>CM041050.1:14800912-15277384 GCA_023078785.2 Hyles euphorbiae
AAAACAAATGTGTAAGTTAAATTACTTTTGGGCATGCATACGTAACTTTATATTGTAATTATTTTGTAAATTAATAAACGGCACTACAATAGCACAAGTACGGCGTCGTGTTTAACTTCGCGGCCACAAATTATTGTTAATATATTCATGTTATGTTTTTGTGTATGCATGTGATTTTTTGATTCATCATGAGCTCTAAAAGGAAGCTAAGGAATATCTGAAAAACACTACGATTACTGTCTACGCGAGCATAATGTTTTGAAATCTCATCACATATTATGTACATGACGCATAAAGAGGTTTCTATACGCTATTTACCGGAATTATGAAAATATATTAATGTGAATGCATGTTTTTGTCAATTACTATAAAAGTACCAGTTAAATTATTTAAATCACTATAGCCGGAACAATTCCAAAAATTTAAGTACATCGTTGGAAAAAAATATACAACACCGACAGTATAACTTATTAGTATGAGAACATCCAGCAATCTATGTAGTTATGTGCACTGATCTATAAAATTGTATTCTATAGTTTTCACTACTTTCGAGAAATACACAACAAATCAGGCGTAGGTTTTCGACCAGATACGAGTAGTTGTTTGTCTACGAAATGTAATGAATTTACCTTTTCCTCGCCGATCAACACTTGCACACACTTCAAACCATCATAAGGCACATTTTCACCCATTATTATACATAATAAACGTAAAATACTATAATGAAACAAAAACTAAACGTATTTATGTTCAGTTGTTACTGGTTAATCGTCCGCTCGAAAGACATAATAATAAGCGTGAAGCTAGCCACAGGTCCTAAATTATGGACAATTCCAAATTAAGTATCTAATTCTAATATATTAATAAAAATATTTAAAACATCATAATACGGTCTCAAAAAATATCTATTTATTTTATATATTATCCAATATAACTTGTAACAAAACATAAATATTTTTCGATAAATTTGGATCTTAATATGACATGTCAAGTGCACAACTTCACTCCGCGAAGCCGGGCATTTTGCTTGGTACAAATTGCATAAAAAAATAGCTATATGTATAGGTACGTAGTGTCATGGTAATAGCATTTCACCCAGAGGTGCGACTGAGAGGGCAATATACGCCAGAAGCCAGGTAAAAGCACACGAGAGAGAAAAAGATAGATAATACTTTGTCGCAGGCGCGGGGTCCATCATGGCGCGGTAAATTTAAAAATGATAGACGTTTTGCATTAAACGAATATATTTTATTTAAAGTACTGATTTGTCTTTAGGATTGAGTATATGCGTATTAAGTAAGGCTAGCCGGGCTTTTGGGCTTGTATGGAAGTACCGCCACTGATACGTATTCACAAACAGTACGGACAGTAGAGTATGATAACATTTCAGTTGATAAATCCAACAAAGGTGTATAGTATCAATTAAGGTGTAACCCAACCTGTTCTCTAAATCTTCGTCTATTGAATCTCGAGACGCGGCAAAACACTATTGTCATACTCGTATTTCAAGAGGAGATTAATTCTCAGGATAATGTAGTCGAAGGTGTAATGCCAAAACGGGCTCGCGTCACGATTGTCGTGAGCAGCCCCGACGTCGCAGTGGGGTGCACTTCCGTTAGTGATGCGAAAAGCACGGCCAATTACTGTGTCGATTTTATGAAAATTAATACATCAGGGCAAGAATTCATTATGTCAAATGACAGGTTTTATTATTTTGCCTCATTTTTTTTATTTACTTACGGCACTTCAAAAATTTATACACTAAACTTACAAAATAATAACAGAAAAAGTAGGAATATACAAATATACAAGCCAATTAGGGGAGAGGTGGCATGAAAGGGACACGTATTGAAAGGGACATTTCAAATCACAGCTAAAATAAAAACCGATCCGGATCAACATTATTTTTGTTGTATGGCAGCACCGACGCACATTTGATCGCACCTAACTTCCCGCTCCTGTCAATTCAAAGATGGCGACGGCGTGTGAGTGTTCGTATTGCCGTAGAAAAGTATTTTTTTAGTTATTATTGTGAAACGTTTTTTCAAGTGATGTGAATTGATTATTTATTAATTTACATTATATTAGTATCTTCTAGTCATACACGAATACTAAAACAAAAGGTCAGTACACTTTTATTTACTATTGTAGATTTTTTGGTTATATTTTTAATTTGTGTATGATATTTATGAAAGGGTCACAACAAACGGTTATGAACGGGACGTCCCTTTCACAACTGTCCCTTTCATGACTGCGTATCTCACTGTGATATTTTTTTATCATTGCAGATAAAATGCCACCTAAAAAGAGAACTCGTGTTGATGCTAAGAAAATTGAAGAGGCAGTGAATGAAGTATTAAATCACAGAATTTCCGTGAGATCAGCTGCCAAGGTGTATAATGTGAGTAAATCACATTTACACAGATTAGTGGCCAAAGCTAAGACGTCTGAATGTACGTCTTTTGTTTATACACCAAACATTGGTAATAAGAGAGTTTTCACTACAGACCAAGAAAGTTCCCTGGCAGATTACTTGAAGACCTCTGCAAAAATGTGCCATGGCTTGACAACAAAACAAGTAAGAGAATTAGCATATCAGTATGCTGTTCGTTTAGAACTCAGTACACCATCATCATGGAACGATAATAATATGGCTAGTCTAGATTGGTTGAAGGGTTTTCTAAAAAGGAATGACTCTCTAAGCGTAAGAAAACCTGAGAATACGTCTCTAGCTAGAACTACAAGTTTTAATAGACACAATGTACAAAGCTTTTTCAACAACTTAGAGAAATGTTATTTGAAGTATGAGTTTCCTGCTAATATGATATGGAATTTGGATGAAACTGGCTGCACTACTGTCACTAATACACCAAAAATAGTTGCGCAAGCAGGTACTAAGAGAGTTGGTCAAATTAGTTCAACAGAACGTGGTTCACTTGTAACTATGCTGGCATTCGCAAATGCTTCTGGAGGAAGTATTCCTCCTGTGTTCATATTTCCACGGGTTCATTTTAAAGAACATATGCTCGAAAGTGGTCCCACTGGTGCCTTAGGACTTGCAAATTTATCTGGTTGGATAACTGAGGATTGTTTTCTAAATGCTTTAAAACATTTTGTTGGTTTCGTAAAGCCCACAGCTGAATCGCCTGCTTTAATAGTCCTCGACAATCATAATACGCACATAACCATTAACGTGGTGCTTTATGCCCGAGCGAATAACTTAATAATGTTAACATTTCCACCTCACTGTAGTCACCGCCTACAACCCTTAGATTTAACCGTATTTGGACCTTTCAAAGCTCGATATAGAGCTAGCATGAACGATTGGATGACATCAAACCCTGGCAAAATAGTCACGATTTACAATGTCGCTCAATTTGCTACAGACGCTTTCTATGCTGTTTTTACCATGAATAATATCACATCAGGTTTTAAAAATACAGGAATATGGCCCATCAATAAAAATATTTTTACTGATGAAGGTTTTCTTCCCGCTTTCGTGACAGACCGACCCCAACCTCTTTCAAATCCTACTGGCTACGACGAAAATTCTTCAAATGAAGAAGCACTTCAGCCCAGACCTTACCCTACAGAGCCTAATCTAGATTTTAATGAAAGAATAGTTTCACCTTCCATTTTAGATATTACAGCAACTGCATTCTGTTTTGAGAATGAACCACAATCGGAAGGCATTTTTACAGAGGAACCACAACCCGGACCCTCTAATTTGAATAATCCTCCAGTAACACCAGAAACAATAAGACCATATCCTAAAGCTCCATGTCGAAATTTTGCTGGAAGGCAACGTAAAGGTAAAACCACAATTATAACTGAAACTCCTGAAAAAGATAGATTGCTTTTAGAAAATATGTTGAATATTTTAAAAACGAAAACGCCGAAAGCTGACAAGCATAACTTAAAACATGTAAAACAAATTTTCAAATGCAATTTAAAAGATCAAGAATCAAACAGAACTAAAGGTAAGAGAAAGGCTAAAAAGAATATAACAGAATTAAAGAAATCTGTAAAAACTACTCAAAAGAAGAAGCCTTCGCGTAAAACTATTACTAGCAGCAGTAGCGACGATTCAAGTGTAAGTGTGGCGACTGATTTAGATTCGAATGATAATATTTCTGAAACCGAAGAAGTGTGTCCAAGATTAAGAAATCGCAGCCTGACAAATGATAAAACAGGAGATGATAGCCAGTGTAACGTCTGTAAGAAAAAGTATTCAGAAAGTACTGAAGACTGATATCAATGTAAAATATGCACGAAATGGGCACACGAAACCTGTGGCGTTAAAGGCATTTTCAATTTTTTTTGTTTACTTTGTCACTAACAATCTATTATTTTTTAAGTTTTTTAAGTTGATTATTTTTTAAGTTGATTACTTTTTAGATAATACCTAAACCAAACCTCAAAAACAATATTGATTGTTAAGATTATTTTTAAGATAGTAGACCAAACTTAAATAAGACTGATAATTATTGTTTAGGATAGTTGATAAAATAATAATGTTGTTTGTTAGTCTTAGACTATTGATCTCTATTATTATACAATTACATTTTATTTAATTACTTGTTGTTGTTCTAATAATAAAAATAGTGAGAGTAGTAATAATTCTATTACTTAAATATGTGATTGTAAACTTACTTAAAGTTATTGTATTCGTGCTTCCTCTATTAAGTATATTTGAAACTTAAATTAACCTGATTTTTTTTAGATAGTATGTACTGTCCCTTTCATAAATGATCATGTCCCTTTCAATACAAGCCATTTATGAAAGGGACAAAACACACATTTTTGAAGACTGCAAAAATAAATGACTTAAAACCTAGAATTAATAATTACTGTATTTTATTTTAATAGTAAACTAATGAAGGCTTCCCATTAAACTCCAACCTGCTCAAAATAATATGTTACTTATTTATTAGAGGCTCCACAACAAAAATGTCCCTTTCATGCCACTTCTCCCCTACAGGTATACACAGCATGCATTAAAATAAGACTAAGACTAGTAACTACTGAGATTTTAAATTACAATAACACTAATAAGAAGTGAGTAAGCAAAAGAAAAAGGAAAGACATAAACAAAAAAGATCGAAAACAATTAATACAATAATACAACACCTTATGCAGACGAGCTAGTAGTTTTGGCAATAACAGCGTCACAGTCAATTTGTTGCGTACACTGTTATGAAATCTCTTTGAACCTCTTTTTAACAAAAATAGTGAGATAATAAGTGAAGCTGGATAGTAGATAATAGCGTCAGCAGAGAAGCTAGGTCATACGCTTGCCGCTTCCTGCGAAATTTGATCACTACTACTAGCAATCCCTCAATCCTCCAATTAATCTTTGATGGAGGCCTATATTAACCGTGCTCTTCCTGCGACTGAAAAGGAAGATGATGTTGTTATACCAATAAAAATTATAAAGTATTTAAACATGTGTAAACTAAAGTATCAATACCATCAGGAATAAAATTAACTGCAAATATGCCAACAGATCAAATACCGCGCTATAAAATAAATTTCTTATTTACCGAAGCACTGTATTGGATGAAATTAACGTCTCTGTGACATTATTATTTCGTTTTAAAATAAATAAGTGGAAATAAGCTTCGCTCCACATTTCAGTTGGCCATAAATATGTCAGTCCCACTGGAGTGTAGCTACAAAGCTGCACCGACAATGCAATTCAGCAGAAAAATGTGAGCTATTTTTACTTTGGCGACGCAAAAACTTTTTTACACATCGAATAAACAACGAACACTTAATTAGGTTGATAGTTCTCCACTTTCGTCTTTTCTCGTTTCTTTTCCCTTCCAATTTGATAAGCCGGCTTCACAGCTATGATACAAGTGAGGTAGATGTTTATCGGCGCCAGTTATCATTCGCTATCAAATCAACAGTTTGCTCGTGTGCCGGACTAAGCGATAAAACCCGGTTTCTTTGTAGAATAAAAGCAGATATCGCAGGGCGTAGTGTCTATATGGCTAATGACTTCTATCTTGAGAGCACTCAATTATTATGAAAGTAGGTGAGGAGATGACAAGATCGACTAGTTTTAAATGACTACTCACATCACATTTCTTTTGACATAAAAAGTTTGCATTTTGCTGAATATCAAATTATCGGTTCCAAACTAATATTCATGAATAAGTTACGCTAGTATTTGGCTTAACATTTTCCCCTAAAAATCAACCATACTGGTATAAAATAAATAAATACACCCAACAATTACGTACATATTTCTGACCCCACACTAAGATCGAGTGTTGTGACGTGAGTATCAGGAACTACGAGAGACTTTTCGGTCTCCCAAACACCAGGCAGCCGAAACAAAATACTTGTAGTTCACACAAACATTTGTCTCGGTGCAAATCGGATCAAACCCGCGGCCACTCGTTTCACAGCCAGCGTCTGACCAACTGTACCGCGGAGGCTGTCAAAACACCAATAAACAAAAATGTCTCATTCAACTGCCGAAATCTTATACACCAGACGTCATTACCATAATTGTCATTACATTAAAATACAAAATAAACATGGACAATTTGCTTGTAATTCAGAAAAAGCATTCGTAATAACCAATTGTGTATTTAATACAGTCTTGTAACAAAGATACGTACGGATATGCAAATATCGAGCCGAGCATTTATCCGCCCTACTCGGTACGGCCTATACGTATAGCGCGAATGTGCTTAGAGCAATTTCGACTGCACAGTGCTTGGGAGTAAGTGGAGTACAGTATTATGAGTATGATACTTATCAAAACACGCTCGAACAATACACGTTTCAACGCGCGACTGTTTCAAATTTCGCTTTGTTTAGTGGAACGTTTGAATGAATGTAAGTGACGTGTATTGAGGGTGCAAATTCTTTCAATACGCGTATTGTTAAGATGAATGCATGGGTTGAGCAAAGTAGTAAGTTGCTTATATTTCGTTGCATACATATTAGATTTTCTTGAAGGAGTAAACAGAGGTGCCTTTAATACAACAGAGTAAAAATTATATCCTCAGGCAAGCCAATTAGGATTTTAACTGACTTAAAAAATTGCTGAGTTGTTTTAACTCACAAAAGTAAAGTATTCCAAGAGGCCATCGGTCCTATAGATGGTCTGAATTCAAACATTTTCTGAAACAATTTATTATCAGTCAAATCGGACTTAAATAAAGACGAAACATAAGCTTACTTCAAACTTCTCATGGTGGTTTACGAATGAGACAAAATGACTTAAGATTTATTTGAATGTATACTATATGCATGACTCATATTAGGTGCTTTTTTTGAAATAATAAGCTAGTGCGTCATTTCAAGGAACGAATGCCATTTCACCACTAGACGTACAAGTTAAAACAACTTTTAAAGTTCCACTTTCTAAACATCTGAATCCCGAACGTCTTGCGACTGTCCGAATATGGTTGCTTCTTTTACTCTCTTCGAAGCACTTTCAAGAGGTAACTTTTCAAATAAATCAGTAGGCATTGCAGCCAGATCTCTACGGGCGGTCGGGACACTTATTCTTTGTTATCTCAAAACTGACGGTCTAACTTTGTGTGACTTATTTAAAATTCCATATATTCTAAAACCATTTATGTGCGAAAATTTACTACGCTTCCAAAGAACTAGTCTATGGCTAAGTTAATTCCATTTCATATTTCAATATCTTAATTCATATCGTGGTTGGGTTTAAAATTAAACATACAATATCAGAACAATTGAAAGGCATACGTAATGGAAATATGTTACATAATTCAATATTTTATTACAGTTCATTTGAAAATCAATTCTGTGAAAATAGCTTGATGAGATATTCGGAACCTAAAAAATAAAACGCGGGCGAGCGGCGTATTCAAATTATCTTCAGTATTTATAATTTTCACCTATTGACCATTCACGGCTCCGAAACGAATCTAAATTCCTATTTGATACGGAATACGGGCTCAGCATCTCCGGGTCTTTTATTGAATAAATTAACTTTTATTAAAATCCTGTTTGTGACCCATCGAAGGCCCCGCCGGCTCCGCCTTACCGACTTATTTGGAAAATCTGATTACGCTTTTGTAAATAAAAACTGGCGGATTTCAACCGCTATTGATTTATTCAGAGAGCGTCGCGAGTATTTGGATATTGTTTGTTACTTTCTTCATACAACGAGCCCTATTCAATTATTATCAACATTAATTAAGCAAATTGGACACGAAAATCATTAATTCCATTTCATTGATATCGAATGCCTACAGAATATCATATGTTGCTTCTCATTTGTGCTGATGCTTCGTATTGTATGTATCTATAAACATAAATATTCACCTAACTTTAATATTATTATCGATATCAATAAAGGTAACCGTTACTTTGTTTCCTTCCGTTACAGGATATTTCATTCTTAATCGAAAATTTTCTGAACTTATTGTGTGACATAAATAGTTCGTTCTATAAGCGAATACTAATTAAGTTAAACTAGCATTTTATAAAAATGACAAAATATTTTTGTTGTATTTGCTCAGGTTTATTACTTTTCAAACATAGTTTCATACATAAACGTAAGTACTAGAAGTAAATTAAGCTGCATAAATCGCCGTTCTACGTTTAGGCCTTCATTTAATTAGTCTTTAAAATTAGAATTATCATGACTAGTAAGTGCAATGCATTGCTAAATGAAGCAATCTAGTTCAAAAATACAGTAGGCCAGACGTTTGCCAGGAAAACGGAACGTATGTGTACGTACACTCGTACATATATGTGGTAAATTTGAATAACTTCCAAGTCGTCGAGTACGTTAATTAAATTCCAGACAAACATCGCGTTACCAAGGTAAAGTAATTTATGAACCGCTCACCCAAGATTTAAGTATGTGTAATTAATTGGAACTAACCGATCAACATGAGTAATTTGGCCCAAATACACCAATGTTTGATTCAGGTAATTATCTTAATCGTTTATTGGCTGGTTACTCATCTGGTTAGAGCTATCTCTATAGACACTTCTGCTGATTTACTAAATTCTGTTATATTCAAATTATGTGCGTTGACTCTTGTAGGATTAATTGATTTATGAACCGTAAAGCGAGTCCTAACACCGGCCAGCATAGCGCTGAAAGCTTAAAGAAAGACTCATGTTAATTTTGTTTTTGTAATGAATATTGCAAGAAAACGCTGGATGCAGGCCTTTTCCAATAACTCTGTAAAGATAATATTGAGTGACCTACGTCCGCGAGTTGATTTATGGGCCTTATGATGACAAAGATTTGTTTTCATGTTTCAAAGCGTACAAAAGCCTTCTTAACAACAATTGAAATAACAAAATGTCAGCAGTTCTAATCCAAAATTCTAACCTGATGTTTCGAAGTCATATCATACAATATCCTATTCGTAGTGAATTAGCACTCTCTTTTAAGAAACAACGAGCATATCGAAGCAATTTCAACGGAAATTTCAAAAGTATGTGCTAGCCACACATGCAGTAAGGCGAGTTGTTGACTAACACCCTCATTCATAAACAGTTTACAAACCTATTTTTAACTATCCAATGTTTAATTCCTTTCGCACCACTTCTGAATTCAGTTTGAGCGAAGAAGACAAACCATTCGATAGCTAAAACAGGGTTTTTAACTGACTATGAATAAGATCTTGAGACCTCAACCATCTGCGTCCTAAGCTCAGTACTGAATCTCGCGTAGGCTTATATATTCCTTCTATTACTTCATACCTACGATTATGTAATATTAAAGTCGCACAATAATAATTCTGATACACATGTAGTGTAGTCATTCTAACCTACAAGTTTAAGTTTTAAAACTGCAATGTGTATGTTTATTAACATAATAATTGCGATTTGATCATAACTGAATTTGAAACTACCACTTTTACACTTTATACTTTAAGTTTTAACTAACGGCCTGGCCCAGCTCCGCATGGGTGCAAATATGTTGTTTTTTTAAATAGCTCTATGTTTATCAGAGATAATTTGATAGTCTAATAGTGAAATAACTTTTCAATTCAGTACAGCAGTTTCAGCATTTTTTCATTTAATGCAAATTAACAATAAAAAAGCTGGGCTCTGTGGCGTAGCTTGGGAGAGACCGATTTCCAGCAGTGGAACGCAAAGAGCTGATGTTGATGAAACAATCAAATCATCTCTACTCTTTATAATATTATCTGTATCAGCCCATATACGTCCCACTGCAGGGCACGGGCCTCCTCTACAATCGAGAGTACGATTGAGAGTGGTTAGGCCATATAGTCCACCACGCTGGCCTAGTGCGGGTTGGCAGACTTACATACCATAGAAATTTTATAAATCGCTATGGTATGCAGGTTTCCTCACGATGTTTTCCTTCACCGTTTTAGTGCGTGGTGATTGACTATCAATACACACATGACTCCGAAAAGTCAGAGGTGTGCCCTGGGATTTGAACCCGCGACCACCGTGAACATGTTGGCAGTCGCGTCTAGTCCGTTTACCAACAGGCCACCACGCACTTTTAATTATAATATTAGTTTAGATTTTTTTTTCAATCATAATTTTACGGCGTGGACAGTCTTAAATAATACCGTGACAAAGTTTTACGTCTTATGACTGTTTGTATAAAGAGATATGTATGGACTGGAAGTACATCCTCATATAACTTTGCTTTAATTAAATTAATGTCTTCGATGCCACGCCATCAATATAACCGAATCAATGTGAGTGGTAACGATATAAAATGTTTATAATTTGATTCCTATGCGGCTTGCTTCGTATATAATTATTTTATACTTAAATGGAAATTCATTATATTTTCATTTTCATTAAAACGTAGTAAAAGATAAGTAATATAATTATTAATCGATTAACAAATGTGATTCGTTTCGTCAAAAATATTACTTTCAAAAGAGGGTGGAAAATGATGGATTATTACCATTACATTTTTTTATTATTTACTTTTTTGATGAATACGATTTTAACAAAATCAATTACACACATCAATAAGGGAATACAATTAATTAAAATATAACGAACAATACACATCTATACAATATTATTAAGCTGCAGAGTTTGTTTGTTTGTTTGAACGCGCTACTCTCTGGAACTACTGGTCCGATTTGAATGATTCTTTCAGTGTTGGGTAGTCCATTTATCGAGGAAGGCTATAGGCTATATATCATCACGCTATAGCCTACAGGAGGAAAGCAGTAGTGATATTTCTAGCAAATACGATGAAATTTTGTTCGTTTTTCGTGGTCCGATTGGTCGATATTCTAGACTGATAGTCAAAATTAAACATTTTGACCGCCATTTGAAAAAGTGTATGCACCCGGGCGGAGCCGGGCCCGACCGCTATTAACAATAAAACTTAACAAACTATAACATTACAGCATTGAAATCAAACATAAAATTAACAAGGAAAAAAATATTTAAGATTAATGCCCGAATACTCGAACGCCATTCAAATAATAAGTTGCTCTTAATAACGCACGGCCTACTTAGCCAGTACATTTAAGCGGGATTTACGTAGTTAATTTTTATTTTTATTTTTATTCGGAAAACAACGCGTTAATAGTAATATTACAATAAGACTTATTAACTATGAATAGGCTATTAACATATAAAATGTTTTCGCAAGTATGTAACTAATATAAAGCTTACTTATTTATATAAAAATATTATAGAAAAACAATCAACAGTTAATAAAACAGTTAAACAATGAATACACATTACAACTAAATAAAAAACCATTACATCAAACTAAACTTATACATCTAGATAACAGGGGTATAAACAAATTGCTAATCATTACCGTCAGTTAGAGAACCATTAAACCAATATTTCACTAACTTATTTTTTAGCATACAAGGCTTAGAACGAAATAAGTCCAGATCCCAGGAAATGTTCATTAATTCGTTAAATTTCTTTGCCACTCTTAAAAAAATGAGTTCTGTCCATAGATTGAAGTCATATGTGGTAAAGCTAAAATTGCGGACGATCTAATTGTCCTAAGCGGTACTTTTAAGAGTATTTTTGAGCGAAGATTTGAGGAGTCTATTTCATTCTGAGCTATTTTACTTAGAAGGACAATGTCTGCAATGTCCCTACGTTCATTTAAAGGTAAAATATGATGTCTGCGGCACCTTATGTCATAGGTGGGGTCGTAGCACTTGTCTTTAAATTGTAGAAACCGTGAAAACTTTTTCAGAGTGGACTCAAGTCGGTTACTACGAATGTTGTAATGAGGATTCCAAACTTGGGAACCATACTCGAGACTACTTCGTACCAAACAACAATAAAGGATCTTAATTACTTTTATACTTGTAAATTCCGAGCTTGACCTGATCAAGAAACCCAGAGCCTTCCTAGCTTTTTTGGCAATATGGTCGATGTGTTTTTCGTATGTCAATTTAGAATCATGTAAGATGCCCAGATCACGCACTACATCTACTTGCCGTAACTCTCGTCCTAATATAAAATATTTATTTTTTAATGGTTTAAACTTGCGCGTAAAAGTGACAATATAACATTTTTTAACATTTAAATCAAGTTTATTAAGAAAACAGTAACATTGAAAACGGTTTAGGTCGTTCTGTAAGAGCAGAGAATCGTTCGGGCTAAGTGCAACATAATATTTA
This sequence comes from Hyles euphorbiae, assembly GCA_023078785.2. Lineage (NCBI taxonomy): Eukaryota > Metazoa > Arthropoda > Insecta > Lepidoptera > Sphingidae > Hyles > Hyles euphorbiae. Next base: position 14,813,527 of record CM041050.1, read on the forward strand.
AGTTGCGTTCCAGTAATCGGGCGTGTAGTTTCGAATCCCAGGGCACACCTCTGACTTTTCGGAGTCATGTGTGTATTGATAATCAATCACCACGCACTAAAACGGTGAAGGAAAACATCGTGAGGAAACCTGCATACCATAGCGATTTATAAGAATTTCTATGGTATGTAAGTCTGCCAACCCGCACTAGGCCAGCGTGGTGGACTATATGGCCTAATCACTCTCAATCGTATTCTCGATTGTAGAGTAGGCCCGTGCCCTGCAGTGGGACGTATATGGGCTGATACAGAATCGGGCGTAAGTATTTAAAAAAAAAACACAGTAAAAGGACAAATATTGTCACCTACAGAACAAACATTTTACTTAACTAAGAGAACACCTAATTAAGAAATGCAATTCTCGCAAAAAAATATTTAACAGTTGATAATATGCGGCTTCTATTCGTTACTGAAGAATAAGAATAAACTACGTTACATACTGTAGTCGAGCAAGCAATTGCGTACACAATCTCACAGATCATAGTACTTACCCACGAAACTAACAAAACCAAGTTACTAACTCAGCCAATGCTAAAGAATTTGCGACCCGATACAACAAGATTAACTATCGATGTATGGACCACGAGCATACTGCATAGGACTGTCGATATGACGTACCGTATAGAAACTACATAGTTCTTGCACTCGCAACGTTTTTTACTGATTGCGAATTCTGAACGCAAGGGCCAGCGTTCGTACCGAATTGACGGAAAATATTCCGTTCGGAAAAGTTCGAACGTGTGTGATGTGACAATACATTTGTATAAAATCGGTGCGTTCGGAGGGCTAGAAACGCAAAACAAATGCTGGGATTCTCGAAACTTCGTAAAATTCGTATCTATTATTTATAAATTCAATTTAGTATCGCGGTAGGCATTAGTAAATTCGATAATTTCAAGACATTGAACACAATACTAACACAGAAAAGCACCATAATTTCGTGAATACTGACAATATCATAATACTTGTACAAACCAGTAATCCAATTGAGAACAATAGCACCTTTGTATTTACTGCAGCCATTCTCCGCAGATTATACTCCAAATAATATAAAAGCGATCGGTTCAGATGTATTCAACTAGCTGGCAGCTACGCAGGTTGCAATATGAATTCGGAGTGAAGACAGATAAAATTTAATTGAACATGTGCGCAAGTTCCCACAGTCGGGTCCGCTTGGACCGGCACCACGGCTCGCTTCAAAGAACACAGTAAAAAAATATTCAGTAACACAACACATTAATATACTGAAAATAACTGCAATGACAACAATTACACATTCAGCCTCCGTGGCGCATTCGGTTAGACGCCGCCTGTGAAACGAGAGGTCGCGGGTTCGATACCCGTACCGAAAGAAATGTTTGTGCTGCCCACAAATATTTCTTTCGGGTCTGGGTGTTTGTGAGACCGATAAGTCTCTCGTAGTTCCTGATACCCACAACACAAGACTCCGTCTTGGTGTGGGGTCTATATACATATATATGGACTATATACATATGTGGCTGTTGGGTGTTACTTATTTTATTTATTATTAAATAAAGATTCTAAAGATCTCTGTGCACTACAACTTTGCATACCATGACTGCAATATCAGACCGTCAAACTACAAAAAATGTAACTTAACATGGAATAATTCTTTATCGTTTCGTCACCTTACTTAGTAGCATATACCTTTTGCCTAATGCATTCATAGTTCTGCCACAGTAAGCTACGTTGTAATAAGCGTAGGAGACTATTAAAGTACGCATTAGCCTTGATTAACTGTATATTTTCCACGCTAGATCTCGGCAAAATTTCCAGAGCCGTTGAAAATAATTAGCTCGCATTATTCTGAGACGGGCCGGCGATCTCTGAGTGGCTGGGTGGTAATTTTATGACGGCTATGGACCTTAATAATTTATAGGTTTAACAAGGGTCGCACTTTAAGAAACGGAGGTTAAATATGATTGTAGCAACTCACCAGCATTTGGAGAATATTTCCTCTTAAAATACCCCTTCGATAAATACCTCTTGCGTTTATTCTTTTATCATCCTAAAGAACTATTATACGTTGTTAACTACACCAAATATAGGCGTCCGAATAATACTTATGGTAGTTATTCGTCACAATAAATTCATGAAATTATTTCCTCACATATTATCAGCAACAATGTTTAGACAAGTATGCTTTGTCTAAACCAAATTCACAGACTATGTAAGAGATTACTGTAATAGGATTTGAATCCCACACGCAGACAGTTTTGCCACATATTGGTAACAAAATGTTCACTTCGGAATCCAGAGATTTCACAATACGAGTAGTCTATGAATGTCTCTGTGCGTTAGTTCAAAGAGATCACTGCGAAAGAAACAAATAACAAACCTCTCTACCGCAAATACAACAATAAAGTTCTCACTAGCCATAAACTAATTATAATAAAAGTGATATTTAAGGTATCAATATTAGTTGCCGACAAACCTTCACATATTATAGTCATATCATATTCAACTCCAGCAAAAATAAAAACTATGGATGAGTATGTAAAGCCTTTGATGAACGTTCATTTATTTCATACAGATGAATAAATTTAGGCAACAGCTGCACCAACGCGATTATTCACGGATTCAAAATAATTAAAAAACAGACTTGCAATACTTTAATCCCATTTTTTCTGTGATCCAGATTAGGAGTGCAGGATTGCACCTCTCCCGTCTGTTTCTCAGCGCAACGAGTAACTCCACGACTAGTAAATGAATTTTAATGAACTATGTAAAACGGAGGGCCGATTTACAAATTATACATTACTCTGCATTTCAGCTTAACAATTACTATCAACTGCGATGACTAGTTTCGAGCTATCCAAATATTTAAGTTTATTTTATACGCCTCTAACAATACGTCAATTTTCAATGAACGTAGCTAATGCCAAAATTGCTGAGAATTACAATACACATAATCTCATAATTAATTCGCATGGTATCACATTGATCATAATACAAATCAAAGCTATTATTAAACCGCGAAGTAATAATAAAGAAAGCGTCGTTAAAGTTAAAAAGTAATTTATTGGCACTGCTTAAATAAATCCAAAGAAATTGGGTACAAACTCATTCCTCTTCACAATAAGTATATTTATCATTAAGAGCGTATACACCTTGCGCGCAAAGTCAACTATAGGTATTTTTTCGTTAATTTCACGCACACATAAGCGACCAAAGCTGTGTGCGTAGAGCTGCCGCGTCGGCTCGCTATACAATCGGCTCAAACAACTTTGATCCGTGCGCTTCAAATATTCAATTGAAATGTAACTGTAATATAATATCATAAAAATATTTTATTTGCATTATAAGTAGACAAATATTACTGTGCAAGCAAAGAATAATACAAATTTAGATACTAATCATATTTTCGTTCTTATTACATTGTTAAGTTGCATTCAAATCAGTGTTCAATCAGTAGACACTACGGACGTTTTATTAACCATTTCGTGTTCGAACACATAAATAGTGTTAGGGGCCTTACAACCTCTTACAATTACGAAATATATTTAATTTTATATTACAACACATAACATAATTTAGCCTCGGAATTACATCCCATTATATTACCTGAAACATAATTTATACTCACTACAAAATCATTGTAGGTAATAAAAATAATTAAATATTTTACTACCAAATTACTAAGATGTGGTAATCGCAGACCGCGCGTGGCTATTTTTACTACGCACGGCAAAAATCGACTGCAGCTAGGCCGGAGCGACGAGCGATACGTCCTCCCTCTAGAAGGCCTTGCGGCGGTCTGATTTGAGCCATGTCGGACAGCGTGTTTTATAGTGGTTTTTAAAATATTTGTAGAAAACATGAAAACTAATTTTGTTGAAATATAAAAATGGTAATTTATTAATAAGGTGTTCTTCTATTATAATATGCAATTGATATAAAAAATTATGTACGATAAGTTGGTGAAAAAAAATATGTTCTTGACGAGAGTTTCTGAATAATTTCGCATTGATTAAATTTTTATTTTTCAGGAACTAAAGACAAAAAGATCTTTTTTCTCAGCAAAATCCCTCCATAAGGGTCTTATTAGTCTGATAATATTTTTATTTTCATCTTATATTTAGTGGTTTCGGATATCTTAAGCTTCTAAATTGCCATTTATAGCCTAAATAACGAAACTTGTGTTCAGTAATCCTTATAGTACTCACAAATTATCCATCAATCTATAATGTTTTCCACCAAAATCCCTAGATGACAACCTTTTCTAAAATTAGTAATAATTATGTTTCCTTTAAATTGTTTATTGGTGGCTATTAACTCATTTGAAAAGTCCTGTTTTTAAGCCAAAAAACGCGCACAGGGTATAAACGCTCTTAAGTCCAATTCTATTTATAGCTTACTGCTTTCCGACTTAAAATAAAGCCCGTCTTATTCCCCCGCGGAACTCGTAAAAATCAAATAAAGAATAGAATCTCAGGACATTACTGAGTATTGTAAATTTCTTTATTATGTCCTGACCATCTCGTGATCTTTAATGTAATAATTATTTGAACACCATCGGAGCGATTATGAATGGAATAAATGTCTTGACTGTAGTTGGGATTTTTTTTTATACTTAATCGAACTATCGGCTTCAGTTTAATTTCTTAGTATTAATTAAAAAGGCGTCTTCGATATCCATCGCTTCTTTTACTAGCTTCCGAACGTTGTTTTATGGTTTCTTAATATTAAGGTACCTACCGTTTCACTGAGTTTCTAGGGACTAAACTGTTCACGAATCTAAGTAATAAATATGACTTAATATTTTTGCGCTGATTTGGAATGCTTGCGTTCATTTTTATTTATATTCTAAAAAGACTAATGATGTGGCAATCACTGTTATCTTAAAATAATTTGACTCCACTGTGCTCGCCAACCGAGACATAGGATGTTAAGTTTAATTATGTCCAGTACTTACTCTAGCTGACATGCTCTTCAAACCGGAACACAACCGTGCATTTACACTGTTGTTTGGGGGAGAAATAGACATTGCAATGGTACCTACCCAGGGGATCTCTCGCTGATGAGAGACCTGAATGTATTTATTTATTTTTATGTTTATTGGCATCACTACATAGTATAAAACAAAGTCGCTTTCTCTGTCCCTATTTCCCCTTGTTTGCTTAAATCTTTAAAACTACGCAACGGATTTTGATGCGGTTGTTTTAGAAGATAGAGTGATTTAATAGAAAGGTTTACATGTATAATAACATCCATTAAATAGTGGAGAAATATTGTTATTTTTGGAGTTTCTAATGTGATGTCGTTAATTATCAATTTTTTTCCGCTTTCATTACAAACGCAGGCTGAACCCTACGAGATTTATCAAAATAATGTACTATATATTTGTACACATTGAAAAGGTCTACAGAAAACTCCGCGATGGTATATGTCTATCTCTTATGGATATCCCACAATAACATTTTTTTGTCATTTACTTTTTACGACAAATAATGGCTAATTTTCGAAGCGATTTTAACCAATACAGCATTAATCCTTATTCAATTAAATAACTTAAATACATTATTGATTTAATAAAGATCTATATGGTCTTTTACAGCACAAGATTTAAATGAATATTTTTGAAGATATTACAGATTTAAAATTGCGGGACGTAGCGCTTACGGCGGTACTGGCCGGCCGGGGCGGCGGCAGCGTGCCTATATGTATAAGGAAGGAAGGAAGGAAGGTTTATATTATGTACAATAATAATACGTACATATTATTGTACAGAAATCTATTTGTACCCGGGCGAAGCTGGGCCGGGCCGCTAGTAATCTATATAACTGTTTTATTTTATTTTACACTTTTCGGAAAACTAACAATTAATATGTACATAAAGTTAGAATAATAGATGGTAAAATTCTAATTATAAGTTTCGACGATAACATATGCATTACAAAGTACGATTTACCCATTCTGTATATATATCAGCCCATATACGTCCCACTGCAGGGCACGGGCCTGCTTTACAAGCGAGAGTACGATTGACAGTGGTTAGGCCATATAGTCCGATTCACCCATTAGTAACTTAAAAATATTTACAAACTATTGATATAAATGGCGCTAAATTGACCGTGAAGTGTTAATTTGTTCATTGATGTACTTAATGTTAAACGTAGGGCCGCCTCACGCACGTGTTGAGGGCGAACTGGCGAAACAGGAGTACAGTAATTCGAGGCACTTTTACAAAGAAGCCACTCCGCACAAAGTTTCACTTGACGTGGATTCCAAACGAATGTCGCCAGAGAGTCGTTTGAATAAAGTTAGCCCACTGATTTATGTGAAAACTTTTATGTACCCCGGAATATGTGGCCTCGTGTTATTGTGTACGTATCTTAAGGCGTTTATTCTGTAGTCGCGTTATTGCTCGATTCCCGAAGGACTGTCCATCGTCGTGTCGAGTTATTGTAAATAATGTCGCCAAGTTTCGCACTATATAACGCATGGTTTATTATTATTGCGTGCGATATTTCTCGTGCGGTTTCCTCAGGTGCCTACTTAGTCGTAAAATAAAGTAGAGGTACAGACACAATGTAAATTGATACTACTGGGGAAGTGTACCGAATCGACTGGGATGAACGAGCTGTCCCAAGGAAAACCCTCGCGAAGTGCCCGATCATATTTATTTATCCATGTTTAAGTGGAGGTGGGGAGTAGTTATTCATTTTCTCTTTAACATATGCAATAATTTAAAACATACTTGTAGCACACTGGCTTCATAAATAGAATACTGACCACTTCCCCCATAAAGTGTCAACACTTTGGTTAATAGGAGAAATGGTTGACATTACCAAAAAGGTCTCTTTCTTGACAGGAGTGTGGAACTTCGTACGCACGTTTTAGAGCTGCATAAGTTTTATGTATTACTGATATCTATTTTTGTCTGTAATCTGGCCTGAGAAATACAGTTAAATACTCAGGAGTTTATTCTTTCATTGCAAGACCCCTTAAACTTGATGAAATAAAAAACACTCTTAAATACAGTCAGGATAAAACTTCATTTAATTCTAACTTTGCAGCGTTTTTCAAATCACACCCGTAAGTGAAAAAGCCAGGCTACAAGGCACAACTCTAAAGTGGATTCAGTCGATTAGGCACACAGTCACGTGTGGGTAAAAATATCCGAAGTTGTCGGTAATTAGGACGCATACAGTGACGTGACACGACACATACTGACGTCACGGCGGCGCGGACACCAAAGCCCGACACGATTACACTTAACCAACTTCTAAAAGTGAACTTGCGGCGCGGCCCGAACTTTCATTCAACCAGACGACGCGATGGGGCGATACTATGCTTTTTAATATTATCTCATGTCTGTCTCCTGTATGATTTTAATAATTTAAACTATGAGATATAGTTTATACTTAACCATTTGTTCCTTGTTTTTTTTAATGATTTACACTCAAAAATGTAATAATAACCTTATTTAATAAATTTCATAGCATTTATTTTTAATGTTGTTTTTAAATTGAATTTGAATTTAAGCGAAGCACTTTATCTTCTATAAAACCATAAATCCAATTATAAAAAATGCGCCTTTTCGTATTACACGAGAATCAAGTACATAATATTTGCGTCATAAATCAATTTGCTTTTATCAACCACCAAAGGTCGACACACTGTCGTGTAATTCTTTATTTGAAAAGGCTCTCCACGCTTTTGATAGCTGCGAGCTACAAACTGAAATTTAACGCTGGCACGGACCAATGTCAACACTCTGCATTACTGAACTTTATGAGGCCTATTGATTCACAACGCTATAAAGTAAGCAACTCACGTTGGGATTGGGGCAAAAGGTCTTTGGTAAATCGAAATAAACAGGGACATCATCGAATTCCCATTCGGTCCTTACATTTGATTTATCTGCTGAGTGGGATCAAGTTGAGGCGTAATTTATCGCAACCGACCGTGGCGGCCTCTTCCGTCGTTAATTCTGGCGACAGGACTAGATAACGCCCTTGACACCTTGTTTAGGCAACACGCTACGGACAAAGCCGGCAAAATATTGCTCAAGAAATTCGCTTGCCCTTTTAATTATTTCTTAGCAAATTTCCTACATTGAGCTGATAGTGATATTGATTCTCGTTGCGAAGCGTTTAAAATTCAATTCTTTTGAAGAGAACCGATTTAACACTAAAAATCGCATCTTCTTTTCAAGAGGAAACGATTATAAAACTGAACCGTATCAGAAACAAAAAGCGCTCGGCGATATTTTAAATTGCTTTGCATAATAGTGTTTTTTCTGGCACGTAAGATCACAGTCAGGTTAGTAATGAAAACAAATAATATATACATCAAAAATTATATTTATTTTGAGGGTCTTCATTATCATCATCATCATCATCATCAGCCTATTCGCGTCCACTGCCGGACATAGGCCTCTCCTATGGCACGCCACTGGGCTCGATCTTCAGGTCAACGTCTCCAACCGCTACCAGGCATTTATCGGATATCATCACTCCACCTCGTCGGAGGGCGTCCTACACTACGCTTGCCGAGGCGCGGTTTCCACTCGAGAACACGTCTACCCCAACGGTTGTCGGTTGTTGAGGGTCTTAGCAGCTGATAAAAGTAAAAGTAGGGTAGATAGGGATTGAGAGGTTTTTGATAAAAAAAAAAGCAAAATTAATAACTCTAACAGTCAAACATTAATGTCTTAGAAAACATGGTTAAAGAACACTAAACTAAGTGTTGATATCAAACTAATTTAAGGTATATCACGAAAAAATTGCGTAATACTTACTTACTCCATAACGGTCCGAACTATAATGGTGATGAAAAACATCGTGAGGAAACGTGCATACCGTACATGCACGATTTGTGAATAATTCTATGTAAAGTCTGCCAACCTGCACTACGCTAGCGTGATGGACCCTATGGCCTAACCCCTCTCAATCATGTTCTCGATTATTAGGCGGCTCGTGCCCAGCACTCAGTACATGGGCTGATACACTAAAATACTCCATGGAAACCTGAATATTAAGACGGTAATCTAAGTAATATTCAGTTTCTGTGATCCACTCACACATGTACATCCCATCTAGCAGTACATTTATATTAACATCACGGTTAAGTGGCTATCTCTTACCGCATTCAGTCAACCGACCACACTATGAATGTATAATATATCAAATGGAACCCGAAATTCGGAAACACCAACTCCAATATTAGTCTACAGGAAATAACAGAACATTTCTCAGAACCAATTTATGTTATTACCAGTTAGCACATAAAGCGATACAAATAATTAATTAATGTTACCTTAATTAATAGCATAAAGGTAAATTATATTTTCTTCGTTCCAAAGTATGAAGAATAGTGATGCCCACACAAAATTAAGCCTGTCACTTGTCCATCGAGAATAGGTATGTATATATAGGTATTATGATGGTGTGTCACATGATAGTGTAAAGGGTTATCGTATATTTCTACCATAAAAAAACATAAATAAAAATAAGAAATGTTAATAAATATCGTCGCGTCTGGTCCGATACCACTCTCAATTAATATAAATATATTGAAATATCATAATCCGGATATGAATCTTTTCAACACTTCCATATCAGGCCATTTTGTCCAATATTTTCAGATATTTAAAGCACCCAAATTAATGCCAAGAAAAATAGTTTCCTTCCTTCAGTTTTCAATAAGAAATAAGTACTGGGAGGTAGTTGTGATTGATTTTATAATATACAAAGTTTATCTACCTGAACAACAGGATTGCCTGTCTCTCAAGATGATAAAACGGTAAGAATGCCGATTTTTGCACTTTATTTTAATGTGACTGCCTCGGTGGCGTAGTTGTACTAAGGTATGGTTACAAAGCTGAGGTCTCGGGTTCGAATCCCGGGTTGGGCAAAGTGATATTGGATTTTTCTATTCATTATCAGCCCAGAGTCAGGAATTTGTGCCCGATATGGCGATAGGCTCGCCACCTATCACATTGTGGGACGGAACATACAAGGCGAAATGTGGGTGTCCTGGCACCTCTGCCTACCCTTCTGGGATATAGGCGTGAGTTTATGTATGTATGTATGTATGTATTTTTATGTTTGAGTTTTATTTTGTATTTTCTTAATGGTGTTTAAAATAAAGAGTTTTTTTATTCATATTAATTATACTATATTAAAATCACTTATAATGCTTTAAAAATGTATCGGTGTACCTACTGTTACATATTGTTGTAATTTATTACTTGTATTACCTGCTATTATAGTTTTCTAAATATAAAAATGAAATACGAACACCAAGCAAACCACCAATCAAAACATAATAATTTTATTGAGATAAATTTCGATTATGGTTCAGTTTGAAAATTGGATCGGTAGTGATTGTATCTAGTGCGTATTTGTCTGTTGGTAAATGACCTGACATGGCTGCTAAAATGTTCACGGTCGTCGCGTGTTCAAATCCCAGGGCACATCTCTGACTTTTCGGAGTTATGTGTGTATTGATATTTAATCAATCTCCGCGTACTATAGTGGCAAATAAAACATCTCGTGACGTTTCCATATCAAAGCGATTTTTAAGAATTTATATACAGGGTATATCAAGACTGCTACCGAAAACGAAGCCGGGTGGTAGTTTAAGCAACGTCAGACACAAAGCAACAGAAAAAGTTGCAAAAAAAAGCGACATTTTTTTTTTGTTATTTTTATCCTATGACCATATTTGGGGGGTAAATGCATTTTTTCCTAAAATAATAGTGTTTACCCTTTTATTTTTAAATGATCTAAGGTATAAAAGAGTTTAAATTATTATTTTAGCAAAGACTATGGATTTACCACCCAAAAATGACGATATTTAAAAAATCATAAAAAATAACTGTCGCGTTTCCTTGCGAAAATTTTAGTTGCATTGTGTTTGTAGTCACTAAAACTACCACCCGGCTTCGTTTTCGGTAGCAGTCTTGAGATACCCGGTATGTTGTTATGTATGTAAAGTCCGCCAACACGCACTAGATCAGTGCAGTGGACTATACGGACTAAAACCCCTCTCAATGATACTCTGAATTACTCATTTATAATTCATGCCCGTGCCCTGCAAAGGGACTTATACGAGTTGATACAGTATCAAGAAATACATTTGTGTATATACAGGGTATATCAAGACTGCTACCGAAAACGAAGCCGGGTGGTAGTTTAAGCGACTTCAGACACAATGCAACAGAAAATGTTGCAAAAAAAGCGACGAGCGAAGCGTTTTTTTTTTTTTTTGTAATTTTTGTCCTATGGCCATATTTGGGTGGTAAATATATTTTTTCCTAAAATAATAGTATATACCTTATTTTAGGAAAAAATATAATATAACCTTTTATTTATAAATACTCGAAGGTATAAAAGAGTTTAAATTATTATTCTATCAAAAACTATGGCTTTACCACCCAAAAATGACGATATTTAAAAAATCATAAAAAATAATTGTCGCGTTTCTTTGCGAAATTTTTAGTTGCACTGTGTTTGTAGCCATTAAAACTACCACCCGGCTTCGTTTTCGGTAGCAGTCTTGAGATATCCTGTATATTTAACTTTACTTCGACTTTCTAGTCGAAAGGATTTTAATATAATATATAATTTCCTATATATAAAAAAAGAACCACTTGCGACATCGCATCTTTAGAATTGGAAAAACCCGAAAAAAAATTATTTTGGCTATTAATCATAATTATTTTGGCTCAAAATGATCTTTCAACCCGTTAATAAAGAAGGAAGAAGGAACCTCTTGAAGCATGAAAGGCAGAAAGTGAAGGATAATAAAGATGTATATTATAATATATGTAATATATTCGGGTAATAATCGGTTTTCTAGATGTATCTTCCATAAGTACAAAATTTCTTATATTACAAATTTTTAATGAATGTTACCCAAGAAACAGGTTTATTTTTTATTAGATCTCTATAATTCTAAAAAATATAGTTGCTATATTTATATATGCGAATCACAGATACCTTTTGTATTTTTTATTTGTATTTTTAATAAAATAGAATAATGAGCGAGCCCAATACGCAAATCTTATAAAACACCTTTATTTATTTAAAAATAAAATCACTGCATAAGAAAAATATACAAGCACGTAGTAATAAATTGTCCTAGACTGGGATGGTATTAGAGTGTCGCCGCGCAGGTGGACGATAGCTTACAATGATTTAGCACGAAGCACCGGCACTTCTAATAGTAAGGCGTCGCGTCGCCGGCCAAAAGGAACTTGCGAATACATTTAAAATTACTTTTATTTTAAAATACAATATTGAAAAAATCTATAGTACACGTAAAAAACAGAAAATATATATCTGTGTTTTTCGACATAATTCTCAACAATTGAAACACACCAATTTTAGTAAAAATGTGGCCAAAATTAAAACAATTTAAAACCGCACCATAAATTATTCAAATTTAAACAACACATGAAGGAGGATGCGCATGTGTCTATCCAAAATCATTGTTTCTCGAGCATAAAATATTCTGTGACAATCGCGTTCGAAGCATCGAAATGTCAATTACCGCTATGAAAAGTATGTTCCCACTCTTTGTAAGCACATTGAATGCGCGTGTCGAGGGATTTTTATAAAATCTTACAATGATATTACGCGACGCGAATTCAACATTTTCCAACAAATATTCCTGCTGGTAGTGCAAAAACTGCTCGCAAAATCCGACACTTTTTCCCATTATCACTCCGTAAAACATTTAAGATAATTGTGGCGACGTAATTAGTCGGTTTCTATTTATACTTGAGATGTTAAGTAAAGGACTCGGCGAGGGACAATTTACGATGGAATCCGGGCCCTGTCGCCGCTTAATTCCGCGCACAGAGGCCAGATAACCGGCTCGCGGCTCGATTTATTGCTTTAATCAAACCTACAGCGTATGCTAACAAAAATTACTCGCCTATTGTGTATTATTTCGCAAATAAAAGCAATTAACAATAAAACTACGATGCTATTTAAATGCATATTTTCTTGTTACTTAATGGAGTGTTTCTTGAGAAAATATTTGTATATTTGAAACTATATTTCAACTCGAATTTAAAGATGATCTATGTATATTATAATAAAAAAGGATATTATTTCCGCAAAATGAGTGACGCATGTATCACCGAAGGTAGGCAGGAATCCAACTAATACCGCCTGCAATATATCTAGCGTTCTCTACAGTGATAAAGGACGGAACCGAATTTCAGACACGAGCAAGACATAATTTTTGTAAAACCAAAAAATCACAAAAAGCATGACCTGGGAAATGAACCCAAAACATCACAGTTCACAGCCTCTCTATTCAACTGATTTTAATGTTTTTTTTAGAAATAGATAGAATGGTTGAAGGAGAAGGTATAAATTTATAATACATGTGCAGGGTGCCTCACGTAGTTGCCATATGGAGGGAAAGTATCTTAAATATTATGGATAGACAATTTAACTGAAAGAAGATATAATTTGAAGTTTAAAAACAATTTAAACTGCGTTCAAAGACTTTGGCATAATCGCGTGTCTGAAGCGATAATGAAACCTGAGAAGTCAGCTTTGTGACTGTACCGTAGTACAACTACGCCACCTAGGCAATCTTTTTTTTTTATTCTGGCCCGGAATAGTGACGCTGCACCTGATGGTAAGCTCAAATGCCGGCCAGGCAGAGTATCGATTGGCATCAGACAACAGTCTCACGCCAAACGATACAATTATGTCGGCCTGCTAAGATGCCTCGTCACAACATACGATTATAGGAAGGTGAGAACACGCGTGACGGCAAATAATTCCACAGCCTAACGGTGCGGCACAAAAAAAGACTTTGCGGACCTTTTGGTTCGTACCGAGATGGTTTGGACCATCAAGCTATGGCTTCACTAGCCAGAGTTTTAAATAAAATTCAGACATTAAAGTTATTCGCTTATTTATATCAAGGAGTTTAATTAGTATTACAAAGTGGCAGGACCGAATACAAGTAGTGCATCATTAGTGTGAATTCAAATGTTAGGCGTTGTTTGCGCCGGCTTTACACTTTTCAGCTACCCTTTACACAAAAACGTACGTGGTTAACATTAAAACGCAGCTATTGCCGTTTTGCATACTCATAAATATTCGGCCTTATAAATAAACCTAAAGATAAACTATGAAATATTTGCGCACATAGTTTATTGATAAACTTTTTTACGATCTATTTTTTCACATAAAAACTTTATATGGTTAAATAAATAATTAGTAATGTTTCGGTAATAAAATGCTATCGGAAATCAAAATATATTGGAAAAATCAACGGATCGAGCAGTATTGATATCTACAACGTTTTGATATGCGATCGGGGGAGACTTCGCACAGATTAAAGATTTTTTTTTTCATTTATCGGCGCCAGTATTCATTGAAGCTGTATACTTTATTAATTGTATACATATTCTCATAGATCCTCGGATGTAAGCTAGCAGACGCCAGTCTGCGTTCTAAGGTTTCCGATTGCTTATAGACGTGTAAGATGAGCTCCAACCGCTTCAAATAATAAAACTTCACCAGCTTTCCCGACTATAATTTTAATTATACTTTACATAAACTGCGACTCTGGCATTCGCAAGCACAATATCTGAAGCCTGTGTGATTTTCTGCTCGTGTCCAAGCAGATAATTGCGCTCCTCGTTTTCCGTTATCACTCCCGATATCTAACTGTGGTTGGTCTCTCATATGTGAAAGGCCGCCTAGATAGGTACCACCACAATATTTATTTCTCCCACCAAACAGCAGTGTAAATGCTTTGTTGTGTTTCGTGTGATTGTAGCCAGAGTAAATACTGAACATATTGAGACCTAACATGTTATGTCTCAGGATGGCGCAGTTTATTTATTACGGTATTATTTAGTTTTGGCACTGATCATGAGCGGTCGTATCGTTTACCATCAGGTGAACGGCATGCTTATCTCGCCATTCATTGCAAACATAATATATCAGATCAGCTTGAAGCACCACCATTCCAACCGTTGTTTTCGATGACTGTGTTGCCAATTACAGTCGACTCTCGTTAATTCGAAACTCGAGGGACTCTTAAAATATTACGAGTTATCGAGTGTTTGAAATATCAAATGGTTCGAAATTTACGAGAGACACTACAAAACTTCGAATTATTAAGTATTGATCGACTATTATTCAATAAATCTGTATCAGCCCATATACGTCCCACTGAAGGGCACGGGCCTACTCTACAATCGAGAGTATGATTGAGAGTGGTTAGGCCATATAGTCCACCACGCTGGCCTAGTGCGGGTTGGCGGACTTACATACCATATAAATTCTTATAAATCGCTATGGTATGCAGGTTTCCTCACGATTTTTTCCTTCACCGTTTTTAGTGCTTGGTGATTGATTGTATCAATACACACATGACTCCGAAAAGTCAGAGGTGTGCCCTGGGATTTGAACCCGCGACCACCGTGAACATGCGCATCGGGTCCGTTTACCAACAGGCCACCACGCACTATATTCAATTATTCAATAAATAGCAATCGTCAAACATTTATAGTTTCTCTTTCTCTCTCTGCAACTTTGAATTGTCGAGTGTTGGAAGTCGTTGAGTTCGAATTAACGCGTCGTTTTGTTAAACAGCGATGATTTTTTAGTTCGAATTACCAAGTGTATAAAAATGTATTGATTTAGTTCGAAATATAAAGAGATTTTGTAGGGAACTCGTAATAACTTTGAATTATAGTGAGGTTCGAATTATCGCAGGTTTGTATTAATGAGAGTCGACTTTAAATAATACTATAATTAAATTATGTTCTATAAATTGTCAATAACGATCAGATTGTTGATTTATAAATAAAGATTGTAATCATTTATAAACATATCAATATAATAGTTATTTTTATATTGTTTTAATTAGAGATTTTAAGGCTACAAGTTTAAGTCTTTGAAGCTTTAAAATCTCAAATATAAAAAGACGACAAAGACAGAGAAGAGTCGCGATCACTTAAGAGTTTCCCATGACCTGTGCCAATAATAAAATAATAATTAAAACCAGTTAGTCCGCCAACCCGCACTAGTCCAGCGTGGTGGACTATATGGCCTAACCACTCTCAATCGTATTCTCGATTGTAGAGTAGGCCCGTGCCCTGCAGTGGGACGTATATGGGCTGAGACAGACAGTTATTTCACAATCCTACAAATGTAGTCAATGTTTACTATATTGCTACTTATACATATTGTAGTAAACTCAAAAATAATTGTTTAATCAGTTGCTATCTTATGGATGGCAGTAGCGGTATGTTAGGTCTATGCGATAAGTACTAAGGCGTTTGACTTACTCCTATAACAAGAGCAGTATTATTGAGAAAATATCCATATTTTTAACGAACACAAAATCAAAATAATGCTTGAAAATGTAGATCTCTAATTAAACACGACGACAAAGAATACTTGGCTTCAAAAAATAAAGTAAGACTTCAGGTATATTTGAATAACAAGCAATAACAGCACTTAGGAAAAAACTCAAACAGCAAAATAGGCTACCAATTTCATATTTCTTTCTCCAACTAGTTTTCAAGAATAATAAATTAAGAAAGCCCTTCAGTTGTAATAACATCTTGTTTGAATCAAGGCTTTGGTAAGAAGTCAAAAAGAATGAAAGAAATGTTCCGTCCCTCATCAAAAGCGCAGAAAGGTAGCGTATATAATTACGTATTGAATTTAGTTAAAAAACTTGCTATTGAATGTGTAACATCAGTTCATTAGCGAGTATTCACGGCGTGTCAGCGGTCTGCTAGCGACGATGTGCCGTGGTGGCAATTCATTTTATATTTGACCTAAATTTGAATACATAGGTTAAATAACGGTGCTTTACATTAAGTCTTGGAATATGCGCACAGTGGCGACTTAATACGTATCTATTGAATCGGATGTCTTATTCAGTTCTTACTCGAACAATTCTTTCTTTCTTTATATATTTTAAAGGCTGATAAGGCACCTGTGTTCGTCAAGGTTTTGTGGGAGTTCATAATTAACAGTTCGTTAGACGCCGGCTGTGAAACGGGAGGTCGCGGGTTCGATCCCCGCACTGCATCTGGGTGGTTGTGAGACCGAAAAGTCTCGTAATTCTTGATACCCACGACACAAGACTCGATCTTAGTATGATCTCGATCTTCGGTATGAAAGTTGACTAGAAGATTGGTTGTTGTTGAGTAAAAATGATAACCCTTTTGGACAGTTGTATCCTTAACACCGCTCACGCACAGAACTCCAAAGTGGTACTTAAGGTGCCTTAATAGTCCATCAACAGTATCTTGAGTTTAAGTTTAAAAATAAGATTTTTAGTAAGGGCTTATTACAATAACTTTTTTCTCAATATAGATTACTTGCCCTGGATTGTACAGGGCCCAATCTACTCTTCTTCTTTGCCGGTATCACTCTTGATGGAGAGCTCGTGCTCAGGTATTGGCGGCAAGTTTCTAACTACGTTGCCACTTCTCTCTGATGGCCGCCTACCTCGTGCATTCATATAACGATGATGAGCTATTTACTGCCGCTGTTAGCTGTTCCAACCAACTCATAGGCGATCTTCCTCGTGCCCTGGTACCCCTAATCCTTCTCTCGACCACAAGTCGCTCAATAGCCACCTTGCCTCCGCGGCATACCCACCACCGACTATAATTACTACAATACCACTACTATCAATTTTAATTTCTAACATATCCAATAGTTGGCGATAAATATAATAAAAGATTTACATACATAAACTCACGCCTTTTTTTTCCAGTAGGGGTAGGCAGAGGTAGGACAAACACATTTCGCCTTGTATGTTTCGTCCCACGATGTGATAGGTGGCGAGCTTATCGCCATATCGGGCACAAATTTCTGACTCTAGGCTGATAATGAATAGCAAAATCCAATATCACATTCGAAGCCGAGACCTCAGCATTGTGACCGTACGCTGGTATAACTGCCAAGGCAGTCAATAAAAGATTTATTCATTTTCAACATTGAACTAAAATTTCGTGTTTCACTAAAACATGCGAACACTTTCAGTTTTACGATGCAAGTACGGAGCGCGTAAAACAAGATAGTTTATAATTCCGTATTTAAATACGTCTGTTTTATGCATGAACGTCGCAAAGAAAACATCAAAGAGGAGCACGCAGAACGCACTTTTGCTTTCTTCATTTATTCATGTGGTGGGGACTCAGTGAGTCAAAGCCATGTAAACATACGCGTTATGAAATATGACCGTGACAGCGTTCTTGTATGGCTGTACGGAATAGCAAAATATTAATTATTCGAAATAAGAAACATGGCGGCGTAAAAATAAGATTTTATATGTGTTACGAATTTAATGTTTTTTTTATATTCGTCGTTGTAATACCGCCGATTTACTGCCTCAAATGTACATAATATATTTAAAAGTTTCAAAACCGAAGATTCTATTTAGTCTATATATTTTTTCAATCGATAATAAAGCATTTTTTATTGCAATGAATGGCAAGACAAGCAAGCTTACAACCTCGCCTGATTTTCCTGATGTTCGCCTGATGGTAAGCGATACAACCACTCATAAAAAGTAGCATAACCAAACAACACCTTGAATTAGAAAGCAATGCTTCGCATTCCATTGCGCTCGCCATCCTAAGACATATGATATTAAGTCTCAATATGTCTAGTAGTTTCTGGCTACCGAATTAAAACAGGGCATTTACACTGCTGTTTGACGGGAGAAATAGACATTGCGGTAGTAGGTACCTACCCCGATGGCGTCTCACATAATATGAGAGGCCTACCAATACGACATTAATCAGGAAAACTCAGCCATTGAATACATAGCTGATTTGTTGCAGATAGCTATAGATAGTCATTATTTTTTTGTCATATAAAAATATTAGGAAATATTATAGGTAAAAAAGCTCCACACATTTGGTGAATAATCATTCAAATAATTGAATTATGCTGTGTACATTTATCCACATCTACGAGTATAAACGTAATCAATTTCTGTTCCACTATTCACAACGGTTATCAAAAGACAACCAAGCCAATAATATTCCAAAGTTATTAGTTAATAGCACTAATCAGTGCCGTCAACCCTACCTATTGACTATTGCCTATCGCGATAAAACATATCCACAACTGTATTTAACAGTCATTTAGTGTGTAAGCAATTCATCGACGTCTAACAATAAAAGAAAGTTTGTATTTACCTCGGGATCCGGTTTGATCCTTTCAATACGTGATCTAATCAAGAAAGGGTCCTCTGAATGTAGTTAATTAGGCAAATAGAAAGTTTTGGAAGCGCGCTCGATGCCGTAACCCGTTCGCTGTAAAATTATTTGTTTTCAAACATTGTAAATATCGAGTCAATTGTTAGAATAAATCGTCTCGAACAGCCAATTTAATCGGTGCGCCGGTGGCTTAGTCAGGTATCAACGTTTCAATTAATTTTGTAAATACACATTGTTCAACATTGAGCGACTGGTTTCAAATTATGGATGTCATTTGAACGATTACGACCAAAATCATTGAATTATATGGTTGCATGTTGATATGGGGATGTAGAAATTTGCATAACGTGAACTAAATAATACCTTAAAGCAGTCATTGACATAAAGAATTCTTTTATGGAATAGGTCTGGAAAATGATATGTTACCGGAGATATTACCAATTAAAAAGTACAACCTTCACTTCATGTCGGTACCAACCCGGTATAGTTGGCCGCTTCCTATTGTAACTTTAACTAAGAATGATGTAACTCTACAAAAGAAAATAATCTACAGATATTATCTTTATATTCTAACTGAATTGAATTGTGTATGCTTAGTCTATCATACTACTTCATACAGCATCTATAATATTTCGGTACCTTATTCCATTAATTACCTTACATATAAATGTAATTGCTATCGACTGCTATTATTTTGAGGGCCAGTACTTGAGAGAATAACTAATAGACTCTTACGAAGAATTATTCATTAATTGTGCTAAGGTTATTGTTGTAAATCAATTTAAGAAAATAGATATATTGAGAATAAGAGCGTGTTCTCCATCCATAAACTCTATTAACCGACCTTTAACCAATAATCTTTATAAAACATTAGCGCGGATTATCATTTTTATATTATAACCATCACACAACAAAATATTCCACTCAAGTTTTAATTGATGCAACAACTTTATGGGGAGCAAAAACATTACGGAGAGAGTTTGGAACTGCGTCATTAGTATCATGAATCAACATAAATGGATCCATCATTGCCAAAATAAATACGATCAAACATCATAAACCACAAGACTGATATTTTATAAAAGGTTTCCATCCAACGAGTAACCTTGTGCGACCTTTTATCATTGTCTACTCTAAAATAAGAATACCTGAATTTTACATGCTCAAAGAGTTATACAGTACTATGTCACCCGAAAGCATAATATTGGAGTAGCAATGCTTTCATCAGTAATGTGCATTTTGTTGCATACAGACATTCTAACCGGCGCGGCGCGGCGGTCGTTTATTCTCGCCAAAGCGCCGTGGAAATATCACGAGGACGGAGATTTTCTTAGCTAAGCCATTTAAAACCAGAATGTATTGTTCTAAGTTGTTTTGGCAGTGGAAATAATTAAAAACTTCCACTTGTTGAATGTGGGTTGGATTCATAGGCTTTTTGTCTTATTTTGTTCTATTTATTGTATTGTAACATCAAAGGTCAATTTATACAATACTTGACACGGTCACCAAAAATTGGCTTTATAATAGATTATGATTTTATGATTGATTGTGACGCACAAAAAGAGAGGTTTTTAATGGCAGCCTTTATGGCGCAATTGTTGAAGGGACTCAGTATGGAATGGGAGGCACCGGTTGATCGAAACCATATCGATAAACGCTTATGTGATTCATAAATAATTTGCTTAGACTCTGGTCGTGAAACCGAAAATTCTTTCGTCTTTTCTTATACCAAAGACACAAGAGTTATATTATAGTGTGATTTTAAAAAAATGATGTGACTTTTAGATGTATAGGTGCCTTCTTTATACAACAAGATTTTATACTAAAATTGTAGCCTATTTTAAAACCGCCTAACCTAGCCTATAAACCTATTTTTACTATCAAAAATTTTGACTTTTTCGCTCAAACTGAATTTAAAGACCATTCGATAGGGACAAAACATTCAACAAATAAGTAGGTTTTAAAACTGTATATCAATAAAGTCGTATGTAATTAAAGTAATAGTGTTTGATAAATATAATTTAAATTTAGGTAATCTCAAATAAGTTAACGCATGAAAGTAAACAAGTTTATAATTACTACACCTCCCACTCAAGCAAATATTAGGAAAGCACGACTAATTGACTAAATTAACAACTTAAAACAATGAAACCAACCCTAATTCAAAACCGTTTCAAACCACATAAATAATCACGTTTTAGAAGTCCTAAAGAATAATTCATAGTAACTACACAAAAACAAAACTACAAAGCCCATACATCTACGTAATAATTGCGGAACGCTGTCGACAGGGAGTTCCACACAACACATTTACTTATTCAACTCTGTGAGCTTCCTACGTTGTGACCAGGATACTATTAGTTACGCCTGAAGAATTGTCCTGTTATATGAATGCGAGACTATTTTTTGGCTTAAAGCGTACGTTAGAGGGTTTTAATGCTGAGCTTGGTTTGTTAGTCGAATTAAAATGTATTTCGTATGTTAGTCATCTGACTAACAGGAGTTGGTTAATATTTTACGATGTTACAATTTGTAATTTTTTTTAACTGGCCCAGCCTAATGACAGCACTGCGCCTGATGGTAAACGCAAATGTTGTCCAGACAGAGTATCGAATGGAATCAGACGGCATTCTTATGCCATTATATACAATCATGGCAGCCTACTAATAGAGGGCTTTAAATATAAATATTTATATGAACCCTCATTAAGGCTATTCACTCATACTAGTCATCGCCGCGTCGTTTAATATCTAACATAATACACTAAAACATAATAAATATTATGGGAGAAAAGAAAAGTATAATAATATTATAATAAAGTAATAAATGAGTACTCTAAAAGACTGAAGAAATAATTGAGAATAAATACGATGAAAACTGGGGAAATACAGTAATAAATAATTATTATGAAAGTTTAAGAAATTAATCAGTAAGATATTCATAAGAACAAATCTAGAACATCAGCGCATTATCAACATTACGTTTAGTAATGCAATCTTTGATGAACACAACGCAAGAAAGAAACACAAAAAGCTAAATTAAGAAAATGCTAATAAATAAAACAAGACTAATTTAACAACCAACCAGCCTCCACTGGATAATCACATAATTTTATTTACACGAAACGCAAAAGCATTTTCAAATTATATTGACACAGGCATCACGTAAAAAGCGACATCTTGGATTAAAAGCAGGCTTGTGTCGCGAGCTCGGTGGCGCTTACAAAAACCCTGTTTCCTTTGTTGTGCAAAGAAGGGAAGGAAAAACGTTCTAGCTTGTACGAAAAAATCAAACGAATTGCTGCTAGAATTTGTCGAGGAGAATTAATAGGCGTGAACAGAAATTTGAACGTGCAGTTGCGAAGAACTATTCATGCGCTTTGATGAGTTTAGTTCTAATTCATCTATAGGAATTAGATTATTATAATTCTTAAATTATTACTTGTTATGTTTAATCAGATGTAGTAATTAATAAAAAAATGCGAAGCTTACTACCCAAGGAATTACACAATAACTTGCTGGAAGCGGTTTGTACGCAGCAAATTACTGTAATCATTATTATTAGTTTGTCCATCTGCATGACGTTATATATTTAACGTAAATAATGATTAAAATAATTTCAACTACTAAAACTACTTCTGTTTCAGTTCTTTACGCTTCCATTGTCCATTCCAAAACCCTTATATTTTGTAAATAAACAAATAACAATGTAAACTCACGTCCGGCTTCTAATCCGTTTAGATGTGGAAAGACGTTCAAATTCCCACTTATTATAAGCAGGGGCGAGTTATGCCGCAATCTCAATGCAATAAACATTCAACCAGCCGGCACGTGCCAGCCACCCGCCTCTGTGCTGCTGTCGCGGAAATAGAGTAAATAAAAGCGCCTCTAATTGAGTCAAGTAGAACACGTATGACACCCGCGAGAGAACCGCGTCAGCGTTTTAAAAATCTTCTAAAAAAACTTGTCTTTGTTCTGTTTGTTAGTTGTAAAGTTTTTAAGTTTGAATTATAAATTGTGTAGCAAACTAAAGACACTGTATCGCATCTAATAAATTCAAGTTTTAATTAATCCGTTTGATTAGATTTGAATTTTTGCTGAGAAGTTAATTTAGCTGTTGACGAATTATCTAAAATTAAAATGTTTAATCAAATGAATAAATAAGAAGTTTATATTTTAAAAGTTAATCGGAGAAACAGGCATCATAAAAATATACTATTTTTACAAACTTCTTAACAAGACGTGTTTTATTTACCATACATAAAATCATGCAGCTTTATGTACTATTAGATTAGTTAACAAAAAAATTACAATCATTGTGAATGAAATGGCGGGACAATGCTCATGAACATTGCTGCTTTTAAAATGCCTACAATAATTCGGGCACAATTAATATTTCATAACATTCACGTTCGCAGCATCGTCGTCCAAACGTCAATTATTTAGATGGGAACGATTAGTTATCGCAACGTTTCACTGGAACGCTGTTTAAGTGCGGACTATTTCATAAAAAAAAAAATATCTCGTCATAACTCCTTTCGTTTTTTAAACTCAATCTTTTTGTTCCTTAACTCACTCTGAAGTCAGGGAATTTGCAAATGTGATGCTTATGTTAACATTTGTTTTATTTTAATTTACAATAAATTCCTGTTGTAATTCTGAATGTTGATATTCCCAGTTTCATCATTATGGGGGATTACAATTTATCCAAACACGTCACAGAACGTAAACGTAGGGAATGTATTACCTAATTGATTTCTAACAACCCGACACTTAGTTGGCACGTTCGGAAACTTAATCCTGCTGACAAAAAGTGTCCAATACTTTACAGACACTTATCCCCGTCACAACTTCTAACAAGTTTCGTGCGATTTAGGTCACAGTAACGCCATCACGCTGTTCATTCCTCGATTAATGTGTGCTGGCTGTATGAAGTTTAGTTCTTTACCCTCGCTTCATAAATGTATGTAAGCTCATGCTTATACCGGGTATCTCAAGACTGCTACCGAAAACGAAGCCGGGTAGTAGTTTTAGTGACTACAAACACAATGTAACTAAAAATTTTGCTAAGAAACGCGACAATTTTTTTCATCATTTTTTAAATATCGTTCGTTTTCGGTGGTAAATCCATAGTTTTTGCTAAAATAATAATTTAAACTCTTTTATACCTTAGAGTCTTTATAAATAAAAGGGAATACACTATTATTTTACGAAAAAATGTATTTACCACCCAAATACGACCATATAAAAACAAATATATAAAAAAATAACGCTTTTTTTTTCAACATTTTCTGTTGCATTGTGTCTGAAGTCGCTTAAACTACCACCCGGCTTCGTTTTCGGTAACAGTCTTGATATACCCTGTATATCTAATGAAATGCTTCTAACTAATGCCATTCACTTTTTTGCCGAGTTTCATTGCATTCTATTTCCTATAATGTAATAGATGCGAGCCTATTATCATATTGGCCACCAAGTCCTGTCACTAACTACTGAAATGAGATTTAGCAACACAAAAAAGTTACGCTAACTGGGTTACCCGCTCAGCTGATTTGTGTTACCAATCGCCGAATGATTTCGTAATTATAATTTCTAGAAATAAATAAGAAAAACTTACTTTGACAAAATTACCTTCACGAAAGAAATGGCATTGCGCCAACAACCACACGAAATTGACGTCAAAAACTTTTCCATTTTAAATATATTTCGAAACATGATATATTTACGTGTAATACAATATATTATGAAATAAGAAGAGATCATAGATTACCCTGAGCACGAATAGCATCGAAGAAATATTAAGAGGGATCACGATCTAGTCAGTCATGACATATCCAGTGTGACGATATTCTGAAGCGTGTAATATTGGGGAACCTTCCATTATATGTGCAGGTCTTAGCGGTAACAGGGAATAGACGTGACGTATTATGTCGGGTCCACACAACACTCAACACAATATGCAACATATTCCTGGCATGAGACGACTAAAATTGCAACTCGGTTCGCCACGTAACGCGGCCTGCATTCGCTATTATTGCAACTTGGAGATTGACTAGTTCCAGAGCACGTGGTACTAATAGACTGCAAATAACTAACGCAAATTCAAAGTTGTTAATACAGTTTAAAGTTTAGGAGGCTAGCGGTTTAGTTTGTGCGGTTTAAGCTATTTGCTGCGCGGGAGAAATGAGGAAGGGAAGATTGAAATCGCTATTCCTAATTAGAGCGCTGTTTTTAAATTTTAAGCTATGGCTACATTGAGTGGATATTTATCATAATATTTTCTTTATTAGCCAAAGTTTTAGCCAGAGTTTGTGCCTTTGATCAAATACAGCCGGAACTATAACTGATTACATTATACACGAAGTCTTGTGATATCATTCGATAAGTGAAACTTCTATTATCTTTATTTTCTAGTATTCATAGTGGCATTATGCTAACAAACTTGCAGTTCAATGCAAATGATTACAATAGAAGAAGTTGAATGAAACAAGTTATAACTACAAGAAACAGAAGCCTTTGAACGTTTCTAAGGGGCATTGAAATTCAAAATAGAAATCAATCAATACCTTTAGTGTTCTAGATAAAAATGCGTCTACATACTGCTGTAGAATAATATGAAGCACTTCGTTAGCGTTGTATTTTTAATCGTGGTTTTAAATTTAGTTCCAGTGGTAATGTCAGCCCACTGAGTTTGTTTCGCCGGGTCATTCACGTTAAATCGCTGCACGCCGTTTTAATAATATATGGACCACTACAAATATAGATTAACGTAAATAATATATTTCGTTGAATAGCATATTATTTACTATAAATTGTTATAAATAATAAATAAGACGATTATCATCAACTAAAACATTTATTTTATACTAGCTGTCGGGCCCGGCTTCGCCCGGGTGCAGATAGTTTTTGAGTCCAATCCACATCAAGAACATATTATTTCGCGTGTCTACTAACTATATTTCCCGCGTGCCGTCGACTATATTTCCCTTCCGTAGGAGAGGACATCCCGTGCCAACAATTTGAATTTGAAAGAGTAGAAAATATGTATATTTGGTTTCCTGACTCATCCCACGGGAACACTACATTTTTCGGGATAAAAAGTAGCCTATGTGTTAATCCAGGGTGTCAGCTATCACTATACCAAATTTCATCAATATCTGTTGAGCCGTTTTTTCATGAAAGAGTAACAAACATCCATACATACATACAAACTTTCACCTTTATAATATTAGTAAGGATAATAATATTATCAAATATTTTTTAAATTTAGAATAAATACTATGTATTGCTAGTTGTCATAAGAGCTATTTAATTGCCTACATAATCAATATACCAATTTTATTTCAATTAACTTCAAACACGCTATTTTCAACTTCAGAGACATTAAAAATGTTAAATTTTAGTAATTAGTAATGATTTAATTGACATGAAATGTTTGTGAGTATGGCAGTAATAGCAAAATTCAATGAATATTGGAATCGGGAACCTTTTAGTGGATGAGTCAGTTGCAATGAGTTTCAACTTAGTTCAATCCCTAGTGAGAGCAAAAAACGTAAAAAGGCGAAATACGACGCGAAATAGGTAAAGTCATTTCAATACAGGAACAAAGAGCGGAGGAATGGGAAACAATCCTTGCATTCGTTTAAAAAGCAGAGTTTACAAAACATTGCATTCAAACTAAAGAATTTTTACTTTAAAGCATAATTTTACAATCACTCTTTAAAACACGTTCTTTGGAAAGCAATTTACAATAGTACAAATTGAAACCGAATTGAAACATTTTAAAGGCTATATTTGTTGATTTTTTCTGTCCATAAATTAACCAAAAATTTCAATGATGCTGGCCACGAGGCGTTATGTTTTTTAATTGCAAAATTTTATAGTCTCGATTACAAGAATGTCATATAAAAAAATCACTATAAATAAACCACACCTAAGAGCAAAGTTAAATACGAATAAATAATACGAAACATTCGTCGCATATTTCGTGGTTCACAGTCACGATCTATATTATATCCCAAGATAAAATCTATGTTGAAACCTCTTTGCGATAAATCCGTTGCACCTGCCGCGGCAAGGAAAGTGCAATATTAAAAGGTTTTATAAGTATTATTTGAAAACCCCTCTTGTGACTGCCGGACCACGCTGAACGTGCGCCTCGGGTTTTTTTTAAATCTCTAATTCAATTTAGCAAACCAAGGATTGGTTTGCTAGAGAACTGTTTGTAGATTCGTGCACCAAGACAAACATTTATATGGCCTATAAATACTTGTTTCAAATATGTAGTGAGATGTGTTAATCTGTCGTAGATTCTGATTCTCACGACATTTTTGTTTCGAGTCTGCTGATAAACCGAAACCATCGTGGTTTCTGAGACTCACAACTCCTGATTAGACAAGAAAAATTAGTGCAGGGTATTAGGCGTTTGAAAGTTAGGTGTGCAATGAAGCTTTTATTGGCAGTCAGTTTATTTAATTACACCATAATCATGTAAAACAAATTAAATATAGGTAATTTCAGTGTATTTTATTGAAAATTATGCCGACTATTCACAACACTGATACTGAAATATATGCAAAGTTTTGAGTTTAAATTGATTAATTTAATGAAATATAGATACGAGAGTCATTTTGAATACTCATATTATGATTATTTACAAACCTTGTTATATAATAAATAAGGTTATACATCACATGATAAATTATCAACTCAAGTTTGTTCGTTTCAGCCACAGGAAATCCACTGTTGGACATAGGCCTCCCCATATGATATCCACATCGACGAATTGGAAGCGGCCTGCATCCAGCAACTTTCTACAACCTTAACCAGATCGTCCATCTGTTATAGGTAGGCGTCTAACACTGCGCTTGCCTGTAAGTGGTCTCCACTCCAGAACCTTTCTGCCCTAAAGGTTATCAGTTTCATGCCATGTGGCCGGCACACTGCCACTTCAACTTCTTAATCGCACTTAAGAAAGGCTAGTTAATATCAATCACATGTAGTACAATAATTTTAGGTCACATAAGTATACATATACAGTCATATCTTGACACATTGTTACTCGTAACCGAAATTGAAGTTGCGTTCGATGTAAGCATTGGCGAGTTTGTC
The DNA here is from genome assembly GCA_023078785.2 of Hyles euphorbiae. Lineage (NCBI taxonomy): Eukaryota > Metazoa > Arthropoda > Insecta > Lepidoptera > Sphingidae > Hyles > Hyles euphorbiae. The sequence goes on from CM041050.1 coordinate 14,841,879, forward strand.
GTCATCGAATTCGGATGCATTGTGGAACGTGGCTGCTTACTTCGATACACCCTTGCCGCACCATTAGTTCGTGGAACAGTTCACTGGCTACTGCCCCAGGCCATTTCGCCACAGCGTAAAGAAGTATGCCGGCATACGAGGATTTTATTTTTTCAAAATTACCAATATCTAAAACTAGCATGGAATTTCATGAATTGACTAAGAATTAAAAAAGATAGAAAAGTTTTTTTTTCATTTAGTAAAAGAAAAGGGAAGCAAACAACACTAGTGACTTTTGGTCCAAGATCCCAGGCCCCCCAGACGTTACTTATTTTCTCATAAAAAATATAAATGGGATAAAGTAGTGTTAGTACGTACTTTGAGTGTGTGCATACCTGCTAACTTGTGTCGACGGCCAATTCATAGGTACCAGGTGCTAAAGGTAGATAAATACAGTACTGACTTTTCTTAAATTCTCAGTGCTGATTTTTACATATGTTTTAGATAATTTTGTTAAAAATTAATAATAATTATTGCCAGACACTTTCCATCGGCGCTTATCCTTAACAGACGCTTTAAAGCTTCAAAAAAAAAATAACATATTTTTACTTATAATCTCACTCTTGATTTTTATATATGATACTTAGGGAACTATTTGAACACCCCTGGTCAGCAGCCAGACCAATTGGAGGGGTCAAACATCCCCCCAGACACACATAAAGTGTCGCTATGTGTATGAGCGAATGAAGAGTTCAATCGCAAAAATGTGAAAAACTTTGATGCAAGTAACTTACCACCATGCAAAAGTGAGCTTTTACAGCAGTTCTGACGAGCTAATTACATCACTAGTCTCTGGAAGAATGCCCATTTTTTTTTATTGCTTTGAATGGCGAGACGAGAATGCCGTTCGCCTGATAGTAAGCGATACGACCGCTCATGAACAGTAGTAGAACCAAACAACACCTTGAATTACAAAGCATTGCTTGGCATTCCACTGCGCTCGCCATCCTGAGACATAAGATGTAAAGTCTCAATATGTCCAGTAGTTCCTCTGGCTACAATATCCTTCAATCCGAAACACAACAGTGCATTTAAACTGCTGTTTGACGAGAGAAATAAACATTGCGGTGGTACCCACCCGGGCAGCCTCTCACATATGAGAGACCTACCACCAGTAATATATGAAGAAAATTAGTATTTTTAGTTCTGACAATAATGGGACGTTGGAAGACAATAAATATCATTTTAACTGGTTCGATGGGGACCAATAGGCATGATGACTGATTTTGAAAAACTACTTCAGAATGCTCGTATACATTAACAATACTTAAAATGAATTTTATTTTTGAAAAAAAAGTAACGATTTGCGCGAAAAATTAAGTTTTAAATTTCACATTTTAACCTTTGCTCAAAAACGCCGTAATAGTAATGGCGTCCGTGTGTGACGTCATGCTTTTGTAAATGCTTGCTCGTGCAATGTTTACGTGTATATTGTGATATATAAATTTTATTATTTTTAATAGTAATGCCGAGTTTTAATGTGAATCGATGATGTGTAGTTCCGCAATGTAATAATACATCGATACAAACTCCGAGCAATTTGTTTATTAATGTTTCAATGGATAAAAAAGTTAGAAATATATGACTAAAAATGGAAAGGCATGATCCAGGATCTTTATCTTAAATTCGATGATTAATTTCCGTGAACACTATTTTGACGGAAATAATAACTTTATTTACAATGTCCATAATGTTTGACGTGTCCAGAAAACAACATATCAAAATTTAAAATTATTATAAATAACAATAGCGATAAATATCGGAGCTACGATTCATTCCTTTCGGTATTATTATCATGCCAATCGCTGTGTATATGAGTACTGAAAAATGTTATTAATGTTCCAATTAAACAGTGATATGGAATATCGCATAGTTCCAAATTTTGAGCTATTTGCGATGAATCCTTATTCCATGAGTAATTTTCCTTTTTCGTAGATAGTACAAAACTGATTGCATTACTAAATATTAGATAAATATACTGAATAACATAGAAATGACCAAAAATAGCCAACAAGTTCACGTTATGACTAAGTAATATTTACGAAAGTGACACGTCACTCGCTTCTGATTGGCGTTTCATTTAATATGGCGGATCCTTAGGTTTTGTACTTTTATTTTTGCAAAAATATATTTAATCTTAATTAAAAATTAAAGCAAATGTTTATTTTGAGAATCCTTCTATTATACATTATTATATTAAACCATAATTTCATTAATTCGTTGTTACTGTCATCATCCCTATTGCCGAGCTTTGTCAGTGAATCGCTTCAAGAAGCATCAGGTATTATACTTTAACTTTGAATAATTGATATAACCGTGTAACTCTTTGATTCTTAATTATGTTATTTTTGTAACAGAAAATGAAAGTAATAAGGATGATAATGAAGATAGTCAATGCCAACATTGGGTTGATGATGACTTATCAAACTTAGACGATGATGACAGTAAAGATCACGCTGAATTGCAAAATGTTCAAACTACAAATAATCCGAAAGAAGAAAGACATGTATAGCTTTGTGTAATTTTAAGATATATATTTATTGTCTTCCAACGTCCACCCATTATTGTCAGGACTAAAAATACTAATTTTCTTCCAGAGACTAGTGATGTCCAAACTGCTGTAAAAGCTCACTTTTGCATGGTGGTAAGTTACTTGCATCAAAGTTTTCACATTTTTGCGACTGAACTCTTCATTTACGTCACAAACCATGATAAGTGTTGATGAAGAGTTGGAGTCGGGCAGCATCTACGTCAATTATTCCGGCCACGTTGTACAGTTCACAAACAAATTTTTGTATAGTGTTAAACACATTTTGCTCTAGTTCTAAGTCACTGAATATCGCCGAGTTTCATAAATGCTATCTGGTGCTCTGCATTTTTAAGTAAGAAAGATATCGATAAATAGATATCTCTCTCACACTCAAGCGTACAAATAATGACCTCACGCTCATACACATAGCGACACTTTATGTGTGTCTGGGGGTATGTTTGACCCCTCCAATTGGTCTGGCTGCTGACCAGGGGTGTTCAAATAGTTCCCTAAGTATCATATATAAAAATCAAGAGTGAGATTATAAGTAAAAATATGTTATTTTTTTTGAAGCTTTAAAGCGTCTGTTAAGGATAAGCGCCGATGGAAAGTGTCTGGCAATAATTATTATTAATTTTTAACAAAATTATCTAAAACATATGTAAAAATCAGCACTGAGAATTTAAGAAAAGTCAGTACTGTATTTATCTACCTTTAGCACCTGGTACCTATGAATTGGCCGTCGACACAAGCTAGCAGGTATGCACACACTCAAAGTACGTACTAACACTACTTTATCCCATTTGTATTTTTTATGAGAAAATAAGTAACGTCTGGGGGGCCTGGGATCTTACTCTATTTGTTAACAATGCTTGGCTTAACTTGCATATAAATGTACGCGTGTGAAAGACACGGTAAAATGTCTCCTCTCCACTCTCTGTCTTTAACTTAAAATAATAAAATTTGCGTCATGTTACTTTATGAGTTCATGCTGTTTTGACATAAATGTTTTATTTTAATGGTATTTGTTTCTGTAAAGAAAATAATATGAATATCAATCATAACTATGAATGATATTCAAGGGTATTTAGTCAAATACCCTATTGTGTCACTGTCAGAATATTTATCAATTTCCTAAATCTTTCTGAACGATATCGTACCATCAGGTGAGCTTCCATAAAAAGAAGATTAACCAGGTTAAAAAGACCTACGTCCAGTGCCGAGGCGGTTCGATAAACTAACCAATATAGATGTAAGGACTAAATTTTATGAAGAATTATGAGTACAATGAAACGTTAGACGAATGACTGGTATAGAACGTGGTTTGTATGAAAGAGGTGACTAATGAAAGTATTTAAGATGGAAAGAGTTAGAGAATGAATGATTAAGACGATAAAGGATGGAATAAGGAGGAAGGGTCTGGAAGCCGATGGAAGACGTGAAGTGACGACGAAATAATGACGAATTTTTTTTTACTGGTGGTAGGTCTCTCATATGTGCGAGGCCATCTGGGTAGGTACCACCGCAATGTCTATTTCTCCCGTGAAACAACACTGCTTAAATGCACTGTTGTGTTTCGGATTGAAGGACATTGTACGCAGAGCAACTACTGGACATATTGAGACTTAACATCTTATGTCTCAGGATGGCGAGTGCAGTGGAATGTTTCTACGGTTTATGAGCGGTCGTATCGCTTACCATCAGGCGAACGGCTTGCTCGACTCGCCATTCACTGCAATAAAAAAAAAAGAATATAACAAACGATATTATATTGAAGATTATCCAAACGATCTTTGTTTAATTTGACCCGAGACGGGCCTATTCCCACATATATAAGTCCCGTAACATTTCGATATCCACTCATGTGCTCCCGAATACATTTGTGGCGAGTCGGTTCGGAAGTTGTTTCGTGAACCGATATAAAATGAATGCCACCGTTTTCGTGTACGCGTGGCTAATGCAGCTGTCGACAATTGTAGTTGCGAATCTGAATACACACACGTACTTTATGTTGTGGTTTAAGCCATGGATTTGCGTGTTCTTTTGTATGTTTGATTGTTTCATTGTGTATGTTTTGGATTAACTACTTCTGAGGAAATTATATGATATAATTTTATGCAACACGCAAAAATAATTACTTAGTCAGCATAAGATATTTGAAGGGTATAGGGATCAGTAACGATATTATCCGACAGAGAAAAAATCAACGAATACAAAAGAGGAAAGTAGTAGAATAAGCGAGCTAAAGTGGCTGTGTGTCATATCTGTCGAAGAACTGACAACCTCCGCGCTCGGGCAAAACGTTTTCTTGAAGACTTAAGTGAAGACCGTGTTTTGGCAAACGTAGTGTAGGACTACCACCAGATAGATCGAGAGACGATTTATGAAAGGTCGCTGGCAGATGCTGGATGTGACAGCCGAAGACAAGGTGAAATGGCGCAATATATAGGAAGCCTATGTCCAGCAGTGGACAACGATATAGGCTGATGATGATGATGATAAAATATGAATGCTAATAAATTTTTGATACATTGATACACGGTATAGGTTTTTTCAAAAGACTATTTGATATAATTACTGCCCTAACTATAACAAATTTACAATTTGAAATAGGATAAAATCATTCCGTTTATATTCAGGTATAATCAACCCCGAACATAGTTTAATTAAATTTCCCGCAAAATACTATACAAATAAAAGAATTACTAACCTACATGCATTTCGTACGTCTTCCATATACATTTCACAACCACATAACATGTAAAGGCATTTATCAAAACAAAAATTGCGGGTAAACCACTCTCCGGCTTTCATTCAAAAGGTTTCATTAAGGCACACACGGCTGAGTTCAGTACGTTGGCGGCCGGTCGTTTACCGTATCAATTTGGAGTGGTAATCCTCTAGTCACTTGCGCCGACTCTTCGTTATAGGCGTGACTTCTTAAAGCTTCTATAATTGGGGAGCATTCCGATCACGTATCAAAAGCCGTGTCGCTCGCAGACCCAGTCCGATAAAATGGATTTAGCGAGTTGATTCATATTCTAAAAAGTATTTTACCTCTTGAAAATTAAATAGCAAAATTTGTAAATGTCGAGATGTTTCGCGGATATTGTCTCCAATACTCAATTTGGATCGCTTTGATAAATGTTCGACTTTAGTTACTTGAAAAGATTTTTTACAACCCTTTGTACTTTGTGTCTGTGACGTTTATTATTTAACTCCAAAGAAGTTAGATATTCGAGCCAAATATAAATTTTGTCACAGGAAATAGGTACCACAAAATTATTTATAACAAAGATATTTATATTATAAACGAGGTTTAGTGGAACTTGAATCAGCTAATGAATTGAATATCTTTATTAAGAACTATGTCAGATTTATTTAGTTCAAATAACTTTGTAAGTTAGATATTCAAAAAAAAATTTGCCGTATATCGAGTTATTTCGAATGTTGAATATATATATATATATATATATATATATATATATATTATTATTGCAAAGGTTCGGCAAACGAGCGATTGGGCCAGGTAAATGATCACTGCAGCTCATGCACATCTATAACGCTTGGATCAGGATGTGTTGGCGGCTCAATAAATCGAAAAGGAAGCGGGAAGGAAAAGGAATGGGAAGAGAGAAAGGGTATTGGGCATCCAGCAATCTCACTGACCGATCAAAACGCGACGGCAAAGCAGTCGCTTCACGTCGATCTCCTGTGAAACAGTGGTGCCACCGCGGATGAGCCTGCCCATTGAAGTTTAGTCATGACCATTGAGGTATCATACTAGAGCGGACATCGGGACCAAAATCTCTGCGTATGGTGCGTGCACAAGGGTACACATTGAAGCGAGAGGGAAGATATGTTACTTCGTAGGCGTGACAGAGACAGAAATAGAATGTACCCTTCATTTTGTTACAAACATTTTGTTTGCAGTGTCCCCTCTAGTACAATATCTCAATGGTCATGACAGACAACAGCGAGTCTCTACAACTTTTAAAAATCTATTACGCGAACATGCTCACAAGCAAAGGGAAATTATTTTATTAGAATTACTGGCAGATTCTCGCGGGTCCCTAATGACACTAATACATAACCGCCGTAAATACGTTCTACTGAAAGCATCCTAAATGCAAACGTTGTAAATAACAGCACCGAACAGCAACGTCACTCCCGGTGGGTTTAGAAATACACACAAATTCCGAACCCTGCTGAAAGGACATTAAACTAAATACGGTTCGGACAAATTTTTGCTGTTGATAGGTTATTTAGTTATGTACGTAACACTGGTGAGGATATGTGAGAGGCCGCCTGAGTAGGTACCACCGCAATGTCTATTTTTCCCGCACTGCTGTGTTTCGGTTTCAAGAACATTGTAGCCAGAGTAACTACTGGACATATTAAGACTTTACACCTTATGTCTCAGGATGACGAGCGCAATGGAATATCATGGATTTCTTTGTTCGTCGTATCGCTTACCATCAGGAAACGGTATGCTCATCTCGTCATTCAGTACAATGAAAAATAAACAGTCAGGTGCACTATTAAGGTTACAACTCATTAGACCCACCCGGCACCGCCTCGCCTCGCGCAGTTAATATTCTTTATATGAAATTGTATGGACATACGCTCACTACATCAACTCCGTAACGTCACCGGATCGCCGCCGTCCACGCGTGGTCCACTCGGTGACAACTCGTTGCTCGCATGCTTGTCTTGCGTTGTTGTGCATTGACAATTCACAAGCCCTGAATGAACCGCGCGTTGCAACCGTGAGGCCCACGCGAGGTCCACCCGTATTCCACCTGTGACAATCAGTGGGCCGCGAGCGAGGAGGCGGTGCCGGGTGGGTCTAATGAGCGGTAACCTTTACCGTGCAGATCAAAGTCATAAAGGTAACATTTGCAACAATGTGTCATGTAATGGAATTGACAGCATCCATGACGCAGTTTGTTAGATATCAACTGTGAAACGAGAGGCCACGGGTTGAATCCGGCACTGAAATATTTTTTACCCCCGACACAAGATTTGATCTTAGGTGTGGGTCAGGACTGTATGTGACTGTTGGGTGTATTTATTTATTATTATTAACTATCAGGTGTAATATGAGTGCACTTATCAAGATCACTAAAGTAACATTTCCAACAATGTGTCATGTAAGTATTCATACTGCATTCCAGTATTTAATAAAAAGAGCCTGGTTGAAAAAGTTTTACACTTCCGTCAGAGACGCGCTGGACAGAAACCGGTGGAGGCAAATCATCTGCTCCAGATGCAACCCTAATACTGACCACGATCCTCAGATATGAGGGACCGACCAATGAGAGAAAGAAAATTTCCCAAACTACATAATGTGCATTTTGACCTAGCTGAAGCGTTTTGTTCCCAATTGTCAATAGCCAAAATCGATGCTTTAACTGTAAATCAGGAATGAACCGGAGAAATTAGCCGCCAAATTCCATGGATTTTACCCTTAATTGGACATTAAGCCGCTTTATCACGATATTGTCAGCAGTTTTGCAACACGTATGCAAAGTGCTTTATTGGAAAAGTGTAGTATAAAGTACACTTTATAATGACTTACACGTTTGGGTCGCAATTATGTATGGCCAATAAAATAATATCAAATAACAATATTCAGTACAAAAATACTTACTTGTTTTATTACTATACAAGTAATATTTGATTACATAAGAAACGGGAAGAAACTTGGGAAGGCTGCGTGTTGTATGTTCGTGCCTAATCTCGGAAACTTAGGACCGTCCTTGAGAAACCTTTGGGTACAAGTTACATTAATCTTTGACGACGGATCCCTGAGTAGTGACGATTACGGAGAAAACTAGACAAAGGACCTGGACAGTTTCTGCCTAGTTACTTTTTATCATGTACAAAAACAAGGCAATAATTGAATGAATATAAAAAATCAACTATTAATTTAAGAATATGTCATATTTCTGTAGAAGTTTAGGGAGTAAAATAAAGTTTAATAAGATTTTGCATTGATACCTACCCATTTCCGCCATTGTTCGCCCCGCATAAACGTTTCGTTCGCAGTAAAGCAGGTGTAGGACAAAGATAATAACTTTTTCTAAAATATTCCTAAAAATAATCTATAAGTAGGTAATAAGTCATAATAATTAACAATATTAAATATATATAAAGTAATGTTTGCCGTTTATACTTACACATATATTCTCCCCATTTTTACACATTTTCATTGCAACAACTAAACGCTGAAGTAAAATACTTGACTAGTACTACTTGGTCTGTGTACTTGACACTTGACAGTTGCTTGACAGGAACCATGCTTTGTTTATTTGTTTATATTGTGATACAATTAAAATACACCTCCGTGTATATTTTGTGCTTAAAAAAATATACACGGAGTGTGTGGAACTCATGAATAAAAACAATTAATTATATACGTCCCACTGCAGGGCACGGGCGTGTTTTTTATGTATTTTATTGTATTATTTAACTTATAAAATAATAGTTTCTTTAAATTCCAAATTATTTATATATAGACAAATTATTTATGTGAACGTATTTTTATTCGATTCAATAAATTGACAGATAACCTACAAAACCTAACCTAAAAATAAGATGTGTTTTTGTAAATATCTAAAAACTCTGAACTTCCTAGGCTTTGTAACTTTTGTGTAATAATCTTGGAACAAACCTTACCCCAACAATGCAAAACTCATTGATGTAGACGAGATTCGAAGTACTAGGCACAGCGCCATACAAAAACTGGCCATGTCCTTTACTGATCTAGGTTCGCAAAAAACATATAAATAATTTAGAGAAAAACATTATATACGAAGATTCTGTGAACGAGGTGTTGGGATTAAGATATCTGAGATTACTTATAAGATGAATAAAAGAAGATATATCCATCCCTTAATTGTCTGGCAGAAAATGTCTTAGAGCGATACAACCGTCATACTTTGTTCTTTGTTGTTTTGTATTATCTCTATAAATTGTTATTCTTCTGTTTACCGTGTACAATAAATAGATAAATAAATAAATACGAAACAAAACGGATAAATAATAACTTGAAAATGTTCCTCAAATTGTGGTTTACTTTTTATTAAACGTTCTTAATTATTTTACCAATATTAACTTTCTATATTTCACGCTTTGCACTACTTTCCATACTAGACGAACTATTATGCATCGGGGCTCGTAAATAATATGATAAAGTAACGAGAACTAAGAAAATAATATTAAGATGGTTTAGACACGTAGAAATTATGTATAAAGTGAGGCTACACAACGTGAATGTGAATGGAAGAGTCAGTAGGGGTAGCCTCATTGGTGATACCAACCATATCGATGACACCAATTCAAGGGCCTGATCAGTAGTAACCAGTTCTAACAAGAGTGCATTTTTTTTTTATACTGGCCCGGCATAGTGGCGGCATTGCACCTGATGGTAAGCGCAAATGCCGCCCAAGCAGAGTATCCATTGGCATCGGACGGCAGTCCCATGCCAATGGGAACAATTATGCCGGCCTGCTAAGGTGCCTCTTCACGCTACGGCGGAAGGGCCCAGGATTGTAGGAAGGAGGGAACACGTGAGACGACACGAGCAGGCACGGCATGAGGAGGTTTATCTAACTGAGTGGTTCTTAAATAATGATCCAAGGACCACTCGTGGTCCCTAGAGCATCCCAAGTGGTCGGCAGACTAGACGGTCCTTAGATTATCTTTAAAATAATTTTATGCATGTTTTACTTATGGATAGAAAAACTTTTTTTTAATATGCATTTCGATACTGTATAAATATACAACCGAACCAGTGAATCAACTGGGTAGTCATATTAGACAGAAATTTTGTCAAATGGTCCCTCATGACTAAAAGGTTGCGAACCACTGATCTAACTGGATGAATTCAATAAATAAAAAAAAATTAAACATAAAAATTAACCAATATATAATTAAATTAATCAATTAAATTATAACTAAATATAATATATAATGATTAATTAATGCAAATTAAAATCATATGACGACCGATCGAGAAAAGAAATAAAAATAATAATATGGCAAATCTTTGTAAGACAAGTCACAAATATTTATTTTAGTAAATTGACCAAAACCAAGCCCACTGAGTTTGACTCGCTGGATCTACTCAGAAATGGGTCGCGCCGCGTAGTATCCAGTGGTAAAGTAAAGCCCGCTGAGTTTGTTCGCCGGGTCTTCTCAGTCAGGGCCGCGTTGGATCCGGCAGTAAGCCTAAACATACGGGACGTTTCGGAAATACTTATGGTCGTTGTCTTAAGTTGGACCCAAAACAAGCCCACCGAGTCTTATTCGCTGGATATACTCAGGACTGGGTGGCGTCGCGTAGTTCCAGTGGTAGTGTAAGCCCACTGAGTTTGTTTCGCCGGGTCTTCTCAGGAAGGGCCGCGTTGGATCCGGTGGTAACAATAACCGCTACGCACCGTTGTAATAACATTCATGGTCCACTAATTAATTTGATTTAATTTAATTTGACTAACGTACATATTGTATTTCTTTGAAAAATAAATTACCATAAAATCATAAGTAATACTTTAAATAAAATAAGAATAAAAACTAAACAAATAAATAAAACTAATTCTAAATAAAAATAAAATTAATATAAAATAAATAAATTACATAAATAAATTAATTCAACCAAGAAATTAAAATAAGTTATACTAAGTATAGGAAATATATTGTATATAGAGATTAAGTTCTATGTGTATCGGCTTGTCATAAGAGCTTTTAAATTGCCTACGTGACCAATAAATACATTTCATTTCAAAAAATACATTTCATTTCATTTCATTTCGAAGTGAAATTTGTATGGCGGGATCAAAATAGAGATCCGTAGTAGACACCGCGTGTTGCCTCTATAGAATTCAGGACAGTTAGGTACTAACATATTCTAAAAAAATACTAGCTGTAGAAATGTCTGCGAAAACAGAAAACAAATTACTGTTTTTAAATCATATTTTACGTACAAAATCAATGTATTTTAACTTGATTAAAACCTTTATTGTTGCATTAATAACCATAGCGACTACTTCAAAGAAGCAGGTAATTAAATTCCAATGTGATGTAACGCAAAATGAAACATATGAAGTAGTAATATCGCGCAGTCAGTGTGTTTCCACGGATAAGCACAAAGATTATAGAATTTCACTCATTTCTTTGTACCGACCACATTGATACGAGTATAATTTAATGTTTTATCCACAGAACAGATGAATATAGTTAGAAGGGACATAAAAGCGTTTGACGCGTCGCAAGGTGGTGCATAAAAAGCATCACTGCCGCGGAACGGATGATCTGTCAAATTAGTCGCTGTCGAAATGCCTTGGAGAGAGGTGCTCCGGCGAAATAGAGTAAAAATGCATATTTGTGTTATTTTATCTTGCAGTTCCAATGCTAAAGCATCAAATATCAACAAAGGAGGAATTTCATACCAATATTCAACGCGATTTTATTGATTTTAACCTTTATTTTCAAAAATTGCGGTTATTAATTACGACATTTTGAAGAATTCGATAATATGATAGACGACAAATCAAAAATATACATTGCTGATTACGCTTACATACAATGCTCGCGAATGCCAAGTTCCTACGCAATGCATACAATTCATTTTTGTTATGTCAACAGCGAAAATAGGCACATATCACGTAGTGTTGTAGTATTGTGCATAGTAACTATATCGATGTAGTTATAGATTTCGTATACTCGTAAATCAGTTTTTAGTCATTTTAAATTGTAGTAACATCTGATAACGTTGACGATCTATCACTATATTCTAATTTCATACCTCTGCCAACTTAAGAATAACATATTTTATCTGAATATACTTTATAATATAATAACTTATTCGTTTATACCTTTCCAAGAGTGAGTCGATAAAGGCAATAGTAGTTCTACAACATACAGTCGAATTGAGAACCTCCTCTTTTTATAAATTCGGTTAAAAATCCAGTACGATTTGTTCTAAGTATTCATTTTAGACAACGGAAGACATTAAAAAAATCTGGATCTTAAGTAATATACAAACCAAAAATAATTACGTGCAACGCTTATGGAAAAACTATATCATGGCGATGAAATAATTAAATATTGTATAAAAATCAAAACCACTGAATCTATTGACGTAAAAAAATCGTAATTGGGTTATAATAATTGCTTATTTGTGCCTTGCCCATAGTAAAAATGTTAACTCTCACCTCACACACAGCTGAAAATCTTAAAAATCCTGAACATATAGATTTGTAAAATTGTGTACAAAATAAAATTATTTTTCAATACTATTCAATTCCATTTATTTTCTGACTATTGACATAATACTAATTAAATAACTGTATCAAAAAAAACTATGAAACATATCGATAAAATATATTCCGGTCTTATAACAAAGACATTACATAATTTTATCGATACTTTAAATCGACTATTGCAAGCTTTATGTATTGGATTTGTAGAGGTTTAGTGTTTCGAAAACGACGACGCTGGTTTTCATACAATTTGACGGCTATTGCCTTTCTAACCATATTCAACTGTTCTGTGGTTTTATCAAAGGTGGAAAATACACGGTTTATTGTATAAACACTATATTTTAATTATGTTTTTTTCTGGGAATCAGTAACATACTTCCCTGAAATATATTACCTGAAATATATACAGGATCCGATATCCTGTAATAAATAATACACAAATACTTATACAATATTTTATTCGATCGTACAGTAAGACAATATTATATCCGCTAGATACTATCAGAGACTACGAATGCAAATGAAATTCTCTTTGAAAAACTTTCCTAAGCTATAACTCGGGCTATTATCGAAAAAGAAACACACAAGTAAAACATTTCAAACGCAGGACATTGAGTTTTAACTAACCCATTCGAAACATCAACTCGGCGCACTGTGATTCGTCTAGAACAAGCTAGCTGGACAAAAGTCACTTCCAAGAATGAACTAATTAGTGGTCACATATTGTAAACAACACTCCCAATGTCATAAAAACAAGTAGAAATGGTGAATAACATTTCACAGGGACGAGTCATTGACTAGCGAAGGTAAGTAATGTAATATTTGCATTAAGTTAATTTGAGTAATTGCATTTTTGCTGTGCTTTAGATAACGTCTCATTCAATTTGTGTGATATATAGCCGTGATTTTTGTGATGGATACTACTGTCGAGGGTCAGTGCTTTTATATTTTACCACCCATAAGATTCTAATATGAGAAACTTTGGTCCTTTACGACTTGGAATATATTATTGAAAAATACTATTTTTTTGTCAAGTTTCGAAATTTTTATCGTATTTATCTTTTTGTATCCACATGTATCCAGTCCAATTTTTTTACAGTATATACACACGCCGGCAGAATTAGAGGAACACGCGTTAAATATTGAATTTCTTAGAAAATATTATTATAACTGAATGTTTTTAATTTTTAAATATTTAAAGTGAGGCAAAATTTATAACAAATTACTATAATTGAGTTAAAAATACTTTAATTAATGACGCAAATGCAATTAAACGGAAATACAATAAAATGAAATTTCTGTATTGTCAAATGTAATCGTGTATTTTAAAAAGTTACCGAAATAAATTAAGAAAATTAATAATGCGTATTGCTACCACGGGCTCTGATAAGAGTCTGGATATGATCCTTCATGCTTTTAATGACGTCATCAATCATTTTTTGCATCAAATTTTCCCACTTTTGCACTAACATGAATTTTCATTCTTGGACGATCTTAGGGACTTGGTTTCTTACATTTATCTTTCTTCCGATGACGTCCCATACATTCTCTATCGGTTTCATGTCTGGTGATCTTGCTAGGCAATCCATTTGCGCGATTTGGGCCTGATTTAAGTAGTCGCGAACCATTTGCGCTGCGTGGGGCTGCGCATTATCAAGCATAAATAAAAAATATTCGCCTATGGATAGTGCAAAAAACAATACATGGGACTCTAAGACCTCTGAGACGTATCTTTGTGCAGTTAAAGAGCCATTTTCTATAAGTATTAACTCCGTGCGTGCTTCCAAACATGTACCACCCCATACCAAAATTGACCCTCCGCCATAAGACACCTCTCTCAGTAAAGTTTGCTCGATTAGCGTTCTCCTCGATACCTCCAGATCCTCTCCCTTTTTTTCTATGCAATTCACACCAAAACTGCTATCATCACTAAACAAAACTCGGCTCCACTCATCTGTCCAGTCGCGGTGTCGATGAGCAAAAGCTTATCTGGCTACTCTATATGCCACCTCAAGTTTTGGAGCTTTGGGCGGAACGAAAGACTTCAGTCCAACTTAATTTAAGCGTGTTCTCACTGTACGCTCACTGATATTAACATTATGGACTTCATGTGACATGTTTCGGGTCTGAATAGCTGTTTGACGACGATTTCTCAAAGTTTGCAGTCGTATAAAACGATCATCCTGGGTACCGGTTCACCATTTTCTGCTATTGGTTCACCATTTTCTGCCTTATTCTGGCCTCCGCACATAAGAGCCTATGTGCCTCTAACGTTTAACGTTGCGAACGACGACAGATACCGACACAGCCAATGCGCTACTTACTGAACCCTACCGTTGACCATTTTTAATCATTGTTACCGCTCTGGCAACTTCAGTGGAAGGTAAGCCACTCATTTTATATCCTACGAGAAAGGTACTCTAAAAATAATAACAATAAAAATATCTTAAGTCACACAAAATGAAATTAAACAAAATTTTGTGAAACCACTTGAAAGTGAAAAAATCTTAAAAACACTTGAGAGCGTATAATTAACGATAAAACTCTAAATATCCAAAAATCTTTTTGCATCATTTTGTTTTTTAAACGTGTTGAAATACTAAAACTAGGACTATTCAAACAAACAGCAAACAAAATTAAAAAAAAACTAATTTTTGTGCGTGTTCCTCTAATTGTGCCGGCGTGTGTAGTAGTGATACTCACCTTTAAAACGAATATTAAATATTAAATAATTTTTCACCGCATTCCCGCACTAAAGGATTTTATTTCATTTTTCAGAATGTGTCTTTTCCATTTCGAAAAGTGATTTTTTTGAAGAATAATAATAATAATAATAACACCCAACAGTCACATACATAGTCCTGACCCCACACTAAGATCGAGACTTGTGTCGTGGGTATCAGGAACTACGAGAGACTTTTCGGTCTCACAAACACCCAGACCCGGAAGAAATATTTGTGGGCCGCACAAACATTTCTCTCGGTGCGGGAATCGAACCCGCGGCCTCTCGTTTCACAGGCGGCGTCTAACCAACTGCGCCACGGAGGCTGTCAAAATCAAAATGACGAAAACATTCCAATGAAGAGCGGAATGTTCGTTTATTGGAACATATAAGTCTTAAATTTAGTGTTAGTGATATAACCAGTGATTCGTTAAGGGCTATTAAACAGAAAGTATCTAGTATGTCGTCAAAATTAACTGAAAAATTTGCGGCATCATATAAGTCATTGGATCGGTTTCTAATTAATAATAAAGATTGCTTAGAAGAAAACAACATAAGTTTTATCATTTCCGCGTGTCAACCTTGCTCATCCAGGTCATCAGAGGAGAGTAGGCTTCAAGGACGTATTGAATTATTAAAAAAATCGATATTTTGTTACGACTTTATCTTCGGGTTACGAAATAAATATAAATATACTTGAAAATTTTTGTTCAGAGACTAGGGCCCTCTATCTAAGTTTGTATTCGTGGTACTATATGCCTGTCACTGTGCATAAAATTCTTCTTCAGAGGTTATTAAATCTTGTATTGTGCCCAATAGGGCAACTATGCGAAGAAGCTCAAGAGGCTCGAAATAAAGACTGTCGTAGATTTTGGGAACATCATACCAGGAAACAGTCACGTATTGCCACGAATATAGATTTATTGAATATGCTTTTAATAACATCAGACCCTGTAATTAATTCACTCAGAGAACTACCCAAAAAGAAAAAAGACTGTTTACCATTAGAAGTGCTAAATTTGGTAGTCCCGCCTTCAATACCAATACCTCGGGCATCAAGTAGTCTAACGCCATGTGACGTTGATGATTACTTGGTACCTGACTCGTCTGATTGTGAGAGTGATATTTCATCTGGTTAGGATTTCATTTATTTATTTTATTATTTTATTTTTAACACTGCATACAATTTATGTATAGGTGAACTTAATTTATCTATTAGTATATAATTTAAAATGTTATTAAATAATTTTATATTTTTTTTACTACTAAGTAGTATTATGTACATATGCTTTTATTTTGTTTTTTATTATATATTAATTTATTTTCTATGCTGCCATTTTTATATTTAAGTTATTCATCGATTGTAATTTGTGTTTTAATTACTATTATCCTAAAAGCCTCCTCTCCATTCCTAACCAGAACTACGCGTGCTGGCTTGCGAAGCCATGGCTTGACTGTCCACACCATCCCTCCTTCCTATAATCCTGGGTCAGTGTGAAAAGGCATCTTAGCATGCCGATGCCAGTAGACACTCTGCCTGGGTGGTATTTGCACTCACCATCAGGCGCAATGGAGCAACTTCGCCGGGCCAGAATTAAAAAAAAAAAAAACTTTAAAAAACACATTTCTCCTTTAAAATACTACTGTACATAGCCAAAACAACCAACATACGCACTCAAATGTTTTTGTCCAGCTAGCTTGTTCTAGACGAATCACTGTGCGGCGGTCCGCTAATTGCATTTCATATTCCTAATTAAATAACAAACGTCAAGCGCGGCGCGGCGATGGTTTTAAAGCGCTGCTCACATTTACGTTGTAAATATCAGCGGTTGGAAGTCCTAAGACAGAAAGGGAATACATTTATGTAAATAGGTACAGACCGCATCTAGGAGAAGCGGCAGGCGTCCCGGGTCCTACTTAATCTTGCAAATTTATGCAAGTCGACGACAACACGTCAAACTGTCTTCACATCGAGGACGTGATCCAAATCCGATTCGGCGCGTCATTTCGGTCTTAAAACGCTTTAGCAGTTGGCACATTTGTCTCATAATTCCGCCCTCCTCGGAGATGTATTCGTTGTTATCGCGGTACTTGTTATTCAAAGCTGTACCAACTTTGATGTGTGCACTCATTAGTATACATTTCGGAAGTTTCTGGGGAAATTTGTATCATTATACAGGGTGCTCACGAGTATTTACCTACAACCGACTGCTACTTAAACTACTGTTGTACGAGTATGCTCAAAAACACACTAAAATTATAACAAAGTGCATAATTATAAACTTTTGAAAAAAAAATTACCTCCGTGATTTATTGATGATTTGCTATCTTGTACTACTAATTAATAAATAAGAAGCCAAAAATGAGTTATTAACGCCCGAATATTGGAACGCCATTCAAATAATAAGTTGCTCTTAACAGCGCACGGCTCACTTACCCAGTACATATAATCGGGATTAACGTAGTTAAGCGCAAATTATTTTTAAGTTGCATTCCAGTATTCGAGCGTAAGACGTATATACAACATAATTTTTGCAATTTTTCAAATAACAGATTAAATATCCTATGGACATTGAGATGTAAATTACGAGTAAAAACGAATGACTAATGTAAATAAAAGAAAAAATGTGCACAAAAGTAAGAACATAATATGAAAGTAATCACATCTGCACAACAAAATGGTGCTTTGAATCTAAAACATTCAACATGTTATTACTGACCTTATTTAGCAATATGTATCTGATATTATGTTATATTATAAATACGTAATATTGTAAGTAATATTTTATTGTAGCTAAAATTATTTTACACATTCAGACCATTTGTTTATTATAAAGCCTATTTATTATCGGATTGCATAAAACTACATGAAATGTGATTATGCAGTCGTCAGTATCAAATGGTATTGGTTATAAAATAAAAAAATATTTTTCGCGTAAAAACTTTTATTATTCGATAAAATATTATTTCACAACAATATGTTACATTTATTCTCTATTATAGATACAGTCAGCAACATAAGTCGCTACACACTTTACATTTTTTGATAACCTTTTTATGAATAAAAATTTATAATAATTACTACTCTGTAGTAAAATATAATAAAATTAAAGTCATTTGTGTAGAGAAGTGCCATAAGATATTTAAAATAATAATTATATTGGATGATAAAACAATTCAAAATCTCGTGAATGTGTAGCGACTTATGTTGCTGACTGTACATACACTTCGGTCAACAATATAACTAATCAAAGATATCTACGCATAATATTTCTAAGATTAAAATAATTATTCATGCATTATTCTAATAGTAGTTCTCGTCTATGCGAGAACAGAATGGAAAAATACACAATGCCGTCTCACACTTCAATTAAATGATCAGTGTTGAAAAATAATTCAAGAACCCCACAAAAACCACAATAAGTAAGAAAACATAAAAAATCATTGCTTCATTTTGTGGCAATTTTGTTGCAGTTTTGAAGTCACTAAAACTATCACCTGGCTTCGTTTTCTATCGCAGTCTGGTTATACCTGTAATATTTTTGTTCCTTTAAGACTCGGAAAGACCTAAGCAGCGCAGTTTACGATATTTAAACATACGTTTGTGAGACACCTCAGTACAAATTGAGCATGCATTTTTAACCGAACGTAGCCGCGCACTCTGAAAGCTCGCTTGTGTACGGATTTTACGAGATCACCAAAAAGGTACACTTAAAAAACGACTGCTTACTTAAATACCTAACGTAAGCGTCGGTGGAAACCATGTAAGCTTTACATTTTCAATTTAACTGCTCTGCGATGAAAAAAATAAATTGTTTTTGTTTTTTTTTTTTTTCTTTATTATTTTGTAGATTTTAGCAAAAATATTAGTATGACATGCAATTAAATCGCCTCTTTTGTCTATTGACAGTCTGAATGAGTTTATTGTTGCTTGGCTTGATAGCAACTATCGCAAGAAAATATGGAAGGTGAGCCCATAACTATTGCGACTTAAATTCCAGTTAAAAGCAACTAACGACATTATTAAGCAAAAAATCAAAGAAATAGGTTTCCCGACTTGTAAATTGAAGCCAGGATCTCACAATTTACTGATAATTTAGAATTCTGCTAGCCTAATAAAACTTATATAAGACAATGGAATAAAAAAATATTATAAGTGAATCGCTTTAGCTTACTTTTAAGATCACACAACCGCACTGCCGCAACTGAAATATTCAATTGAATCGAGCAAACGTGTGCGATTATAAATCACGGGAATCAAATTCTCCACAAATATTAAACACTTTTGAAGTGGAGCGAAATTTTGTTTAAACCAAAATTCCCCGTTATTTATTCTGTCTACGTCATTATTGAGGTTTAGTTGATGTCATTACTAAACAACAGCTAATAGTTCTTCTTCTGTCTTCAATACTTCATAAAGTCGACAAAAAATGATTTTTTAAATTATTTCCTAGATTTGACAACGAGCAAGAAGTTCAGCTGATGGTGAATGGTCAATGGTCATCAAATCGGAAGGGAAACGGGAAGGAAGAAATATAAGAAGAGGGATAGTGTATAGGCCATCCGGCAATCCTACTCACCGAAAGTAACGCGACAGAAGAACTCTTGGTAGAGCTCCTGATGAGCCTGCCTGATTTCAAAAATATATACAAGCCTACGCATTTATTCCCGAATAAATAAGCAAATATTGTATTACCTGTAACTAATACCACTCACACATCGCGAAGTTTATGACTCCTAAGATGTGATAAATGGCAAGCATATCACCATGCCAAGCATAAAGTTTATTGAAAAGGCGCCTAACGTGAGAATCGAACCTCGCCATTCTCAGATCTCATATTACCATAGCCTAGCCTAGCGACAATTTAATTACATATAACATATTATAATAAAGACGAAAAACCGGCTTTACTCAAAATTTCAAAAACAAAATATGAAACTATCCATCTAGAATTAGTTATCACTATATCTACTATCGAATAACACAAGTGACGCGCAATCATAAAATAAAATAATAATGGTCGAAAGTGGTACACTACAGTAATATTAAAATCATAATAATTATTGCATAATTATTATGTCGTGAAGTCCAGCTACTCAATACCAGTGTACTTGCCGTCATAAGAAATGCAGTCTCTAAACTGCGGCAATAAAAAAACTAGAACATTCTCTGACCAACCCATTCAATAAAGGGTATTACTCCGATGAACCCGCTATAAGGGCCCCTCAAAAACCTTCCTATTGTACCCACAAATACATAAAGTGTAACGTCTACAAAGTTACAAATTCGAATTGAAAAACTTGGTGATTATGTTTTTCAGCATCGCCGCATAAGTTTGTTATTTGGCAAATCCTTTATAAATCCGCGTATGTGTTCACGGTCCGCACTCCCTAACTTTTCCCGGGCCCAAAGTAATCTAAAACAAATAAAGATGAGTGGAACCCTCAGACGTTTCGCGCATATCCAATTCCTCTTTATGTTCATATGAATAATATTGTATTCAATATGTTGTTACACACTAAAAACTTTCAACATGAGTGCTTTATTTGTTCTAGTGGCGTAGTTGTACGGTTACAAAAATGAGGTCTCGGGTTCGAATCCCGGGTTGGGTTAAGTGGTACTCGATTTTTCTATTCAATATCAGCTCGGAGTCAGGAATTTGTGCCCGATATGGCGATAGGCTCGCCCCCTATCACATCGTCTGACGGAACATACAAAGCGAAATTTGGGTGTCCTGGCACCTCTGTCTACCCCTTCTAGAAACAAGACGTGAGTTTATGCATGTAGTTACGTAAATTCCGAAATGAAATATTGTAGCAAAATGCCAAATTCCATCCATATACTAAAATGAAATTTTGTTGCTCTATAATAAAAAAAAAATTCGTACATTTTAGATTGGGAGAGTCAAGAGCTTAGCCTGACGCTTACCGCGATTTGAAGTTACATCAACAAAGCTCTTGCACAAATACGATGCAATCTGAACCTCAGAGGCCATTTTGAGAGCGGCTTAAAAATCACAATTAATAACTTGGCACACATCCCGCATTGTGTTACGATCCAAAATATATAAAAGGCGCAAAACAACGAATATCGGTGTGTGCAGTGGTACGCGCCGAAGGAATCCGTCCGTGAAGTTATAATGAAGTTTTTAAATGAACCCACCCTCGCTTCATAAAGTGGAGGGCGGCTTCCAATGGTCTTCTTTTAATTTATAACGCCAGCCCGCATTCTATATTCAAACTTAAGTTATAGGAGAAAAAAGGGTCGCGTACAGAGGTTTTATCGCAAAAATATACGTATTAAAAAATGTGTGCGTTGGATATACAAAATTAATGAATGTGGTATCGCAATTTGAATTTTGCAGTGACGTAGGGGCCGAACTAACGAACACACTCGAGTCTTGACTGATTAAGACAGGCCTGTAAAGGTGGGCGGACCGTTGGTAAGCGGGTGAGACGTCTGGGTGTACTATTACCTCGTGATTGAAGTTTATATAGGTATTACTAAACTACAACAAATTATCGGGCCTTTGTATACATATTTATTTTATTTATGCTTTATATACAGAGTTGTATACAGGCGGACTTAATGCCAGAGGCATTCTCTACCAGTCGACCTTTGGATAATGCAGAGTGAATAAGTAGGCGCATAAATTCATTTAATCTAAATTTTGAAAATGTACAAAAAAATTATGTTTCATAAATATATAATATAGCTATATATACACAGACATAAAATATATACATACATATATACAGTCAAACAACATATCCTGAAAATATTGAAGTAAATGTGGGACAATTGTTAGAGTAAAAAAGCAAAATGTATTTAATAAAATCAAAATTAAACTAAAAACTTGCCTACAGTCCGGAATAATTTCTAAGATTTGTATCAGTAATAGGGAAATAAACTAGGACACAAACAAAAACATTCTTACCATGGATCTTACCATCAACAATCTAACAATCTTGTCATGTATTTTTGTAAACAATGGTAATTATCTCCACGCTAAAATAACCGTAAATACGTGACGTAACTTAAGTGAAATACATATTCATATAAAATACTTCATGCATCGTTGTAAAAGCGAATCCGTTCACATAAAGAAACAAAAATAATCGCCGCTCCCTTTTCACTTAGGCGGATTCATTTAGCGTGATATAATGAAACACCTGATTCCCGTCTGCTAAAGCCTTCTGTATGCTTTAAAGTTCAAATGTAAACATGATTTTAATTAACGGCCAGTTTTTAATGAAAAGATAACCAAACCTTTACAAAAAGATTATTTGCAAAATATTATATTTATTGTGATACAATTCTCTTTTTGTAATGTAATAAAACGCCGGGATGGAGTCGGAATGAATTATTAATGTTTTATGTACGTGCTCTGTAATGAAGTTTTTATGATTAAAATATTCTTTACAATTAATGTATTTCAGTAAATACTCTTATAATAAGCAATGGAGAATAATGGAGAAGCAAGATGTAGGTATACCCAATTGAAAATGTTATTACTTCCGTGACCTTGATACCGATTCTGAAATTATTATTTTAAGGTCTAAATACTTATCAGTGAATTGATCGGCATAATTTAAAAAGAAAAATATATTTGGATAGACTCTTGTTAATTATAACACTAAGTGGCATAGTTTATTCACCATAACTGACACAAACACCACATTTTTTCAATCATTAATATTGTTTTCAGAACCCAATATTCATAAATTTATGAAAATAATAACGAAAAATTCCTTTATTAATTTATAGCACTGCATAATACGACGCAACAAGGCCTTAAATAATTAATACAGCTCATTGTTCAAACGCGATAATAAAAGTCCAGTTAATGTTCCACAGCTCAGTTCCTAGATATTTTAACACTGAAACCGGATTAGGAAGAAACCGTTGGGCTTAATTAGCATAATTTTCGAATTTCCAGCCGTCAGATGAATTTATGAATGCACTTCCATTTCTGTGAGAGCGCAAACTGCAAAACCATTTGTGCAGGATAAACGTATAGAATCCAATAAAACGCGCGATTTAAGCGCACGCCACGACGAAAATAGTGCGTAATCCCCGCACTAAAGTGTACCAACGGGCTACTAACCCCGATCATTGCACGGCTTTATACTCGCTTGCGACCATTCTCCGATTCCACAACCTGCTCTAAAATGGATATTTCTGCTGGGATTTGGGCAGGATACGTGCCATGTGACGACTGTCACGCCGCACGATGACTAGCGCCCTCTGTGAAATATTACTGACAAATTGTTAGATGGAAATCACGAAATTCTGCTAGGAGTGTTCAAGTAAACAGGATAACAGTTTGTAGAATTATGTGTGTAATTTCTGCATCTTTTATTGATTTTATATAAGAATAACAAATGGCCCAGAGGTTCAAGTGAGCCTTGAACATCATCATCATCGATACACCTAGAGTATTTTCTTGATACTAGATCCTAGGAACCAATAACTGCCACCTAGTTACTTAAGGATGGTAAGTATCTACTAGGTTTAATAACGTCCATTGTAAACGGACAGAAAAAGAATAAGAATGGATTTTTTAATCAATAGCAACTTCACTCCGCCGATGATAAGGCACATCAAAACTTCTATTGCTTGTTCGTTCATTCGTCTAAAAAGTGCTACATATAATGAAATTGAATTTTCATAATGGTTATATTTCTAGAGACCCTTCCAGCCAGCAGCTATCAGCGAAAATCTACACTTTACAGTGGCGCGCCAAGAATTAACACAGAACACGGAAGCATAGTGAATTTTTATTGCTTCTCTCTCCCTCTCTCTCTCTCTCTCTCTCATACTCTCTCTCTCTCTTTCTGTGTCTCTCTTCAGCCACAGGAAGTCCACTGCTAAAAACTGGCCACCCTCAAGTATCTCCATATTGGCCTGTTGAAAGCACCCTAGCATTGTAGCCAGAGTAACTACTGGACATATTGAGACTTTACCTCTTATGTCTCAGGATGGCGAGCGCAGTGGAATGCCAGGCATTTCTTTGTAATTCAAGGTATTGTTTGGTTTTGCTACCGTTCATGAGCGGTCGTATCGCTTAGGTACAGTCAGCAACATAAGTCACTGAACACTTCACATTTTTTGTTAACCTTTTTATGAATTAAAATTTGTACGTACTACTCTGTAGTCGTAAAATATAACTAAGTAAAGTCATCTTTGCCGAGAAGTGCCATACGATTTTGAAAATAATTATTATTTTGGATGATAAGACAATCCCAAATCTCGTGAATGTGTAGCGACATATGTTGCTGACTGTACCATCAGGCGAAAGGCAAGCTCGACTTGCCATTCGTTGCAATAAAAAAAACCCTGTATCCAGCGACTACCTGACTAACTTCCTGTATTGTTCATGCCACCTAAATCCTTTTTTTTGCAGCTTTAAATAAAATTGCAGTTATGTATTAAATTTTTAAGTCCGTGTTTTATATCCTAGAAAAAAATCGGCGATAGTGTCGGTGCGTAGATGAGAGAGATGAAACAAATAATTGCTTCGAGCGAATTCGAGCCGGCCTGTTCTTCGGAGAAAATAATATACATTTATTATCTTCTCGTAATATTCCGACATATTGTACCATATCACTACGTTCACAATACGTAGAAATGACAACAGATTTTCTAATATCATACGCGACTTTTTTCATACATCGCGTCGTTTATAAAACAATGGCAAACAGAAATGTTTCAGTTATTTTCTTGAGAATTCTTAGTAGTTTACACTTCACATACATTTGAAATTAAAATCTACAAATACTTAATCAACAATGACAGTAATATTTTGCTTACTTTTTAAAAGCAAAAGAAAAAGTACTCAAAGTAGCAAACAAAATAACTCAAGCGGTTATTTAAACAAAAGGCGCAATGGTTGATTAATCACCAATAGTAAGTGAGCAGGTACAGGTACTAGGTGTTTGTTAGCTTGCAGCATCGCAGTGGCGAACACAAGCAAAAAGAGCTGTACGCGGCGGTTCCTCTACAAACAGCTTCGTCTCTGATCTGTGCCCACTCGTTGGCAAAAAGGTTTCGAGCTCTACTATAGTTATTTTTCCGTAGCCAACGTTCTGGAAGCAAGCCGCGGGGGCGAAGTGTTTTCATTTAATTTCCCAGTAAAATGGTCTACCCTCTTCAACATAATTACCGACCGGCTAACTGAATGTAGGTATCGCTTCATCACCGTCTCGACTTTACATCGGGTATTTTAGCATTTTAAAAAGGTTCATTCAATTTTTTGTCGGACGTGCTGCGTCAAGTTTATAATTGAAAATTTGATCGAAATATTCAGCATTCCGCGGCGCGGATACATTACGCTTTTGTACTCATTCGAATAATTTAAAAACATTATGAACTGCCACCACATCGTCATAACATTCAATATTAATACTTCCATTGAAGTCAATTTAACAATGTTCGCGTGAAAAACATTATTAAGACTATTAAGCTTTTGTTTAATATTTGCGTCCGTAATCCTTTATACGGAACATTAATTAAATATTCTTTCCTTTTCATAGAACATAAAGATTAATTTAATACCGAGACGGTCTGTTACGGCTTTATTAAAAAATTAAAAGAGTTAATGTAAATAAGACAGGAGTGTTTGCTGTATAAAAGAAAGGAGAAATCTAAATCACGTTTAGGCGGCAAACTAATTGAGTTAACACAATTTGTTCTCACGCCTGGTCTGACGGATAATTGAGATTCAAGCGAAGGTGAAAATAAAAATACAAACTTGTACCAAATCGTTCACCAAGTTTTTTATAAGTTTTCGTTTATTGAACTTCGTTTGAGGGTGATGTCGACTTCGATACCAAAGAGTCCATTGCAACTTAATTAAACTGTTTTTTCACGTTACAATTTTATTAGAGATACAATCACGTAGATAAAAATATACGTATGTGTTCATTGAGGTATTATACTAGAGCGGACATCGGGAACAAAATATGTGCGTATGGTGCGCGCACAAGCGTACACAATGAAGCGCGATGGAAGATAATGTTACTTCGTAGGCGTGACACACACAGAAATAGAATGTACCCTTCATTTTGTTACAAACATTTTGTTTGCAGTGTCCCCTCTAGTATATTATCTCAATGTATGTGTACAATATACCGGTTTATATGGAATTTTATTTCCAGGTGAAAAAATCTAGTTTATATAGATAAATATAGATTTTTAAGATATTATTATCTTTATATTGCTTTGACCCACCAGGAAAGTAAGTATAAATAAAGGTCAACATGTCCATTGAGACCTTAGTAATTTTCTTGGGATTTTCTCTATCTCACTAAGTTTATATAATTTATAGCTTACTTTTCAGTGTGTGTGTATGTGTGTTGTGATAACCATTTTTCGGTTCGCAAACAAAATGCGCATAAAGTATTGTTATAGTTTTTCGGTATACAATTTAACGCGATTTTTCTTGTTAATTAAACCGTATAATTTATAACCATTTAGAAAAAGAAAATTAGTATCAAGCATTACCTGGAAGAGGCGTGGCGAAACTTTAACACGCGGTGCATACGTAGCACGTGAGAAATTATGCCGTTCAATTTATAATTAATAATATTTATTAAAATTCCTACCATGAATAAAACCATCATTTTTGTTTAAGACTAATTAAGCAACGATTTTATAAATACTTGCTTGTACTCGTATTATGACAGAAAGTTAAATAAAAATGAAGATAATATTTTTGTCCCTTATTCGACGAAATCTATTAAATTAAGTTGAAACTCCAAATCTACTGACGGATCTATCCTTAGTTTTTAAATCAATGCATAGACTATTGATTAATGTCCTGCCATACAACATTACTATACCGTTCTACATACCTATTTGTTCATGCTACCCTGAGATATATTTTAGTATTGTGTATTATTAATATTACACGTATAATCCTCTAAAACCCAGTTCAACAGTTCATATTTCACCTTTATATTGCATACGGAACGAGTGTAGCCGCAGCAATTTCGATGTCCGATAATTTTCAGACAAACCACAAAAGGAAGGTGGAGATTGTACAGAACCATTGTTGGCCAGACAATGGAGCAGGCTCGCGACCTCACCTAAATGCCATACTAGTTTAATGCGATAAAGAAATATCGCCTGCCGAATTGTGTGTGCATTCCGAACTTATCTATTCATTGCGAGTGCTCATTCATATTATTTATTTTTACTGGTAGGTCTCTCATATGAGAGAGGCCGCCTGGGTAGGTACCACTGCAATGCCTATTTCTTCCGCCAAACAATAGTTTAAATGCACTATTTCGGATTGAAGGACATTGTTGCCAGAGTAACTAATGGACATGTTGACACTTTACATCTTATGTGTCAGGATGTAGAGGGCAGTGGAATGCCAAGTATTATTTTGTAATTCAAAGCGTTATTTAGTTT
Organism: Hyles euphorbiae; assembly: GCA_023078785.2. NCBI lineage: Eukaryota > Metazoa > Arthropoda > Insecta > Lepidoptera > Sphingidae > Hyles > Hyles euphorbiae. Next base: position 14,869,853 of record CM041050.1, read on the forward strand.
TGCTACTGTTCATGAGCGGTCGTATCGCTTACCATCAAGCGAACGGCATACTCGTCTCGCCAGTCTCTGCAATAATTTTCTGTGCGAAGAAGTAGAGTGCACACTAGAAGATGTATAACTAGATTTTCATTAAATATTCCTTCGCGTAACCCATCGGGCTGAATGGGACATATTATGGAAATATCGATTTTTATGAGTACAATATCACAATTTTAATGTACAAAATAATAAAATGTAGACGTGTTAGGCCATAAAGCTCACCACGCTATGTTATGCCGATTTCCTCACGGTGTTTTCCTTCGACTTTACAATTTGTATGTATACACACATGAATCCAAAAAGTCATTGGTATTCAAATATATTCTAAAAAGGTTATTTCTAATATTTCTCAACTAGACCTTAAACCTTATCTTGAGATATATGTATCCATTGCTTTTTATCAATAAAACCAAAACAGAAACGAAATTTTCGCGCAGTGCAAACCATAAAAATGAGATCACTCGTCGACTGGCACACCTCAGACCTCCACTATTGCAAGCAAATAAAGCCCGAACTAAATATTTTATATTACAGATTTGATCTAGATAAACGACCTATAGCCGAGTTATTCGAGCGTGTTAGTGTGCCGTTTCTTGCCGAGTAAAAAAATAACTAGTGTACAATGTATTTACAAGAATAATAGCCATAAGGCGGGCGGCACGCGAATCGTCGATCAACCGCCAATAGGTCGCGCACCTCGACGGCTACAGTCAATCGAATTTATTCAGTAATTTCCTCCTACATAACGACCTTCCATGACCAACTTGTCGAAATGTGCTCGCCAAATGTTATACTTACCTATGTTTTGTAACAGATACCCTTGAAAGCGAAATGGAATACGTATGTAGCGGAATCATGTCGCTCAATTCGCTTTGATGCTCGACATCTAATAATAATACAGTTCTGGAGTGAAATGCATATAGCACCTTGTCGATGCATTGTATAGGTATTTCGATATCAACATCAGCAATCGCGTGTATTTTCTTTGGATATAGGTTTTAATGTCTTATTGGTACATATTACGAACCTGTTTGAAATTGAATGTTTCTAATGACGCACATATCTTTCAAAATAATAAATTATATTAATACTCCTGTCAGTCACATTCATAGTGCTGTTTCTTTATCTTTTTTTTTTCTTTCTTTCAAAAAATGCCTGAGGTTGACACAAACATTTCTCACAGTACGGAAATTGAATCCACAGTCTTTCATTTCACAGCTGAAGCCTGACCAACTGCGCCATGTAGGCTGTCAAACACATGCATATTATTATGGTTTATTTCACGTCTTTGAGAAAACCACTGGGTTCCCCCTGTGGTTGATTTGCTGTTGACATGTGAACGGAGCATCAATGCCTCTACGAATATCGTGAAGAGATCAGACCTAGAAACCCTAGCTAAATGCTTTTACAGAAAAAAAGAAATAAATAATCCAAAATTGCGAAAACTCAGGCCGATCCGAGGATCTATATCGGAACTTCATTAGATAGGACTCATCGGACGCCATGGTACACTAATCATCCGAAGAAAAATATACTGGATTCACTTAGTCTTATGTTATGCTTGCTTGTCTCATTGCCAGTGTCCTAAAAACAGCGCATAAATATTTCATAACATATTTCCATACTGGTACCAAAATATAAATATTCTTATACATTGTGCTCATAAACAGTATCTCATTACGTCTAAGCTACTCCGCCCTCATCTCTTAAATGAAAATATCTTCAGTATTTCTGTATTTTTATCCCAGCAGCAGGTATTTATAACTTAGTAAATTGATAACATCCTCCCAGACCCAACCCGCACCGCTACCTGCTTTTGCATTCACATTGCGGTTACATTAATTTATTTGAGAGACTCCATTTATTAACTCCGTCTCTTAAATGAAAATATATTCTTATTTATATTTTACTCATTATACTTGTACGTGGATTTTGAATTTACGAAAATGTTTTACTGTTTCGTTGAATTTTCATTGTGGGCAGGTTTGTGAATGTGTTTGCAAATTGTTTAATTATTTGATTGCGTTTTCTTGTCGCGCGGAATTAAGTTATAGGTAGACTTTTCAACCGTCGAATTTTATACAACATGAAGTAAACTGCAGGTGTATTAATAGATCGTCGTACAACATAACTGTAAAGTACAGTCCGATTATAATCGATGTAAAATCTTGAGTACACGGTCAATGTAACTTAATACAAATAAAACAATACAGTATGCACTAGCTGATATTATCTGTAACAGCGCTGCAAAGTCCTTCGAAGGACGAGACCTTTCAATATTTCAATATAAATATTTACATTGCTCATTATCCCTTGTCATCGCCAGTATAAAGCAATAGACAGCTGGTATCAAATAACAATGTTCACACAACCTCAAACTTTTATCTCTGTATCTTAAATATAAAGAGCTATATTTGGAATTTCGTGCAGAAAACACAGTCTTATTAAATAAATTAAAGTGTATTTAAGCACTTGAGCACGTTGCAATTACTTATCTTGGTATTTCAGTTTTTAGCAAATTAATATAGTTTCATCATATTTAAAGTGTTTTGAAGAAGTTATATTATAGAAGTTTATTACAAAATATCAGATCTGGGGGCACGGCAGTGCCCCCTCCAAGTCGAGCTAAAAAGCGGCACTGTCGTACCATCCTTTTCTCGAAGCAATTCAGACCATTTTCTACCCTCTATAACTTCGTTGTGGCTAAAGCATGAAGCCTGAATTTTCAGCTACTAAGCAGACATTGTGTAAACACGGTAAATTTAAAATATCATTCAATTTGAACCAGTAGTTTAAGAATTGTAACATGTCAAACTTTCTTAATTTTGTCACTCACTGACTGACTGACCGATCATTAAAAGTCTAAGGCACTTCTAGCAGACATAGAACCTTCAAATTTAGAATATAATTATCGTTTAGTGTCTAAAGTAAGGGAAAATTGAAACATTTCATAATTTCTGTCTAGAAATCTAGATACACCAACTGCATGAATAACTTTGTAATCCCATATAAATATATAGAATTACAAAGTTACAGTTAATGAATCATTGTACCCGTATATAATGGAATTATAGTTGTAGATAGGTATCTATATATATCAGGCATAACAGGAGGGGGTATAGAGAGGGAAAGGGTGTATTCAGCCCATGAAACTGTACAACGTTCCTCTAGAAAAACATGACGAAGAAAAACTTGCAAATAAATAGACTAAATAGCTCGAAAATATCAATTACCATAAAAGAAAGAACATTAAAAATGAAATCCGCTATATTTGTGATAAATTGATACCTACAAAAATAAGAAAAAGCCATAAGGTAGAGGCTTTAAGAAAAATCGTTTATGATATTCTAGAAGTAAAAAGTACCGAAATGGAAAAAAGTAGGACTCTACAAAAAAACGTGAGATCCCATCAAAAACATCCTGTAAAAAAATTCCAAGTCTCGCAGCTCAGGTTTTCTACCGCAAAAAATTGTGAGATGCATGTAAGACCAAGTCGATTAATTTATTTAGTCCTTGCTTAAGGGGCCTTCTGTATAAAGTTATTACGTAAGTTATTATCATATCAATATTAAACATTATTTACGTTTTAAACAAAAATATCGACTTGGCCATCGCATGAAAACATAATGTATCGTACAATTTATACATAATGCTGCTGGCGAGATGCATTCTCACAATTTTTTGCGGTAGAAAACCTGAGCTGCGAGACTTGGAATTTTTTTAGGGGATGTTTTTGATGGGATTATATGTTCTCTAATCGAAATGCTATTTCGTTGAAATAAAAGATAAGAATTTTCATATTTTCATAGTGTATAATAAAATATGTTAGATATAAGTCAATAAAAATACTTTATGTTGTAATCGCCGTAGAAAAGCTATGTTAAAAATTGTCGTACTGTCGTTGCAATCAACAGAGTTTAATATATCAAACATATGCCACCCTCAGACCTATAATCACTAAATACCCTATAAAAACAGGGTTGCATTTAAATACGCTTACACTAAATCATACGTAACAAGCATTATAATTGTCACAAAAAATACTAAAAAGTATTAATTCTAAACACATTACAGTGTCAGCTGCATGTCGAATCACAATTTTTACTTTAAACGTACCAAGAAAATTATGAAAACCCGTGTTTAAAAACAAAAGGTAGGTTTTAATCGCCGTTTTGCGTGACAACGCCCAGCCGTCGTGCTCTTTAGTCGGCGCTTATTCGATAAGAAGGCGCGTAGTTAGCTGCCTGTAGGTGGTATTTATGTTTTTAATCCACACTAAGAGGTGCCATGACTGTTCCCAAAGTGCCGATCACGGTAATAGAAGCCTTTTTCCTGGCTTTTACGTGGCGGTTGTCGCCCGAGACACGATACCTTCCACCTACTATGTAAACATCGACCGCATTCGGAAACAAGTGTATAGAAATTCCATCAGTGAGTATATTTTTGTTAACTTAGTGAAGTAATAAAATTCATTTTTGTTCATAGTTTGCCTGAAACTTGAAAGAAAGTTTGTTTAGTATATTTTGAGGAAAGCTAAACAGAAACTACAGTGAAGAAAATATCTACTAAAATAATGGTTTATAAAATATCCAATGAAAACTATACTATACTATATTCTAGTAATAACTTGAAATTTTCATTATATTTTTTCCTTAAATATACGAGAATAGACCCTACATATAAGTCTATTTTTTCTCAGTTGTCCTACTTTTACAGTGTTCTAACTACGTCAATGTATATTACTCCCTTACCGTACTTCCCCTCGCCAATTTCTTTCATTCTCTATTGTTAAAGGCCAACACATTCACTGTTCCCTAGATTATGTATTTACTGTGGGACGAATGTAATCAAGTTCAAATTAAACTCCATGCTTTTAAAAAAACAACAATTAAACAACTCCCTTTTTAATTATGAAGCGGCAATGACTATTCTGTGCCGATGTATCGAATGGCAACAAACAATAAACGTAGTGTGGAACGCCCCCTTGCCAGATGTCGGGACGACTTACACAAGAAGGGCGACAGTGACTGGATACATAAAGCGGCAAACCGGGCTCTGTGGCGTACTTTGGACGAGGCTATGTCAAGCAGTGGATTGCAACGGGCTGATGATGATAATAATGATAAACAAGTAATTATTCCATAGTACTCAGTACAATTAAGCCGAGCTACCAACTATCTTTTCAACGTACGCCAAAAGAATTCAGGATGAGTAGAGGCATATGCACGCAAATGCAAAAACAAATAACATACATGTAAAATTAACATTAGTGAGTGTACGTACAATCGCAATCACCGTCGACGAATACAATATATCTTTTTGTGACATAAAAAATAGCTCGCAACGTGAAATGCTAATGTAATTATAACACGCAATTCTTTAAAATAAATGATAAGAATTATTTATTTGTACATGAACAAATATACTACAGCTTTTTTAATCGGCCTCTGTATGAAGTGAGCGATAGGGCAGTTGGAACACCTGTGACTTTTTAAAATTACGTGTGTATTTGTAGTTAGTAATAACTCGTTTTGAAAGTGAAGAACCTTAAATATTGTATACGCGGTACTCAATGTTTCTGTAGAAACATTTTCATAGTACTTATTATTATATATATTATTTTAATATTCGCCAGTAATATAAAATAATTAATATTTATTTAGTTTTTTTTTTATTGCAATGAATGACGAGACGAGTAAGCCGTTCGCCTGATGGTAAGCGATACGACCGCTCATAAACAGTAGCAGCATTCCACTGCGCTCGCCATCCTGCGACATAAGATGTTAAGTCTCAATATGTCCAGTAGTTACTCTGATTTTTAAATATGAAAAGCGCTTAAAATTAAGGTGACATTCGGCGATTTCTTCCAGACCTTTAATGTAAAATAAAAATCTTTAATGTATCGTATGTGAAGTGATAGAGCCAAACGTTACTTAACTGAAAGAACTGCACTTAATGCCAATATAAAAAGATCCCGTGTTTAAACCCAACCTCCTTTTTCTTTGACAGATGCCATCGAGCAAACAGGGTGCCAAACAACAGTATAAATGCACTGTTGTGTTTCGGTTTAAAAGACATTATAACGTAAGAGTAACCAGCCAGAGAGCCAGAGTAACTACATGGACATATTAAAACTTAACACCTTATGTCTCAGGATGGCCAGCGCAGTGGAATGCCAAGCATTGCATTCTAATCCAGGGTGTTTTTTTTTGGTTTTGCTACTGTACATGAGCGGTCGTATCGCTTACCATCAGTCGAACGGCATGCTAGTCTCGTCATTGCTTAAAAAGCCAAAATTAAGGATACGAAGCAAATCGTGTCGCCAACATGCACGAAAATCATGTGCCGCAGTTACAATGAAAATGTGTATAAAGAGCATAAATGCTTGCCACAACATCATTTACGATTCTAAGCTTAGTAAGAATTGTTTCAAACTTCGCAATTTCTTTTGATATTAAACACTTCTCCATATTTTGAGTAACTTTCCATTTTGTTTGACTTTAAAATAAATTTAACAAACTCCCATCGAAGTTGGGGAGTTAAATTGAAACCCATTAAATGGCAATCATTTGGAGCTTTTTGATGTTTCAAATAACTTTGAATCCATGGCTATCCATTATGCGAATAGCGTTTTTAAAAAACGTCAAGGAGGTGAAACTGAAGTAATACATCAAGGGATCGTGTGGGTAGGACCCGGCACGTCCCGGCGTGACTGATGCCCCCCACTCATTTATAAATTGACCTCACTCCAGTTAGATGGCAGTTAAAGATTGAAACCATAAGATACCATATTTCCCGATTGGCATGGGTACGCTTTTATAAAAGACGTGGGTTGGAACCAATCAGGAGGAATTTGTTTTAACAGAAATAGAAGAGTAATTCTGATGGAAAAGGCCCAGACTCAACTATGGTTACAAAAGTATACAGTTTTGTACAGTTCTTTAAAAAGGAAGTGAATAGTGTTTTTATTGATTTATTTAGTATAAACATAGCTCATTAAAATTAGGTGTTACAAGGATTCAATGAAATAAAATCACAAATAAACGTGCTATCTGAACAACCGCTTCAACAAATGTAGCAAAAAACACGCACATCGACAAAAAATATTTAATACAATCTCGACAAACAATTTCCGTCAATTTGATTCACATACTCATTGCAAAGTCTTAAGTAAATCGCGCGTATCGTTCAGTTATAAATTGCCATTACATCGCAGACGACAAAGCATTGAAATTCCGCCAATAAACTTGACTGAACGGGATACGCCGCCGAGTCCCCTGTCGATACGCCGATAGATCCCTTGGGAGAGAAAGATGTCTTCCACTTATTTCTGAATTGACTTCGTTTTATTTTTTCCCCTTCCTCGTGACGTCACGGCGTTGTTCCAGTGCGTACGCTTTTTAAATAATTATAATGGAAAGTTTTGGCTTTATATTAGATACATTATTTTATGATGCCTTATTTTAACTGAATGTTAGTGTGTTACTGGAGGAACGAAATGAGACAGTGAAGTTAGTTTTTAGATATCGTAAATTATGAAAACATTTTCAGTACAATACATAGACCTGGCTTATATTTGTGGATTATAGTCACGTTTGTATTTGTCCAAGATCAAATCAACAACTTGTAGCTTAAGAATCAAGATTTTGACAACCATGCCGCCTATACTGTGAAATTCAGAGACATACGACTCACTGACATATTGACTGATTGTAAAACCACGGAATTTGGACATTCTTACCACTCTTATAATCCGAATAATATTTCAGACAATATTGCCAATATCACCTCGAGTCATATCTTAAACAAATACACGCCATAAAAATTCATGTTTTCAACAATTTAAATTTATTACCAACATTTTCATTCTAAATACGAAGAGCCGCGCAGTTAATGGTGCCATCAATCATAATACATAACTTGATGTGTGGTCACATGCTGCACATGGATGAATATTTATTGCCAAAACAAATCACTCGTAAGCATGAATAATCATAAATTACCATCACAAAGGAAAACTCAACCCGTTTGATATTTACTCACAAAGCAAAGCGAATTTACAAACTAAAACAAAAAGCAATAACTAGAAAATTTCAAATCAATAATTTCCTAGGCTCGGCTCTAAAACGCTCTCGCGTCCCTGGCGGCAGAATAAAGTTGGGAATGTCCAAAAGTTTACTTACCTACCGTGAAAATTTGGTAAAATACGTTTTGTGAATTTAACTCTAGCCGAAAAGTAAGCCACTCAGGAATACAAAAAAAATAATAAGAGCTCGCGATTTTTTTTTATAAGTTGCTCGATTTTTGTGCCAGTTACAATAGCAGTTAAAAATATTCTCGTATTTTCACACGAAGTTATGCGACTTCTGAACGTTTATTGAGATTCACGACGTAAACACTACGAAAATGAATTAGAATAGAAAACCGTTTATAAAAGAAATTTCATTGGACTGTAGGGGCGGAGTTTATTTTATTTTATTGACAAAACCAACAAGTATACAAAAAGATTACAAGTAAAATATCATAAGAATAGTATAGTGTGGGTACAATCCACTATGTTTTCACGAATAAGTTAGTTTTAGTTACCTGCATCTTATTGCTTTTGAATCTTGGCATTAGATCTTTATATACATATGTTTATACTACTTGGAATTAGATACATCACTAGAAAATTGCCATGTCGACCTATCGCCCTCAGTAAGTGGTAGAGTTAGCAAGAACATAGCTGAACCTGAAAAAAACCTTTAGCCACAATATTACTTAATACTTAGTTATATAACATGAGTATTAGAAGCTATAAGAGACTTTTTTTCCCACTAGACCTGAAACAAATTTGAAAGACAAACAAAATTTACTAAAAATTTATTTAGATGCGAGAGTCAAATCCGCGGCTTTTTATTTAACAGTCAGCTCTAAACCACAAAACCTGTCAATTCAAAGACCAACGAGGGACCCTTTTTTTATTCAACTCCAGCGAATAAGTCACTAAAACTCCGTAATATAATAACTAAAACATAATACCACATAATATCCGTCCCGTATCCATTCATTAATAAGCCCTTGGTATATTGGAGATAATACGAGTATCACTCGTCGTTAAAAGGTATTAGTAAATCGATATCTATTATTGTAACAGCTACGTGATCGCCATTATACTGACGAAGAATAATTAATTGGATATATCCTCATTTACTATTACCTAAATGTGGAGCTGGATTATTAGTATTATTAGTTTTATTAAAACCTACTTTGCTAATACGGTCTTATTCATAAACTGTTTTAAAACCTATTTTAGTTATCAATGTTTTGTTCCTTTTGAACGACTTTTGAGTTTAGTTTCAGTTTAAGCACTGGTGGTAGGTCTCTCATATGTGAGAGGCCGCCTGCATAGGTAACACTGCATTGTCAATTTTTCCCGCCAAATGGCAGTTTAAATGCACTGTTGTGTTTCGGAGGCTTTTCATCTTATGTGTCAGGATGGCGAGCGCAGTGGAATGCCAAGCATTGCTTTGCAATTCAAGGTGTTGTTTGGTTTTGCTACTGTTCATGAGCAGTCGTATCGTTTACCATCGGGCGAAAAGCATGCACGTCATTTGTCGTTCACTGCAATAAAAAAACGAAGAAGACTAAACATTCGATTATTAAAATTGGTTTTAAAACTGTTCATACATATACCGAACGAATTAGTGAACGAATATTAGATTTTCCAAAGCTTTAATTTATAAACCAAACAATAAAATGATAAGTTGCTCATAAGATATCCGGTAGTTTTGGAAATGGGTGTCTGTATAGATTTTGAACTGCTCTTTTCTAATTTCTACTTAGCAACCTTCTATCTTGAAAAAATGGCGACCAAAGCAGTTTTATGACGATATACCTTCTCAGAATAAAACGAAGACAATATTTATTTGCAAAATTAAAATAAACAAAATTGCTTAGAATTTGTGTCTTATTTTTTATCATAAAGTTAAAGTTTAACCTCTTTTTTTGAACCAAATGACTTGACAGTTCGTAAAACTGTGGTATAATTTGGATATAATTGTTGAGTGACATGAGTTCCAACCCCAGATGCGTAGCGGCGATGTTTACTGGTAAAATTATTAATTCCAAATTAGCTTTGTACCTAAAGTTACCACTTACCGTTGTATAAACCATTGCCAGTACCTTTATTCAATTTTATCTATCCCGCAGAAAGCAGGGCCACCATATAATAAGTGACCGTGGAGCCAATGGAGCCGGCACTAATTTATGTATAGCAAAATGCTTTGTTATATGACCGCATAAACATGTGCATAGTAAATAAATTATCTGTTTCTTCAGCCACAGGAAGTCCGCTGCTAAACATAGGCCTCCTTCAAGGATCTCTACATGAACTGTTGGAAGTGGCCTCCATATATACTATATTACATATTATATTCTAGTTACACCCATATCCAAAATAGTACGCAAAGACAGGATGACGTATCAATTTCACTTCATCCAGTTCTATAATTATTTTTAAATCGTATTTGCTGGTTCAGTGTAAATCGTAGTATGCCTTCACGAATATTTTTATGGTTTAAGAGATAACATCAGGCACGCCCTCTATCAGAAAATTAAAATGCTTCTCTTCATTTTTAGTTTTTATTTAAAAAAAATAACATCACTTGTAGGTGAAATGCTGTCCTGGTAGCACCTCTGCCTACTATTTCTGGGAAAAAGGCATGAGTTTATGTAACTTTTACAATCTACCTACATGTGGATAAATAGAGGTAACAGACAAAATAAACTAACACAAAAGTCAATTAGCTTTGTAATGGCTAAATCCCCGTTTATAAACCGGGTTTAATTAACAACACCAATGCTTTTTTACAATTCCACCCTATGCATAGATTACGCAAACTAGATTGCTAATCTAGTTCATTGTTTATATACTGATGTGCGGGCTAGACGGCGGGGGCTTAGTCCACCGATCCTGCCTGATTGAAACGTAACATGCGCCGCGGCTTCGCAAAATCAGGTGCCTGTATTAATTAACTTAATAAAATATTAACACCGTTATACTGTTTTATGCATTTTGAAGCGCTTTAAATATTTTAAAGCGCCACTTCGAAGGATTAAGCGGGGTTTTAACAAAACAACTGTTTTTTTGTTGTTGTTTTAGACTGTAAGATCATTGCTTTTGCTTTTAAGCGCGTTAAATCTCTGTTTAAGTATAATTCTAAGTATGTATATATATATATACTGGGTATCTCAAGACTGCTACCGAAAAGTGGCTACAAACACAACGCAATTAAAAATTTCGCATAGAAACGCGACAATTATTTTTTTATGATTTTTTAAATATCGTCATTTTTGGGTGGTATATCCATAGTTTTTGCTAAAATAATAATTTAAACTCTTTTATACCTTAGAGTATTTATAAATAAAAGGGTAAACACTATTATTTTAGGAAAAAATGTATTTACCACCCAAACATGGCCATAGGAAAAAAGTAACAAAAAAAAATTGTCGCTTTTTTTTGCTACTTTTTCTGTTGCATTGTGTCTGAAATCACTAAAGCTAGCTTCGTTTTCGGTAGCAGTCTTGATATATCCTGTATATAATTTATATATTAATATATATATTAACATGCGTTGAATTCATCTATTATATATAGAAAATTAATTTAATATCTCGCTTAGATGATCTTACATTTTAAATCACAATTTAAAAAACTAAGATTACATCCGAACTAACATAATTTATAATAACACTGGTCTACAAAATTTAACTTTTTGTTTATCTGTAAAATAAATGCTTTATTATTTTACTAATTTGGGGTCACTGAATACGAAAATATAAACCAAATTTGAAAGTTAGCTCTTATTTTAAAATTATGGCTGGTATCGAAATATATGACGTAAGAGTAAAATTTCATAGAATATAAATCGATTCATTTTTAAAAATGACATTTTCTTTACTTTTTCATAAACTTTTTACATGAAACTGAGTATTTTAAAATATTTCCCAAGTATTTAACCTTTACTATTCAATAATTTCTCTTTTTTTCGTTTTCCTTTTGGAATTATCTTTACGCAAACCTTAAACCAAGTTCTAGCAGTAGTCCGCTAGCATTGACGCATTCTATCGGCCGTTGTATTTCTTTTCCATTGTCAATAAGTCTTGGTGAAATCGTTCATCATGTTCGTCAGTCATATCACCGCAGTTAGGAGGAAAAATCGAGGTGAGAATGAAGAAAGTGAATTTTTGGGGACATATTGCGACCCATTTGCTGATACTTTGGCAGAAGATTGTTCACAAGCTCGTGGTAATTTTCAAATCTCCTATTGCCCAAAAAATCATGAACTACTACTGCTCTAAAAGATTCCCATGTCTCTTTTTCGATGCCCTGTGAAATCGGATCAAAGTTTTGGTCCTTAAGAATCTCTCATATTTGAGGTCCGACGAAAACTCCCCCTTTTATTTTGGCGCCGCATAGATGTCGAAATTCACTTCGCAAGTAATCAATTACTTGCAAAGTTGGTGCGAAAAAAGGTGGACCAACCTTCAAAGGTTGGTCAACCTTTGTTGAGAGGATTAACCAAGGTCTTCATTAATCCCAATTTCATATGCGATGGAGGGAGAAAATTTTTATGAGGATCGACTAGGGGAGGATATTTAACGTTATTTTCTCCAGGGCACAGACTTTGTCTTCAAGTCCAATCTTTTTTAAAGTAATGTAACGATCTAGCCCGACTATTCCACCCACACAAGAAGCACCAGCACTTGGTGTAGCCCATTTGCAGACCCATCAAACCGTAGTTTTTGCAAATTGTAGTTTTTGCAACAAAAATTTGTCGAAAATGAGAAATAACTTTTAAAATTTCGCGTTTTAACAAACAAATGAAACGCTAATACTATAAGACACATGAAACGAAAGCATAATAATAAAATTAACGCGGATACTCTCACAAAATTATTTGAAATCTCATAATATAAAGTGACATCCACCAAGTTACCCGGTATTATCTTAAATACTAATAATATTATAAAGGTGAAAGTTTGTATGTATGGATGTTTGTTACTCTTTCATGAAAAAACGGCTCAACAGATTTTGATGAAATTTGGTATAGTGATAGCTGACACCCTGGATTAACACATAGGCTACTTTTTATCCCGAAAAATGTAGTGTTCCCGTGGGATGAGTCAGGAAACCAAATATACATATTTTCTACTCTTTCAAATTCAAATTGTTGGCACGGGATGTCCTCTCCTACGGAAGGGAAATATAGTCGACGGCACGCGGGAAATATAGTTAGTAGACACGCGAAATAATATGTTCTTGATGTGGATTGGACTCAAAAACTATCTGCACCCGGGCGAAGCCGGGCCCGACAGCTAGTCTTAAATATAGCATAAATTAATAATAAGAGCTAACTATTAATTTTAAGTTCTATATTTAGATTAAGGGGGTCGAATACTAAAGATGTATAGCAGTTTCAAGTAAAGGGCAATTTTCATGTTGACCAGTGTAATTATACATATTTCAAAAAAACATCGAAGAAGATTCCAAATTTAAAATATTTAAAAACAGAACACAAACGTAACAACAAACTCCGATAAATAAATCTTAATTTATAATTAAGCCGAGGATCCCTAAAACAGTTGTGATGGCATTACTCGGTGCAAATTCAAAGTTTAAAACTCGCAACAATAAGCCGTGAGAAAGTTTCGAGCACTATGTTTTTATAGTGGGCGGGAGTTGGCGGGCCATGCTTGTACTGACGTGACAATAACAGCTACTCAGTGAATACGCACAGTTCTATATTAAAAAAAACTTAACGTGTTGCGATGTTTTTAGCTCAATGTCTACTGTTTATGCATAATTTTGCCAAATAAAGACAGTCGATATGAGATTGCTTGACAGCGGAATTAAAATGAGATGCAGTTACATAGGGATTCTATTTAATGCTATTGAATATTTACTCTTCTTCCGATACAAAAACAAACGTAACATAAAATCTTTGTCTTCGTCAGATTTTCAAATTTCCGACAACTCTTATAATTATTCATACAGGCAACTGTTACATTCTTTTCCTAACTTCGTATAATATAATATTATACTCTTATTTCTTAAGTATAGGAACTACATATGATTATTGGCTAAACAATCTACTCTGGCTTCTGATATCTCTATTTGAATAACAATGCACAATGCATTGTAGTCACCTGTCACCATGTCATGCTAGTAAAAAATATAAAGCTAATACGTTGATTATTTAGGCATGACATTAGTGTAATCTCATGGTAATGCAAGCAAGCAGAAATGTTAATACAAGCGTTAACATTTGAGCAATTAATTATACGCAAAGATAATATTTCCATGCTCATAGCGAAACAATCGCCGCCAATTTATAGTGAACATTAATTAAAATTTTAATAAGATTCCCCAAAAGCATATTACGCTACAAAGGAGACCTCACAGTATTAGGAAATAAGTCAAATAATAATTTCATTGCGAGATGTGGTTAGCTCCTTTGTTTTAATGAAAATTAATTAAGCGTAATTGTGTTTCATCTTTTATGTCCTTAAGATGAGTCTGTGTTATCTCAACCGAAATTAACTTAAATCTTACGTTCTGTGAGGAATGTTGTGGAGTAGTGATTGTGATGGAGATAATGAGGACCTAATGTACTAAGGAGTGGCTCTTAAACGCGAATACTTCATAAGCATTTATGCCCTCAAGTGTTTGATAGCTACAAATATATTGCTTGTGTTCATTCAGTAGCAGTGCAAAATGTACTCAATCATATGGCCTAACCACTCTAATTCTACTCTTGAGTGGAGAACCAAGCCCTGTATTAGGACGTACATATACGAGCTGATAACTCAATAGTTAATAAATAAAATATGCTTCAGTTACACGAGTGTAATTAGTCTCGTTCACAAATAGTTTGTGTCCTCGGATTCGGGCAATTCAGTGCAACTTTAATTTTGGCTCCAATCAAGCCAACCCCGGAGGATTTTTTTGTAATAATACGTACTCGGAATTAAGTCGCAGCAAGAATTAAAAAGCATCACGCTGAGTTTTAGGCCAGCCGCGCCTCGCTTCAGATCCGGTGTAACAGCTCTGCCTATGCATGCTGAACTGTGTTCCACTTTTTAACTTTTATTATTTTCTCGTAATTTCACGACGCCATTTTAAAGTGTCCCCGCACGGACGAGCTTTTGTCTCATTCCATTTTTAAAATGCCTTATTTTTAATTATGCGTATTTTTTTGTAATTAGCTCTATTCAATATCGTTGGCACAGTGATGGACAAATTGACGAAGCGGAAATTGTTTTTGTTAATAAAATATGTAGTAAGCGTCTGGTCTCTGGTCAATTGTCTTATTAGAATAGTAGAAGAGAAAAGGGATGAAACTAACACGCGAAGAAAGTAACAATTAATGAATTTAAGAAATAAACATCACCTACAGCCCCTATGTGCTGTATGACGGACATGAGTCATTTCGAACCGTCCCTTACCAAGTAGCACTCACACCGCAGTGCCATCAAGGAGGTCACTCTATGATCTGAAACGAAGTTCGAATGTTGAATGAACGTCGTACGTAAACCTATACGAATGTGCCCTGATACTCCACAAACATTTCAAATCCTTTATAGTACGTCGTAACCACGTAAAATTCGGAGAAAATGATAAGTATCACGGAGAAAAATATTGATTTGCAGAAAAGTAAAAAGTAATGTAAGATCTAAAATCTTATTTAAAATAATTATATTAATGGATAATGCAAGCAATATTTGAAAAAATCAAAACAATTTTATTTTAATGCAACAACCGCTTCACACTCTTACAACCAACCTTATGAGCAGAGATTCTAACAAATTTCATTGTTTTTTGACGGTTTTCTCTTAATCTGTAATAGCAGTTGCATACAACTTGGTTTAAATAGATAACTGAAACACCAATACAAGTACCATGTTTTTATAATATAGCAACAGATGACCAAGCGGGCATGCAAATCGCGTGATAGCAAGCGATACGAAGGCTCATGGACAGTAGCAAAACCAAACAACACCATGAATTACCAAAAAAAGCTTGGCATTACACTGTACTCGCCATTCTGAAACATAAGATGTTAATTAAGTACGTAATTATACGTATTTTGTGAAAGTAAGGTTTGTGAGATATTACAAGAAATTTGGAAATTGTTACTTTCGTCCCTGATCCCCCATAATAGCCTACACGTGATGTATCTAATGAGCGCGGCAAAACCACCGTTCCTAAAAAAATGGTTCAACAACATGATTTATCATACTTAGACCTGAAAACATCCCTGTAAAAGCAACGTATTTAGGAAATCAACGTTTAAAAAATATAACCATTTTAACTGTCAAGACAAATTAATGTTGAAATAATGTTATATCTTTAGTGAAGAGCATATTTGTACTAGATAGTAATTAGAAGTTCTATTATTGATTAGTTTAACCATAAGGTCAAGAACATACGCTACGATCTTCACATTTGTGTTTTGTTGGAGTTATTCCATTTGTGTACAAAAAACAAATACATTACGAGTTACACCAGAAACGCAGATAATAAAGGTTAAATAAATCTAATGTGAATTTATAAAAAATATATTTCTAGTTGAATAGATCAAAATGAATTCAAAACAACTAGGTATAAAACCCATCAATTGAATTCACACCTCGTTCGCCGTGTATAATAAAATTTGAAATAATAAAACTGATTTTCTCGTGCAATTTACGTCGTCAATAATGTATACCGTCCTTTAATCGCAAAATGACCGAACGATTAATCTAGTAACATGCGATGTGTCAGCGAGCTTCATTGTTAGCAGGTGGTGCCCATGATTAATTGTCTACCAAATTTATTGTCATGCATTAATATACAATTTGTTGCCTTATTAGGTCATTTTATTTAATTTGCGCCCATCGTGTTGAAGGGGAAACTTCGTAACGAACTAGGAATATTGTTATTGCTTTTTAAGGCTAATTAATTCTTCGGTCAAGGCATAGTAGACCTAGATACTCGTATTTGTAATATAAAATGTGATTTGGTTGATGCTTCCATCAAACCTCTGATGAATGCTACGACTGTATTTTTAAAGTATACATAGATCCGGCAAATGAGCAAAAATTTCACCTTATAGTAAGTGACCTCTGCGACCCATTAACACCTTATGGGATCCCATATGGATCATGTATAAAATATAGGAAAAAGGAAGGGTATTAGGCATCCGGAAATCTCACCGAAAAAACGCGACAATGAATCTATCGCTTCCCGTCACTCATCTGTTTGACATTGGTACCCCGGACGAGCCTACCCATACGTCCTGAGTGATGACTGACGACATCGTGGCTCTAACACTTTATAACAGAATACACACACTTTTTATATTAGCAATGATTCGAGTAAAAACGAAAATTAGAACCATTCGGCGTTCAGACATGGCAGTTTTGATTTGAAAAAATCCCTTATCATCTTTTCGTAATAAATTTAAAATAAAACTATTGAAAATTTTCTATCGTTTAACAGCATAAAGCCCCTTGCCTTTAAAATCCAATAACTGCCATAATGTAGCCGCATGAACACTTGACCTTGCTGTAGCATGAAAGGTTTCGACGTTTTCTATACGCTACCCCGCGTTTCTAAATATAAAACTTATCAGCCCAACTGAAATTCTTGGAAGTAACACCATAAAAGGTATTGTAATGAGACGCACACCGTATTCGTAATTGACCTATTTATAGACGATTGTAATGCAAAATGTACCCACGTAATTAGGCAGTGTCGTGGGATCAGACAGTGCGTCTCCGGTTCCTAATTTGTTTCACTACATCCGACTGCTGGGCACGAACCTCCTTCATAATCAAGAGTACAATTAAGGGAGCTTAGGCCATAGAGATTCCTAAAGTCTGGCATAATTCAACTGGTGGTAGGTCTCTCATATGTGAGAGGCCATCTGGGTAGGTACCACCGCAATGTCTATTTCTCCCGTGAAACAACACTGTGTAAATGCACTGTTGTGTTTCGGATTGAAGGACATTGTAGCCAAAGTAACTACTGGACATATTGAGACTTAATATCTTATGTCTCAGGATGGCGAGCGCAGTGGAATGTTGCTACTGTTTATGAGCGGTCGTATCGCTTACCATCAGGCGAACGGCTTACTCGTCTCGCCATTCATTGCAATAAAAAAAAAAAAAATTGTGTTGTCGGATAGGTACTCGTAATTATTTCTCAACAATTAGTACTCTGTCTGGACATCACAATATTAATTACTTTTAGGTGCAATGCTTAACATATCATTTTAAAGAATATATTATATGTTTTTGTATTTTTTATTCATTACTACACACGGATTATTTTTACCATAAAAAAAACTAAAAATATTCATACAAATATGCACGACAATTTATTAAATATACAACATAAATTATAAGTGGTAGAAATAAAAAATGCATTTCGTTATCTTAATGAGCATAAAGCCAACGAATTACGTATTCATTAATATAACTTATGTTCCATTAATTATAATGAAGGGCTGAGTGCGCTTTACAAACCGTGCGGTTTACGACCTAACTATAGATTAAACTGGCAAAAACACAATTTATTTCTAGTGTAAGCTTTTTATAGACAACAATTAATATTACAACAATTAATTTACACAGTTATCAATGAGAAAAAATAGTAAATGTAGGAAATTAATTAAGCATGCCATGAATCGTATATTTTTTTTCCAAATTTAATCATGGTTATAATATTATAAATAATAAATAAATAAATACACCCAACAGTCAAATACACAGTCCTGACCCCACACTAAGATCGAGTCTTGTGTCGTGGGTATCAGGAACTGCGAGAGACTTTTCGGTCTCACAAACACCCACACCCGGAAGAAATATTTGTGGGCCGCACAAACATATCTCTCGGTGCGGGGATCGAACCCGCGGCCTCTCGTTTCACAGGCGGCGTCTAACCAACTGCGCTACGGAGGCTGTCTTTATTATCATCAATATATTTGCCAATGTAGCTTTGTAATGCTTTAGTAAATAGAGTTAAGAATTTACTAGGATGACTAATATGATTTAACGCTTAATTACATTACAGAGCCTCGCTGCGGACTAAACCGCTTTATCCAAGAGGCTAATGTAGAAAACATTTAGTTGATAAAAATATATATTTTTATTCAGTGTAACTTTATTTTGCTAAGAAAAATATGTATTTAGTTCTATGATCTGCTTTTATATCCTACGATAAGAGGATTTAGAGAAAAGTTAAATGTTTATGGCTAATGAGAACTCTTACAAACATTGAAGGATAAATAACAGACTTATTTTTAACATATCCCGTGGTGCAGAGTGTAAACGGCTGTAAAACGAGAAGTCTAAAGTTTGATCAGTACGCCGAGCAAATGTTTGAGTGATCCACAAGAATCTGTTTCGGTTCTGAATGTTATCTTTCGTTTTATATACCTACATAATATATAATATATTATATCTCGATCTACCTACGACACAAGACATATGACTTTGAGGATTCAGGACTATGTTTTGAGGTATTATATGAGTGCATATTAAATACAAATATGAACAATTAATAAAATAAATTATAAACACTCGATATTCTAAATCCGCTACAACATAAAATAATACTATGGCTTCCTCCTCTCTCCTTAATTGTATCCGGGTCAACAACAATGTGGACCCTCATTGTACTGTACTGTATCAGCCCATATACGTCCCACTGCAGGGCACGGGCCTAATCTACAATCGACAATACGATTGAGAGTGGTTAGGCCATATACTCCACCACGCTGGCCTAATGCGGGTTGGCGGACTTACATACCATAGAAATTCTTTATGAATCGCTATGGCATGCAGGTTTCCTCACGATGTTTTCCAGTTTCCTTCACCGTTTTAGTGCGTGGTGATTGACTATCAATACACACATGACTCCGAAAAGTCAGAGGTGTGCCCTGGAATTCGAACCCGCGACCACCGTGAACATGTGGGCAGCCGCGTCTAGTCCGTTTACCAACAGGCCACCACGCACTCATTGTACACATCCATAAAATTGCAAGATCTTTATAACATATCGTGTGCAATAAAGATATTGAATATATAATATTTTAACTGTAATCGCTAAAAGTCAACTTGTAATCAAATTGTCTAGTTTAATTCAATGCCTGCAACACTTGCGTTTCACGAGCTTAACTACACCGCTCAAAAAAATATAAAAGAAAAAATCAAGTGTGTTACTTTTAAAAGAATCTCGTCCATTAATTACGTAGGTCGTATTTTTGTCGCTGTCCATTAGAGATACGTCGCGCCGCCATTATAGCCAGATTAATGACGTGGCCGCTGAAAATCTAAACTGCTTCAGTCATTTTCATCTTTACCGATCTTCGGGGAATATCATTTGGCAAATATTTGTTTAAAACTGGTAGTATTTTGTTTTTCAAATAACACAAATTGTGAATTTGTCTCTAAAAAAGGATTTCGAAAATAAACCTCAGGTGTTAAATTGACACAGTCAAAAAATAGGTAATTCACAAGAAAATAGATAAATGCGCGTGATACAAATACTGCTAGTATATTTATTAACGTGAACTGCTTAAATATAAGCCTTACAATCTTTTAAATACTAATTAACTTAACTTCACACTATGACAAATTACTAACGAACACTTTACTAGAATACTTTTTCAAACTTTTGAAATAACCCACTTATCTATATAAGTATAAGAAATGAAATTATTGATGAAATTAACAATGGACAACATACTATCCGTTTCACCGACCATCAATAGGTATAGAAAAAGCCAAATTTATCTCCGGCGAACAGTTTGGCAATGCGAAAATGATTTCCGCAAAATTACAAACATTCCTGTGTTTAATACTATAACTCTGTACAGATGAAGGTATCATATTTGATAGCAACAGAGGCAGTATTTCGACGCTCGTGTAACTGCAAATTGGACCAAAAACCCTCTACAACGCTAAGTAATTGGACAAGACTATCTAGTTCTATACTATTAAATCCGTGTATAATTAATATCTATCTCAAATTCTCTATGATTTTCTATATTAATATGTTAATTAAACCACTCTCAATCGTACTCTCGATTGTAGAGGAGGCCCGTGCCCTGCAGTGGGACGTATATGGGCTGATACAGAATATGTTAATTAATTTTGAAATGAAATTAAAAACAATAACATGAAATAAAAGAGTATTCGAATCAGAATTATATCTGCAAACTAATTAGCTCCTATTATACACTTAAAATATTAATTTTACAGACTCATTACTGTTTTGTAATCAAAGAACAAATTCTATTTGATAAACTAAAGTAGGCGCTCTTAAAAAAACGCTATTAAGAACGAACAAATACGTCCCACAAAACTTTCCACAAGACCTAATTATTTTTTATGGAGTATATCTTTCTTCAGTGAAATCTAGTGTTACAATACTGAACTATTTTTACAGTCAGAGACGGGAAGCAATTAACATTTTAATAAAAGTCATAAAAGTAACGATGACAACTCAAGCCGATATAGATAACAAAGCAATTCCATAGCCCCACATTTCCATTAAGCCTGTAGCGGAGAGCTCTCAATAATAATTATTCGTCAAACTTAATATATTGAAACGGTAAACAATTTAAGACAAAAAGACAAATATATTGAGGTTATGTGAGTAAGCGAGACAGTCATACAGATTGGGTGCTCGAGAGTACATCTCGTTAGCCGTCCAATTAGTGTTTCGATCGACAGTTGAATATTTTATAGATCCACGTTACAGTACAGATAGGAATTTATTGTTTGTTTATTTTATCTATTGGTTAACAACTGCGCTATTTAGTTGTTTGAACGTTGAACAGAATTGGCAATATTCCGTATTTAAATGCATAGGAATTGTCAATAACAGTGAATTAATTTTAATTGTATCGGAATATAATGATATTATTATTAAAACTGTTTATTATGTTGTGCCATTGGGAGCGTTAATTATCAACCATTCATGCCTAGATACGCAAATAGGAATTTGCAAGAGATATTGAACGTCCACGTGGTCCAGTGCCAAAATGATGTAATACTCATAATAACTGGATCAATGCAA
The DNA here is from genome assembly GCA_023078785.2 of Hyles euphorbiae. Lineage (NCBI taxonomy): Eukaryota > Metazoa > Arthropoda > Insecta > Lepidoptera > Sphingidae > Hyles > Hyles euphorbiae. The sequence continues at coordinate 14,892,003 of CM041050.1, forward strand.
ATTTTATAATTCTAAAAAATATTTTTTTGTTTATCATTACTAGTGCGTATTTAGGGAGTGAATCTTGGTAAAATAATAGATTAACGCCCGAATACTGAAACGCCATTCAAATAATAAGTTGCTCTTAACAGCGCACGGCCCACTTAGCCAGTACATTTAATCGGGATTAACGTAGTTAAGCGCCATTTATATTTAAGTTGCGTTCCAGTATTTGGGCGTAATTGGACCAAAATACAACGTACCTAAATGGAACGCGACGCAGCCAGCTTGAATGTAAGGTGACTTTATATTACGATAACTATAAGTAAATACGTATAGCCTAAAATCATTAGAAATTGCGTAGTTATCAGGCCTATTTTTAGCAATACCAAGTGAAAAGGTGGAAACTGATAGGAAAAGTAATCAGAGATGTGAAGTGGTGGGACGGGACGGAAATGAACGGCCTGGACCGTACGAAAAAAACAAGGGGAAAATAAATTATTCCTTTTTTTTCACATATTACTTAAACTCGATATAAATATCTACTTCCATATGATTGTGACGGGGTCATCAATAATTCCCGAGCAAAGTCGGTTCAGAGAGCTAGTTTGTCAACTCACTAATAGGACGTATTTTAAAACTTCACATAAATATCATTGCATCGTTAAAATTTTATCAGGAGCCATCACTAAAACCGCATTTTCATAACGGTATTTTTCGGATATAGCGTGCCATAATAAAAAGTGCTTGCCGCGGGCAAAGCTAGCAAAAATAGCTGAAAAATGTATGCTATTCCGAATGGAAGCTTCAATATCTAATGCAAAGCGCGAATAGTTGTCTCCAGAGCACGTGTAATGTTTAAACCCATTGTTCTTTTCACCAAAATAAAAACCTGGGAATTTTCTGGAACCGGAAAATTTCTGATTCATATGGTACATTCGTTTGAGGCGCTGCCCGGGATGGATGCCACGCAAATTCCTTACACCAAAACGTATTGAAGTACTTGTGTTTCCTAGAACCTGTAGGGAAAGCGCGCACTTAAAGGTAAAATTATTTAGATATTGTGATCTCGAAACTATCAAATCAAATATATTGTAAAAATTATACCTTAAATACATTAATCAAAGTGCAGAACATCTTACACGAAATAGTATGTATTCGTTGTTTTAAATCTTACATCACAATACTGTGAAAACGGCTAGGCAATAATATTGCCGTCTAAACAAATAATAAGCTCGCCGTTTAAACAGAATATAGAGCAGTATTTGTCATTGTATCGGCGAATTTATGCGAGTACGGAGTATCTCACAACGACCAATATATAATAATTTATTAGACCTTATCTTTACTGCACGATGTATTTTATTCGTCAATTAAAATAAATATGAAACTCTTTGAGAACACAAGCGCGGCCCGTCTCGGACGGTTTATGAAACCGTAACTCCTTACTGAATGGACTGACATAAATAAAACTATGAAAAATGAATAGCTCAATTTCTTTATCCCTATTTTTTCCTCCATCGGACTCTAAATAACGTGCTCGTTTGCCATCGAGGGTCGTAAATTCGACGTCTCTCTGGCCCCACGAGCCATTTGCAACTGAAAGCGTTCCTTATAAGAGGATCTGCCCGGTCACACTTTTACGAGCGGCGGTACAAGCCGGTTCCACACTCTCGACCCGAGTTCCTTTTGGTGCTCACATAATGTCGTACTTACTATAACATTTATTTTATTATTTTATGTAAGTGCACTAACACTTGACAGTGTTTTACAATCTACTTTTACAGCATCGTATCGCTCGTCGCTATCAACTCGGTTTCTTATCCAATTGTCGCTTTGCTTTGCCACACGTTCCATCTAACCATACATATAAGAAGCACGTAACTGCTGTTTAGTTTTAGTAGCTAAAGGATTTCGCTTTTTATGTTTAATAATTTATAATTGTATTGTTTTGTTTTTCATACTGGAAGGAAAGAGACACAACACATGAAAGTATAGTATAATCGATTAGGTGGCAAAAATCTCTTTGATTAATCTTATTTTGTCGTCTTATATTTTATTCCTCATCGACAACCAATTTTCCTGACCTCTGAATCCCATATAGAATAATAATATCCCGAGCTCTACATATGCAGGTAAATCTCTCAAAACGTAGGTAGCGGTTGAGGCTGCTGCAAATGAATATAGGAGTGCTGCACGAAACCGAATTCTAACGCATTGCTGGTCCAATAGTGCAGCATCGCTGGAGCCGAGACAAGTGCCGGATTGAAGATTCCAACACATCGCTCCAATCGCTTTGTTAATATTACCAAACAAGGTTGTTATTGGAATAACATTTAAGGTGTAGGAATATTTCTATGAAAATCTGAAAGTGTAACTAAGAAATAAAATATGGATTAAGTAGGCAAATCTGACCCATTTATTCCTTTTAACTGTTTTATACAGACAGATTATAATAACTACAATGCACAGGATATGAAATATTGCAAAGTAAATAAATTACCTTGTATAACATTGCATTTCAATAGTTTTTTTTCAATCGTACATCATACAGAGGTGGTAGCAGAAAAGAACGATTCAAAAGATCTTGTGAAAGACTATTTGAATAAAGAATATTTTGATTTGATTGATTTCGATACAATTCCAATCGTAAAAATACCACCAGGGAACCCAGTAGACACAATAATATAACAAGTAATAATATCTTACTAAATAATTAACACTCTCTTGGGCTAATTACCTTTTTCACTGCAATAAACCACATTAACGATATGTGCGTTATATTTAGTGCTTATTAATTCTAATCAAAGCCGAATTTCTAAACGAATATACAGCAGTGAAACGATTTATTTTCTCACCACTATCTGGCTCAAACAACAATAAACAGATACGTTTCTAACTCCGCGAGCATTAAAGCATAATTATCATGAAATTCAATCGGGTAAAACACTATAAATAAATGGCCATTGTCGACTAAATCGGATCGGATTTAGTTATAGCAAGCGTTTCGGGTATCGGCGAGCTATCAGCAATTCGACTCAATTGCATACATTCACAAATTGATTACTTACTAATCCCTCAGAAGGGTCCATTGGACAACGGGATGGAGTGTTTTAGGGACAACATTATGATCCTTGTATATGTTACTGTAAAAGCCAAACATCGGTATATTTTAAGATTTAACAAGTTTTATTAATGAAAATCAGAAATTTTCTAGGATTTTGAATTTCAGGACCTTGAACTTGAGGATACGGAAGGACCGTATTGGTACACATATTTATTTATGCCTTAATTTTTTTGAATAAAAATCACTAATTTTTTTTTTCGATTAATCGCAAGACGGGCGTGCCATTCGCCACATGGTAAGCGATATGACCGGTCATGGACACTAGCAAAACCAAACAACACGATGATTAACAAAGCAATGCTTGGCATTCCACTGGGCTTGCCATCCTGAGGCATAAGATGTCAAGTCACATTATGTCGTGGTAACTCTGGCTAAAATGTGCCTCAAAGCGCGCAACAAAACAGTGCATTTAAACTGCTATTAACGGGAGAAATAGACATTTATTAATATATGACAGCGTCCGTGGCGCAGCTAGTTGGCCGCTGTCTATGAAACGAAAGGATGCGGGCTCAATCCCCGCTGAGAAACAGTGATCCACAAGCATTTGTTTCGGGCTTACGTGAATGCTAGACTGAAAAGTCTCTCGTAGATTCTGATACCCACGACATAAGACTCGACCTTAATGTGGGGTCAGGACTATATATGTGAATGTTGGGTGTATTTATATATTTATTTTGGTCGTACCATTCAGAGCTAGTGAAAATAGGATTTACTGGTTAATTATAGAAATTGCCATTGGTCGAGCTTTTATTGTAACTTTTACACAAATATGCACGTCCGTAATCCTCAAGACGCAAGGAAGATAAGTAGAATTGTCATTGGAAGCAAGCCTTTAGATTATAGATATAAAGGAACAAGTTCCACATTGTAGAGAATGCACTAACTGTTCATCTATACTATGACAAGATTCAAAGCATTTATGGAAAATTTTAAATTGATAATGCGCCAATAAATAACAAGACGAAAGATTTGAAGACGGCTGAAATCCATGTTCTAATATAAAAGCTCATATATGTAGAAATGTTATATTCTAAATAAGAAAGATTTGAGTTATTTTAAGTACACTAACTGTGACTCCAGTAAGATATTCCTGTGTGAAACAACCTTCAATAATTAAACTATCCTGTATTCAAAAAGTACGCTATTTACATTAACAGTCGTGACATCTAAAGCCTTTAACTGAATACCAATAAACGAATAGAAAAAAAACCGAAGGTGGATATCATAATTATTTGATTATTTTTTATTATTACAAACTTACCTTTTCTTTATCCTTATACAACAATCAACTCCATTTTACCAATCTTTAACAAACAGTTAATACATCCGCGCGCAATAACCATCATACCCGCAGTATTTCCACTCAAATCCACATTACGGTGTCCAGTAAATAAAGTGCGAACGTCGAAAATTCCCGAGACGGAACAGCGAACTACATTTTACAAATAAAACAGAATATCACAGTCACGAATTACCTGCAAATCACTCTCCGGGGACCGAAGTGACTACAACGCAACATAACGCTTCACAACCTAAATTGCTCACACAATGACAACATATAACAATTTACAACTTACAATTGCGACATGAAACTGCTTTAAGTTTGAGAAACAATTTTCTTGACTATTTACATTCTTTAAATTATATTAATTTGAAGCAACGGACCATTCAAAATTCATTCAAAATAATTGAAATCGCAAAACGAGATGGTATTTAATTCCAACTATTAAAAATGTCGGCGGCATATTCAGTGCAAATTCTCCATTTAGAATTAAACAATATGATATTTTGAAAACAAAATACTTATAAGGGGTCCTTAAAATTTCAACGCAGGTTTTATTTTAATATAGGTTACCTTCAGTCGTGTTAAAAGCAACGAGAAGTTTGTCTTACTACACTCCGAAACAAGCATGGATTACACATAGTCTCAGTACAAAATCAAATCTAATACCTCTTATTTCATAAGCAGTACCGACGAGTACGGACGGAGCCTGTTAATATATTGCAGCACATACTGCAATACCTGCCTCTTAAATGATACTATATTAAATCTACATCTAAAAAGGAGTATTACTATATTGTCATATTTTCCATACAGTCTAAATTGAATGGATGTAAGACGGTCGAATACTCGAGGTTTACTTTTAAACCCTTTATCATAGCTGGACAGTACAGTACCGGAGAGAAATATAGGTGACCGTAGCGACGCAACAGACTAAGTCGGATGTAGCCAATCGATATGTACCTATTCAATGTAAAATGTATCGTAAATCTTAAAATACATCACATTGTTACGGAGGAATGGTCTCTCAATATTGTGCTTACTCTCGCAACATTATTCAAGGAGCCATTTCGTTTTAAGACGTATTGTAGAAATATTTAACCCATGTTCCAAAGACCTTTTTAGAGTTAAAAAATCATATTATACCTTCGATATTATACCGTTATTGTTATGGCTAAAAATATAACTATGTTTAAAAATTCCATCTAATACTATTCACATTTATAGCATGTTGCATTAAAACAATAAAAATTGTATCTCATGTATTTATTCATTAGGCGAATCGTTTTATATCTTAACGTGAATTATAAATCCGCCCGCATTCTAACTATAAACCTGAATACATGAAGATGGTAAGGTAATATCCGAACATACAAACAAAATGCTATTTCAATTCAGATATCACAGTAGTCTAAAAGAGTTGCGCACCACTTTATGCAAAATAAGGGAATTTACGAGACAATGAGTGCGTTATTCAAGACAAAAACACAATTAACACGCAAAGTTTTCTACGTCAAGCCATGAATTCTAATGAAGGACCATCGCACTTCCCGCCCGACCTCCGCGTTTAGTAAACAGTAGTCTTCTGCCTATCCTTATCCCACCCCTATACAACTACTAATCGTTTGTATTGTATATGTTGTAGAGATATTGACTTTATCTGCTGTATTTAAGCGACAAGTTTTTCGGGATATATTAGAACAGGAACTAGAATCGAATAACACAGAAGGAAAAATATCTGGTGAATAAATCTAAAATGTATCGTCATTCAGCTTCTTAAAATGGCTGGAAACCCGTTGATTAAGGTATATCATTTTCCAATATTCACATACACACATATATAAACTCATGCCCTTTTCCCAGAAGGGTAGGCATAGTTTACATTGGTAGCATCCAAGACATGTTTCAACTTATGTGGCGTCCCACGATCTGATAGGGGGCGAGCCTATCGCCATATAGGGTACAAATTCCTAACGCCGAAATAATAATGATTAGAAAAATCGAATACCACTTGGCCCGAGCCAAGATTTGAATCCCAGACCTCAGGTTTGTATCCGAACCATAGCACAACTACGTCATCGAGGCATTACATTATTCATAATTCTGTGTCAAATATAAATTGTTATTATAACTATGATTTTATTCTTGGGGAAGTGGGTGGTACTTACCAATATTTCACCGAGTTTATTTCTGGTCCAGACAATTCATATGTCATTTTTTGTACAAAAAGTGAAATGTCTCATAAGAAGTGAAGTAGACGATCTAATCAGGATCTAACAATGCTCAACCTATATATACTGTAACTACTTCATAAAGCGATAGTTAGCAGACGATAGCCAAGTGTTACAGTAGCTTAAACAATTTAGCTTCTGTGTCTATTTTATCAATTCAAAAACAATCCCCGGGCAAGTGTAACCGCGAAGTGATTTAAATCTATAGTCGCCAATTTAGCTGAAACCGTGGCGAGGGGAAATATGCGGAACCAAATTATTTCAGAATTCCTATTTACGCTGACAGAAACGCTATCCCAAGACACAATAAACCGCAAACAGACATTAACTTAAATTGAATCTTATTTTTCTATCCTTATATTTATACTTTATATTGTAAATGCGAAGTTTGGTTTATTAATTTGCTGATTTGTTCCACTTTCACACAACCATCGAGCAAAGGATCGATACATTTTTGCACAAAAATTAATTTCGTCTCGACTGTGACGGAAGCTACCTTTTATCCCAAGGAAATGCAAGGCTCTTGTGTAATGGACCTTTAAATCGGGTGAAACCGCAGGACACAACCTATTAATAAACGAGAGCAAATAGAACGCCTTAATTTGATTCGTACACTCGAAAGACATGGGATCGAATTCGAGGAACATTCCTTTCTATGTATAGCTAAGATCTTGAGTTTTGTATTTACTTAGTGTAATTACACAGTCCATTATTTTAGGTGGCAGTAAAATCACCTATTTAATTTATTTCACATAGCTATTTTTATAATCTGTCGGCTATTAAATTGGCTCTCTGCGCCGAGAGTTACGGGTGCAATGCTTGCATGGACAAATATTTGTATAGACAACAAATGTTTGCTCCAACTCTGGGCGTTTGTGCTTGTGTTTGTGTATGTAAAGCGGATCCACAATTTCATAGATTTTTATATGGGGTTAATCATTATTATTTTTATTTATTCTCACGTCTAACTTAGACTTATAATATTTACGATTACAAAACTTATCTTGAAATTCCGAAACCTAAAGTAGGTTAACTGGGGCTACGAAATGACAACATTCCCCTACAGTATGTTTATATATTTAATAAAGGTAATATGCAAATAAAAGCTTGAAATTGAATTTAGCGCATCGACTCAAATTACATTTAGAGTGAGGTCAAGCGAGGTCAGCTTGTTATCGAGTGAAACACAATCGTTGAAGCCTGGCCTGATTCCATACCGAATAGCTATCCCGCGCCGTCGAATAAATTTTGTTCTGTTACTTTAATAGACTCTTAAAACACTGTAGAGTGTTACTGCACTGCTAACGATATTAACAAGTCCCCAGAGGAAAATGTGGAAAAACAAACGACCAATGCGCTTTTCTATATTAAATCAATGTCAATTCTCATTTCTTACGTCTTGAAACCAGTTATTTCTGCTACTGCCGACTGCTTCCGACTATTCCCGACCTATTTTTGAGCATAATTAATCACTTGAGTAGATCTGTCGTCATCCATCTTCATTTATGATGGGTAAATAAGAGGAAATACAGATTTAGATGTGAATACCTCAAATTAAATATAGTGTAGGGAGGATTTGTTTACAACTGTAGTAGTATATTATGTCAAGTTACGTATGGCTCGATCTTAGACCACTGTGAAAATTACATTATCCATCGTCGTAAATTACTTATAACTTAATTGTGACCAATACGTGTCATTGAAAGGTTTTTATAACAGACAATGATTTATTATTTTATTTCAATGAATGGCGAAACGAGCATGCCGTTCGTCTAATGGTAAGCGATACAACCGCTCATGAACCGCAGCTAAACCAAACAACACCTTGGATTACAATGCAAATGCTTGGCATTCCACTGCGTTCGCCATCCTGAGACATAAGATGTTTAGTCTCAATAAGGCTACAATGTCCTTCAATCCGATACACAACAGCGCATTTACACTGCTGTTTGGAAGGAAAAATAGACATTGCGGTGGTAGCTACCCAGGCGTCCTTTCACATATGAGAGACCTACCACCAGTGTGCTGCTGCGAATATCTCCCCTTAAGACATATGCAACTAGACAGACAACTACAAAACCGAAGATATTGTAGATGTGTTGCTCACCATCCTAAAATGACTCTCTCTTTCATTGACGTCGGTACGAAAAACAAATTTTAAATCTAATACAAAATAATAGCCAACAACGACGTGATATACGTATGCTAATTTCAACCGCGAATGATTTACAATATTCGCAAATAGGATTTGATTTATTTATTTGGTATTAAAAAGTATTTGATGCTCGCGTGTACGTAAAAGCTCGAATGCGGATTATTTTTCCAAATAAATTGTTGTTATAAAATCCGTCATGACAAACTGAACGGTGTCCGCTGGGTTTTGTCCGACAAACAATAGAAAAATATTAGTTGTAATAAAATCTATCTGGATTTGAAAACGTGGCGCAGCGTTAAGAATAATAATGTTAATTCTAGTGTTACATGGTGTTGTCTGTATGTCCTGTTTCGATGGCTAATAAAATCGAAGTAAATTGACTCAAAGTGACGATAAAAAGATGGTCCTAAATATAGAAAGAGTAAATGTTTCCATTGTCTTTTCTAAATCTTTAAGTTTTTTTGTGTGGAATCCAGAACAAATAAGTAAGATATATATTCTTATATATAAAGCTTAAGTAGTTGTTTGTTACTTTTAATCTCAGGAACTGCTGGTTTCAATTAAAAAAATATTTTTGTTTTGTATAAGTCATTTATCGCGGAATGCCATAGGCAATATACGCTGTGGCTTATAGAAAGGAAAGGGTAGTGAAAAATCTAGCAAATTTACGAGGAAATTTTATTCGGTTTTCGTTGTCCGATTGGTCGATATTCTAAATTAATAGTTGGAATTATAAATTTTGGCCGCCATTTTTAAAAGTTTATCTGCACCCGGGTGGAGCTACACTATGATAAAATTTAATGAATAGTGAGCATTAGGATGAATTTACAAAAAAAAAAGTATAACAATAAACCATCGACAGTATTAGACCCATACCCATCTGTATTAAAAATAGGTTGCTAAACAAGATAACAAACTATCAAAACATTGAAAATTCATAAAATGTATACAAATGGGGAAATATAAGAATGCATTGTTTCATAACATCAAAAAGCAATATCCGAGCGCAGTACTCCCAATTATCGGAGTTTGCGGTTGTGCTCAGTCGGTAGCAGTAGTGCCGTGAGATGGAAATGCTCTGCTACGATGCACCACCTATAATTTCATGCACAAAGCTGAGCCAATGAAAATTTCCATTTGTATGCCATTGTTGATTTGTCATCGGATCCATCAGTGGACTTTTAAATCTTCAAGTGTACTTTGCAATCAATGAAAGACATCCGGATGTTTGCATTAAATCCTTTATGAGTAAGGATGGATATAAAGTCGATATATCATCTACATTTTAATGTAGTTTATAATCAACCATTGACTTAAACGAAGATAAAGAAAAGAAACGAAATAGCCAGGTTTTTTTTTCGAAAACAGACCATATTTTTGCCCTACAGGCAAGGATGAATATCGTATATAACTTCCAAAGCAAGTAAGGTACTGTGCTGGAGAGGTTCACAAATTGGTCTTGCTATATTTCACCGTGGGCCTACCTTTGAACACCGGGATTACAGTAACCAGATAGGCCATTTAGAGCCGTTCGTAACTATGTATGTCCGATATAACTGAATACATTCAATTTGCAATTCCAAAACAATCAGACTATTGGTATAGGTTCGCCTAAATAGAGGGCAAGGACCTATAACGTAAATTTAGAAATGAATCAATAAATAGTTTATTTATTTTAACCCCTTCAAATACATTATATGTCGTTTTAATAATACTTGGCGACAGCAAATGGAAAATCAGTTTCAAAATCAAAATCAGCGCAGTTTCGGACGCCCACCTACAAGGAGGGACGACCTGGTTAAGTTTAATAATAAGTCGCTGGATGCAAGCCGCTTCCAACAAGTTGATATGGAGTTCCTGGGTAGTAGTTGAAGAGGTAGAGAGAACTGCATAAATCTGCGTACACAAAATAAATTTGTACCTATTATATCCGCCACCAAAACGCCAGATAAAAATGCTGCATTCTGTCATATCTCTATAAAAAGAACATAAAGCTAAAAGCGTACACACTATGAATAGGCTAATATGAGTGCAATAACGCTCGGCCAAATGTATCTGCGGAAGAGCGCACGTACATGGTCGTTAACCAACACATCTCCGACCTAGCCGCCTGTCCAATTACAAGCCGGATACTGGAAGTCTATCCACTAATTTATTATCACTCCAAATTGAATATTTACAAGATGTCCCGTGATTAAAGCGAATAAAACATTAACGAAGGGTCCGCCTGCACACGGTCTCGCTAAAGATATTCAGCGGAGGTACTCAACGGGCAGATCATGTGCTTGGAATACATTATATCGTAATCTGGTTACGTACAAAGTTTACGTAATTTTCTTACGTCACTAGACGCCTCAATGTTATACGTTTTTAATGAATAAACCTTGGAAGAAATTGATAATAGGGAATATGCACCAGACTTCAAAATAAGTTAAAATACTTTTTTTGTAATCTTTATTAATATAGAAATATACCTTGAAGATATTTTTTTTATCAACTCTAAATCGGTAAAATAAATACTTAAAAAATGACATTTCAAATTTGCCGCGTATTTTTTCCGAAACGCGATCTATTGCTTGCAAAGGAAAGTGACGACAATGGGCACGTTCTTATGAAGTTTTAACTTGTTGAGTGTATTGTTTTTCGTTTGTTTATGAGTTATTTTGTGCTTTCTATATACCATTAAATAAAATGGATTATTTTGTCACGAAATACAGTTCTGTAGCAATTCATGAAAGAAACTTAATCCAAATACTACGTTGTTCATATCGTGCCCTCTGACGTCACAGCGAGTTCGCGCCAACATGGCGTTTAAATGCTTCGAAACTGTTAGCAGTTTTGATTATTTTTTTTGAACTTTTTTGATTGATATTTTCAAAGACTTATATTTTTTTCCCATAATGTTATAACATACAGAATTGATTAAAAAAATAAAAAAATGACATGCATATTCCCTATTAGGAGTTTTTTTTTAATAATTAGATTTTGAAGTGTTTTCTTTTACGTACCACATTCTGATTTCAAGGATTATATCTACGAAAAATACTATGATTATAATAGAGTTTAATGTTTGAGATTAATATAACTACGCAACAATTTACAATACCTCTGACCGCTAACCATTAGACGGAAACGTTGAAATCAAAACATGGTCTTACAATTCAAGTTACATTTCAAAGAATTAATTATATTTGAAAAGTCAAAACCAAAATCATAAAGAGCTAGGAAGATAAGAAAATTTCATATAGTATTATCAAAAGAGATATAAATTATGTTGGCATCGGGAAAACTTCGACAGGCTTGCAATCGTCCAAGTCAGTACAAAAACTTGCTACAAGTGAACTTTGCTGTGAAAACCGGCAAAGTTGTAAAGGCGGTAAAAACTCGTTACGCCAAATCGGCTACTAAAACTCGCGAAGCGAAAATTCTATCCAACTTCAATTTACTTTTATTGTTCTTATTCTTCCTATTCTACGAAGCTAAAGTTTTTTTTCTTACCTTTTACACCATCACCACCATCTAAACACATTTTTTATACCAATCCAAACACAACTTTCAAATTACGCGATTCAGTTGCCCTGCATTTTTAGTACAAGCTGTAAAATTCAATCTGACAAACGAACATTGATGTTAAAGGATTTTATTGATACATCAAACAAGATATAAAACAGAATTAAGTTTATATTGGCTGCTTCTCGCTTTATAAAAATATCCAGTAAATACAAATATTAATTATAAACGTAATATTCCAATGAAACTATACTATATAAACCAAACACGATGTAATATGACTCACGGTTTTACTCAACCAAAAATACATGTCGGAAGCGTAGACATGAGGCAAAACATTGATGCGAACCTTAATAAACATTGATCTTAATTAAGACGTACAAATGCCACAACGAGATACGGATGTACGCGGCACTTGGCGCAAATGTCCTCTGCCATCTCATCAATAAAGCACTAATCACTAACGAGCAACATACTACATATAATTGTGCTACATTTTCTTCAAATATACGTCATCATTTAATTAACTATTACGTCAAATAAATCATAAACTAGCTGAAACAGACAATCGTCAGATAAAAAAATATATAAATAATAAACTGTTTCTTGACTGGCAGAAAATGCCTGAGGCATTAGGCCATTGGTCGTATAAGCTGCAAAATCTATAAATATAAGTGACAATTGGACATTTCATATCAATACACTGTCAACTCTAATGTGATGATCTTGTATGTTGCTATTTTATTTGATAATTGAACATAAAATCTTTTGAAAAAAATCCTCTTAAACACTGTATTATAACATTTTGCAAAAGACATTAAGAAAGCCATTAAAATGGCTGCTGATTGAGTCTTATAAGAGGATTACCTGGAGGAATTTAGAAAAAAAGCCTACACTTACTTGAAATGCCATCCATATTTAATATGGGTTTTTTATTTGTTTTATTATATGACCTGGGAGAGACCTATGTTCAGCAGTGGACTTGTGTGGTCTGAAGAGAGAGAGACTTATTACCATCACATGGCTACTTATTTGCCGTATTTACTTTCCACAAAACCCAAGAAATGTTTACAGACTTGCTTAAAACATTATTAAAGCATACAGCTTTAAGATTTCAAAAGCGTGCTACTAAAGAATGTGATTCACCTTCGTGACATTTTATTTTAAAGAAAATATTTCCTGGTAATGTGCTATCACTGTATCGAGAGGAAATGACCCAGAGTTTAGATACCGCGCGAGTGGCGCGACGTGAGAGATTCCTCAGTCTGCAGATTAGACGGTGTCTCGTCGAACACGTAATAGATATCTATATATCACAAAGACACCTTTACAGCGTTGTTTTAAAAATCCAATAAACATCTACCGCCTTATTCATAGACAGTTTTAAAACTATTTTAGCCACCGAATGTTTTGTCTTCTTCGCTCAAACTGGATTCAAAAGTCTTTCGAAAGAGATATTGCTAAATAAAATAAAATAAATAAATACACCCAACAGTCCCATGCATAGACCTGACCCCACATTATGATTATTATATCATCATCGAGTATTGTACCATGGGTATCAGGAACTACGACAGACTTCCCGGTGTCACAAACACCCAAACTCGACACAAATACCTGTGGTTCACACAAATATTTGTTTCAGTGCGGAGATCGAACCCTCGACATCTCGTTTCACAACCGGCGTCTAACCAACTGCGCCACGGAGGCTAGCTAAAAACGTCAATTGATTTCATTAATATCATGACACAAAAACACAAAGCGCTTTTGTTTTGAATATTTGAAAATAGAATTTGCCCTAAAATTCGCAGTGCTTCCCGCGTTGATACTGGTCGGATTTAATAAAAACTACGTTTCCACAATAAAAGGCTTTATAGTTACATTACACTACCAAGACTATTTTGTATGAAGTGGATAGGTACTGATGGTACCTCGGTGTATGCCAATATCGAGGTCGTCGCCCCTCGGTTCTTGTATGACACGTAACACATTAATGTAACTTATCGATAGTTGATACAAGGTTATTCGCGGCTGAGGTGCCATTTTCCCGTGATCGTACGACATTAATCATTTTCCATTGATCGACAATTTATCGATTCAACTTAAGCATTCATTTAATAAGCGACTAATCGTTTCATCGCGTGTTAACTTAATAACTGTTCATGTTGATTTTCTAACTTTATTTCGTGTTCTGCGGCTATTGTAACAAAACGTTCAATTATAACCCTAGTGTTATATTTTTATTTGATTAATTGCACATTTATTTAAATGAAATATGTCCTACATAGATTTCAAGATTGTATTATTTTTTATTTGTTTTATTTACATGAGTAATGTTTATTCTTATTTTAGTGGAATGAGGCTAATATACTTTTATAATTGGCCTGTATAGTACAAGCTTAAAGTTATTTAATTATATAAATAACTCAAAGATATCACCTAATTAGATTTGTTTCAACAATGACCGAGTTACGATAATATAATCCGTCTGCGCTAGATCGGTTGTGGCGACCAGCAAGATAGTTATCAGTGACAAAGGAAAGAAGACACATTGTTCTTAAGACTTTTTGTCACAGCAGTTCCTTATTCACACGCCACGGTCTCCGGCACTTGAGTTTGCATAATAATGCAAACTATATTCAACACGGCACAGATTTATGGCGAAAAGAGGGTGTTTGGGTACGTATAAATATCTAACAAACGTTTTTCGCTTATTTTACTTACTCGCCGGAACATCTCAGAACATTGCCACGTTGTCACATTACAAGCGGGCTTGACATATTTAAATTCGAACAATAGGCCAATGACTAATTTTAAGAGCATTGGGTTTTAATCATATTCTTTCAGCTTCATTTTACCATCATCATTCACAGGTAAACATTAACATATTTAAAGTGGTCTACTTCATTTGGCATTCATTGGATATTATTGTTTTAATTACATTGGTAAACAAACTGCTTAATAGAATCAAGAGCCGTTAGTGGCGTTCGTATCGCCAAATGAACTCGTTTTGCACTTATTTCTGCACTGGTCTGTGTTCTGCACCAAGATGTGTTAGGAAGCGAATTAATCGCCATGTTGGCGTGAACGCACAAACTAACATTATAAGCGCAGCAAATCATTGACTAACACAATTTTATTCCATCATTTTGTAACACGTCACTCACTCATCATAATTGAAGTTATACTTCTTTTGGGACGTTTAGAAATTTAAGAGAGATTTTTACAGCCGCTGCCAATAAACAATCCCAATCCAAAATTTGCCGTTTAAGATTGACAGCTCAATGTTTTTTCTGATACTATATTGCCAATAATCAATCTCAGTAGTGAAAAAACTATGGCAACATGGTAAATGACAAATCGAAAAGTAGAAAACAATCCAGATTGACTTCAATCAAATTTTGTCGATTGATTATTGGCATCGGCCATAAGACATTGACGTGATGAAATTAGCTGTTATCTGTCTGTCAAATTTCCGAGACAACTTACTACTATATTCACAGTGGTTTCATAATCATTCATAAATCTACAACACAATTTTTAAATCAGTGGAGATAAAAAATAATAATTCTTAAAAATACGTATAACTTCTTACGTGCGTAAACGATTACACACATACACTATTGGTTTTAAACAGCATATAAGTTCGACAACATTCTATTCCATATTATACAAAAATCAGAAGCCTCATATTTTTACATTCGTGATATCACCGCTCCTCGAGCGCAAGTATTTCATGACACCCGCATTGGAAGCGTCTTCGAATTGTCAATTATTTCTATAAAAACTAAGAGAACTCCACACTTTCGGTGCAAGTACCGTACGTATGCGACAACAGATTTCCACTGAAAAACGTTGACATTCCAAATACTCCGTTTATAGCCAATAAATATGTATTTTACTGGAAGCACTTGTTAAAGAAAACCAATTGGCTAAGAAATGCACGTATCTGGGAATACAGGGAAATCCAAAGCTTTCATTCTTAACTTTGTCTATTGTGTTACCTCAGTTGATTTCCTGCATTTTCCTCATGTTACGAGTTCTCAATCACTGTCCCATTTAATAATGCCTCTTTTGTAATTCAAAATAGCACTTTGACATTTGGTGACCATGATCCCACTATTTTGCCTCAGATTATGCATCGCTGACTTATTCCTGTAGTATCCTCATTATCGAATCATAGCCGACGCCATATTTCTCGGATTTATCCACTACAACGCGACTACCTAGTCAATTCAAGTTAACATCACTTATATACAATGTTATCATTCTAGTTGTGTATCTATTATATGTATTCATTACAAATTAAAAATAATAGAGAAATAAGATCCAAAGAATCAAAGCAATGTAGAAAAAATATAGATTACGATAATTGCCGCCAGCACCCTTTATAATGAACCACAGCGCGTCGGATTATAAAAAGTTATCCGATATTCTGCACTTTTCACTACGCAAAACCGATTGATTCCGTCCGCCAAGAATTCATTAGAGCAATTTCTGTGAATATTTTAAATCAATCTGCACTTTGTATTTGAAGAATCTTCATTTGCACAATCGTAGTAGGTTTACACCAGTGAACCACGTATACTACATATTATATACAATATGTTTATGTATTATAAGTAATAACAAACTGATTCTTCTATTATTAACTGTTTTATTAGAATCAGTATTCAAACATAATACTCACGCATTTGTATCTGCAATGACCTGTATTTATAAGTGCATATTTTTTCATTTATTTAACATGCTTAAGAAAACATATAATATTCGTAAGAATCCACTAAGATTTAAATTTATGTTTAATGATAACGAATGAATATAAAAAAATATTAAAATTATCTTTTCCAACACGATTTCAAATCTATCGCACCTATCTATCTATATCCTATCTATCTATCCTATCATCTATACCTATCTATCATCTATCATATATAATGATTCAGCACAGCCACACACGATGACAAAAAATTGTAATTTATTAGGCTTTTTAATTAATCCATGCCCCGTGCATACGAACCCTATGAGTTTCCCTGAACCCTCTATTTTTGAGTCCTGATCTTTCGTCCCTAGTCATTCCTGTATCAGCCCATATACGTCCCACTGCAGGGCGCAGGCCTCCTCTACCATCGAGAGTACGATTGAGGGTGGCTAAGCCATATAGTCCACCACGCCGCGCAGGCCTAATGCGGGTTGGCGGGCTTTACATGCCATAGAAATTCTTGTAAATTGCTATGGTATGCAGGTTTCCTCACGATGATTTCCTTCACCGTTTTAGTGCATGGTGATTGACAATCAATACACAAATGACTCCAAAAAGTCAGTGGTGTCCCCTGCGATTAGAACCCGCGACCAGCGTGAATATGTTGGCAGCCGAGTCTGGTCCGTTTACCTACAGGTTTTAGTCATTCCTATTTGACTATTATACATAGAAGACTGGTTTACTTAGGTTCTCATAGAACAGCATTTCTCAGAGTGCACAGTACAAAGTTCTGTGAAATACCATACAATATATATTCCATATGAAGTAGCATCTGTTGAATTGTACCACACCTGCTTGTTAATTAAAGCACTGTCTGAAGCAGGCAACGTGCTATTCATAGTGTTCATGGCATGTTCTAAGACAGCACAAGGAATCCCGAGTTAAACATATTGTATGTCTATTCCAGCCTATACATACTTCAATTTGTATGGGAGCTCTCAACACACACCCAATCCGAATTTGTGAATGAACCCTGAATTAGAAACCATAGAAATCTTTGTACCAAAATTTCAATGTAGAGTCTACAAACCTGCATTAGTCTGACGTGGTTAACATAAAGGCCTATTTTTTGAAAGAGTTCGTGATGGACTTACAACCTGCTCCAAAGTTAAAACTAAAATCATTGAAGATGTGTAAACCACGTGGTTTCTACGGACCAAATCTCAAAGAAAAAGTAGAGAGATAGTAAATATAGTTCATTAACACAGATATAATGACATGATGCAACAATCTCTAAATGGGATAACATCAAGTAGAATGAAACCTAAATTTCTTTTTTATTACCAACGAAGACTCTAATTATTTGAAACCTACACAATAAACTACAAATGAACCACGCACATTACTCGCTGGCAAAAAACGCGAAGCGTAATTATTTCCTATGCAAACGTGGCAAAATAGGTCAATAAATATAAATCTGCTTTATCGTGCTCGAATCAGAAAAGGGAAATTCATAAAGCGTAATGTCCTGCGGTTTTGCTAATAAATGAACCTTTATAATAACAAAAATCGTTAAGTTGAGACACGAGCAAATTGAGGGCGGCACAATTTGTATCTCTTGTCATACTTTTTAATTTCATCCCGGGGAAAACAAATTAGTTTCGTTTGAATACTTTGCATATTTACAAATCTTGAACGATGAGAACGGCGCGGCGACTGCGGCTGCTTTGTTGTGTTTTTTAATAATTTCTTAAGCTTAAAATGTCAGCCGCAATGAAATGCCCCTCCAAACAATTTGATGAGATACCCGCAGTTTTTAATATCTTAATACAAAAGAGTACTTAAATACAAAAAAGATTACAACAAAACAACAATTGAATTGATTGAATGGTTTAGAAAGTGTAAACAAAAGGTGTTTAACGTCACTGATGTATTCCGAAATTTTAAGAAATGCAAACAATCGGCAGAAACACGCATGTTACAAATCTTAAATTCACGACAAAGTATTCGAAGGGCTAGCCATTCTAAATTCTTTATATATCTTTGAACACCAGCTTTAGCAAATGTCTAACAATTATGCCTTCTAAATTTTCTAGTCTATTTTTACAGGAAGAACGAAAATCAAAGTGTAGTGCATTAGTGCCAGAATGTCGGGTCATTCATCTCGCGGTAATGGCAAAGTGACGTCCGTCCATTAGACGGACACAAAGAGTCGCGCTTGTTAGTAAATTATTAATGCATTTAATGCCAGACCTTGCAGCTAAGTGCAACGACTGTCTTAGCAAATAAGTTTAAGTGTCGATACATCACTATCAACTATCAACAGCTCAATTTTTAAAACAATGAGCACACATGGTTCAGCTTTATATTTTCAATAAAATACAGTTCTATTTTTAAATCATTAACATATTACAAATACGGTATTGTTTCAATAATATGGGTAAAAATGCGGTTTGTTGGTATTATTTTGGTAAACCTCTACATTATGAAATTATCTTGTTGGCAATATGTTATGTAATATGGAAGTTATAAACAGCATTTTTAATTAATGTTACCATACATTGATTGCCATTTGACACTTTAAATCATTCACTCAAAGGCTCGTGATATAACAAAAACAAATAATACCAGCCGCAAATATCGATGCGCCCTACGCAAATTATCGAAATTGAAAAGAGTGATTTTTGTTTTATTGCACCAATTGCAAGTAGATATAAACATTTATAATTCTTTACAATAAAAAATATACAATTTTGCAATCGAATAAAATTGTAAGTGCATATGAACATAATGAAATATTTAATTTTCGACATGTTGTTCCAAATGTTATTAGTGTAAGGAAACGAATTAACAATTTCGAATGTTTACGTAGGGAGCAACGATATATTCCGACACTTTAAATTGTTCTCAATGTGTAGATAGGAGAGAAATATTTTTCTACTAGAATTGTTATATGCAGTTCAGCCAAGCCGACCCATTGACGCTACAGGCAAAGCAATCCAATGAAAAATCCATATTAACCATCTGGAAGCAATTTCCTGACAGTTGTTAGTTTGTAACACGTCTTTCTTGCAACTTCAATGACATTAGAATATGGTGTTTGTATAACATTTACGTGTCTAAGTAAGTCTTATGGCGCGTTTACACAATCGTCGATGTTCGCCGATGATAGGCGATGACACGTTTGCGCATCATTGCCACAAATTTTGCGCACCTCGCCACGTATTCGAGCGAGTTGTCAATAGATAAGTCGTCAAAAATGGACGTCGATCGACGTCGATGCATTAGCGGTTGCCACGACATTTATTTAAAAAGCGCGTATAGATACGAGTTTTATGAATATATATAAAAACCAAATAATACCGAGTAAACAGATAAGTAGAAGATGGTGGATGTTAAGAATTTACCGCAACATAACTAGGTATTTGTTATCGTAAAAACAGCGTTTTTTCTAGGGATATATTTTACACTACATAAGAAAACAATATGTTCTTATTATCGCCCTTGAGTTGTTGTTGTTTTGAATCATCATTAACATTTCTGATTCCTTCCCGTTACATCCCGTCTTATCAAGTTTCATTCGATGCCATACCTCAATCCTGTCCTATTTTATTCGCCTCATACTTTCTAGCATACTATCCACTTACATGCAAATAGAGCGTCGTAGATAGCCAGAACAACCCTTAAAGTAACTTATTATTTGTATTACGATTAATATCATGGTTATAAACACAAAATAGAAAATAATACATTATTTAAATAATTATTGAAACGATTATATTGAATAACAAGAAGATAGACTTATATAAATTACGACGGATATATTTTTTGAAATTTATTAGGATTAAAAATTTTGCCTTATAAACGTAGTAGATAACGTAACTTTACCCGTTTACACAGCTCACACAAGGCAATTGGTTCAGTGGTGTAGGCGTAAAAGTTTAACAGGCACTAGACTGTCAAACAAACAGAAGTGTTAGAGCCACGCTGTTGTCAGTTATTGCTCAGCATGAATGATCAACGTGAAGTAACAGCTTTTCCATTGCATTCGGTAAGTGAGATTGCTGGATTCCCAATGCTCCTTTCTTCTTCCCATCCTTTCTCCTTTCCACTCCTCTGCCATTTCATGGACACGCAATACATCTTTGATCCGAACGTTATGGATGTTCATGGGCGGTAGTGATTACTTACCATCAGGTGATTTGTTTTCTCATTTTCCATTAATAAAAACAGACAGACGACAGACAAAGAGTTTCGTTTGAATTTATAATATTAAGTAAACATAATAAGATGAACAGAATCAGAGCAGCACGAGCAGAGACATAGAATTAATTGGATTGATAGAATTGGCTGGTCGTAAAATTATAAACCAAATAACTCTGGTGGATGAACCCTTATTCATCACATAGCTCTGAATTATAACAAGTACCACTAATACCTGGTTCAAATCAATGGGTGAATTGGCTATGGTAGAATGCTGGTTTTGAGATGAGATGTCATAAATATAATGAAAATAATAAATAACACCCAACAGTCACGTACATAGTCCTGACCCCACACTAAGATCGAGTCTTGTGTCGTGGGTCTTTTCAGTCTCACAATACCCAGACCCGAAAGGAGTATTTGTGGGTAGAACAAACATTTCTAGCGGGGCGGGGATCGAACCCGCGACCTCTCAGTTCACAGCCGACGTCTAACCAACTTCGCCACGTAGGCTGGCATATGATTCAACGACATTTATTTTTCATTTTGGAAGTCAATCATTTAACTAATCGCAAAGCCCGCAATGCCTAGTGTTTTTTTAAATCAGGTACTCATAAAACTCGTAGTAGAATTTCATAAAAAAACGAAGTTATTAATAACAGACATATTAATTGGATTAAAAACTTGAATTGGTAATGGACGATGAAGGTTTTTGGTCGTATATATCCACAGACGTCCACAGATGTCAATTGTGTCATCTTTGTCAAAAATATAAAAATATACGAAAATTATGATTATTTTATTTAGTATGGGGTGTAATTAAATAATAATGTACAAACAGTTTATTTAGAATTATTTCAATTAGTAATTGTGCTTTTTACGTACACTATATTGCATGTAGTGAGAATTGAACAATGGTGTGGAATTTTATAATAAGAAAATGAAACCGAAGAAGTTGCAGCAGGCAACTAGGTGCAGATACAGCTGAAACGCACGCGTGCCCTGTCCTATAATTCGACTTATTTATTTTAAAGTATTTTTTGTATATTCTTGTTTGAAATAAACATTTTCTGTACATCTATAATTTTATTTATTTTCTTTTAGTATATATTGTAGAAATATCAACCCGCAATAGCAAGCTAAAGTGGAAGTAGGCGGACCTTATAACAATAAATGAACAAATATTTTGAGAAGACCGGGTTTCTGTAAACGCAATGCACGTCATCGGCATAAGCGGAGTGATATTCATACAGATATAAATCATAATATTCAAATATATAGTTTAAATCATGTACAAACACTTATAAACTATGATACTTATTTCTGAATAGATTTCGTATTGTGATCAAACTGAACCAATTATTATACGGAAGTAACTGATAGCTCCGGAAAATGCTAGCTGTTGTTACTGAAACTTGTATTTCGATATTTTTTTAATGAAAAATTAAATTTCTATAGCAATACACTGTCACAAACCCGCGGGGCATGTGGCTAGAAATCCATAACTAGCGGATCGTCGACGATGACAGGCAAACATGGGTATTCTCACTTTACTCTCACTCTGATTACCGACAGTTGGCGAAAAACCCCGAACACGACTGTTGTAAAATTTTACCAGGGTTATAAGTTTTGGAACAAATCCCTAAATTGTGGGTGTATATCTTAATAATTTAATTGGTTCATTTTATGATAACGAGTTAAATTATCAGAGTCATTACACTGTAATGTGAGTTATTTAGTATTATAATAATATAAGATTAACAATAAAAATGCATTACAAAAAAAAAAACAGTACACGAGTCAACATTATAAATAATTTGTTACTTATTTTAACATAAGCATAATTTTATTTACTATACTTCGCGGAACCGCTACATTCTCCAGATTTGGGAATGAAAAATATTTCGTTAGCAACACTGCTTGATGTACACGAATATCGGCAATGAAAGGCAATAAGCCGTACACATTACCGTCATCGCCTATAGTTGCCGATGTTGGGCGATTATGTGAACGGGGCATTAGAAAGAACGCCGTCATTGCTTCTTCAAGCTCACTAAGGGGCATGTAATCTAAAAACATTTGAATTTGATTCTAGTTTAAGTTTGTAAATGAATTCAAAGTTATATTGCCTACTTTTCTTTTTTTTTGTCCAAAACTGATTATTCACTCTCCAAAATCAGGTGAGCAAATTTTATGGCTCTTTTCCTTTTTTCTGTGAAAATAAATCAAAATAAAACTATTCAATAATATTCCGCTAATAAGTAGAATGCGAGAATAAATACGTTCACAATAACGACAATAAATCAACATTTTGCAAGAGAAAAGGCTGGACATAAGCCGATACCAAAAATATATCGGATTGTAGGTGATAATTCAGAAAGTCGGCAATGAGAACGAACAGCCAAGATTAAAATTTCGATCAATAACTACATTTTTATAGTACAGGAAATTGATATATTGAGTTATCGTTTCATAAGTATTTGTAGTTAGTACAAATCAGGATCCTAAATTCAATGCCCGTATCATTAATTGCAGATACAATCAGTACTTTACTATATCAGTGAATGTACATTATCATTGAATTTATTTACTATATATAATAATAATAATAATAATAATAAGCCCCCCAAAATCCTACCTTACGTCCGAGTCGAACACCAGACCACGTGGGGGGCGGACATGCGTAATACTGAAACCTACGCAGCCAACAAGGAAAGGTAACCCCTATGGAGAAAATGAGTAATCCGAGATATAATTTACGGCCTCTGCCCGGGGGTCGCCGGGGCGCATCTGGGGCCGATGCTGGATGCCACAGCATGCGAACCATCGGCGGTGAGGAGTTGAACAGGCGGGCTCCTACCGATAAACATACTACAGCCGACTTTATCACCTCCGGTAGTTTATCATCATCAATGTCATCACTAAATAGCTTATTTCCATCTCCAAATTCAACCCCAAACCCATTAGAAAAACGAAATTTTTCGCTATCATCACCTTCATCCACAGCGAATTCTCCTGTACATGTTGTTCAAGAGGCAAATGCCGCTAATCTCGGACCCATCACAGGATCAAAACGTGCGAGAAAGAAATGGACAGATGACATGAATAAATTCATTTGGCGCACATACCTCACAATCACCCAGTTAGGATCTAATACCCGTGGGTACTTAGACTCACTCCATCGAGCATTTACTGAAAAATATCCAGAAATGGACGTGTCGAAACAGAGAGTAGGCGACCAGCGACGAGCCATTGTAAATAATCAGTTGTTACCGACATCCATACTCACAGAAATACAAAACGACGTTGCTAATTTCCTCCAGAATAACGAGCAGCCATCGAACACGATTACACAGACAGCAGGCAGAATGAGATGGTCTAATGATATTAATGAATCCATTCTACGCATATACTTTGAAATTACTGAGCTTGAAACGAATCTCACGGCATACTGTAAAAAGATGCATGACAAATTTATCTATATTTACCCACACCTATCCCATATCTCCGAACAAAGATTAGCAAACCAAAAACGGGCAATAATAAATAATAAGATGGTTTCTGAAGACAGAATTCAACAGATAAAACGTGAAGTGGAAATCCATTTATCGCATACATTTACTGACACATTAAACTCCCACCCAACTCACCCCCGAGATGATGTCGTGCCACATAATATCCAAACAACTGAAATAAATAATTTTGAAAATGGCGCAGAAGCAGGAGTTCCACATCAATTTTCCGCTCCAATACATAGAAACCCAACAAATAACCCTATAACTAATAAATTCAACATTGACTATGATAAAATTAACCAGCAATTTTTTGAAACTCTTGATACATTTAAATTTACTGAACCGACAACAAGACCTTTTATCCCGAAACAAAGGACTTCCAGAAAATTTGCATGCATTGTTGAATATATAAATAGAACTATATTACCAAATTTCTTGAACTCTGAACAGGATTTTCTCACTTTCCAAACTATAGTATACTCAGCAGCCTATACAGCTGCCACATGTAACGGCGCTAAGATAGCCACGGAAAGTGGACTACAACATAAAAAATATAAACCACCGTGGCAGAAGAGGTTAGAAAATAAAATAGTAATACTCAGAGCAGAAATAGCACGTTTAACACAATATATACAAGGAAATAGAAGTAGAAAGATTATAAAAGCAGTTGACATAATAAAAAATAAATATAAGATTCACGCCCAGCATGAAAGTTTAAATATAGAATTAGACCACTTTTTAGATACAATAAAACAGAAGTTAAATGCTGCAGCTAGTAGACTAAAAAGATACCTTACTTGTACAATGCGTAAAAAACAAAACACTCAATTTGAAAATAACGAAAGATTATTCTATAGGGTTCTTAATAAATCTGACCAGAGAAACTCGGATACAGACCATATACCAATACCTACAACCGAAAGGCTTCGGCAATATTGGGCAGGTATATGGGAAAACCCCTTACAGCATAATACCCAAGCGGACTGGTTAAGTAGCATCCACGAGTCAACCACAAACATACCTCTAATGGAATTTGACCACATATCCATAGACACCGTTTTAAAAGTAATTAAACATACTCATAACTGGAAGTCACCGGGATCCGATAACATCCAAAATTACTGGTATAAAAAGTTCACATCCACGCACATCCATATACATAGATACTTAAACACCTTCATACATTCACCGGACACAATGCCAGATTATATCACACATGGAGTAACGTATCTACTACCCAAAGATGATGACACCGAAAATCCTGCTAAATATCGGCCGATTACGTGCCTACAAACCATTTACAAAATTTTAACTGCTTGTATTAATGAAACAATATATAGTCACATCAGTGAACATAAAATACTTGCCGAAGAACAGAAGGGCTGTAGGAAGAACAGTCAAGGTTGCAAGGAGCAGTTAACAATAGATGCGATCACTATTAATAACGCTTACAAAACCAATCAAAATATCCACACTACATTTATAGATTACCGTAAAGCATTTGACTCAGTGCCGCACAGTTGGTTACTAGAAGTTCTCAAGATTTACAAAATTCACCCTACAGTAATAAATTTCCTAAGATCATCCATGCAAAACTGGAAAACTGTTTTAAAACTAAAGCTTAATTCTACTCCAACTATTACTGAACCTATTCACATCCTCAGAGGAATCTTTCAAGGGGATGCCTTAAGTCCGCTATGGTTCTGTTTGGCGCTCAACCCTTTATCTTTTCTTTTCCATAACAGTAAAGTCGGTTATAAACTTAAATCCGCCAACTCTCAATTTACCTTCTCTCATCTATTTTATATGGATGATATTAAACTCTATGCCAATAGTAAAGATGATCTCTTCCAATTAGTAGATATAACGCAGCAATTTTCTAACGACATCCATATGCAGTTCGGCGTGGATAAATGCAAAATTTTATCAATAAATAGGGGAAAATTACAGCACAATAGTTACCTGCTAGATACTGGTGAAAAAATTGAGCCCATGGATGAGTGTAGCACCTATAAATACCTAGGATTTAAACAGGCCCGTAAGATACAGCACAAGGATACTAAACAGGAACTCACGAAACATTTAAAACACCGGTTAAACCTTATCTTAAAGACACATCTTAATTCTAAAAATACTTTTAAAGCCATTAATACTTTTGCCATCCCAATATTAACATACTCTTTTGGTATCATAAGCTGGTCGCAAACAGATCTAAAAAAACTTCAAAGAATAATAAACACACTTTTGACGAAATATCGCAAACACCATCCAAAATCTGCCATAGAAAGACTTATTTTACCGCGTAACGAAGGAGGAAGAGGGTTGATAGACATACAGAACCTACACAATAAACAAATCACATCATTAAGATCCTACTTTCATACTAAATCACAACAGTCATCACTCCATAAACATGCATCAGATATAGATATTAAACTTACTCCACTAAATCTTCATGACACACAAATACAACCTAACGAAAGAATTATAGATATAAAGCAGAAAATTGCGAGATGGGCAGAGAAATCTCTGCACGGGAGACACCGATCCCACTTGACTCAAAACCACGTCGATAAAGAAATATCGAACGAGTGGCTCAAGAAGGGTGAACTGTTCCCCGAAACAGAGGGGTTTATGCTCGCAATCCAGGACCAAATTGTACTCACACGTAATTATAAAAAGTTCATAATTAAAGATCCAAGCCAAACCACAGATATATGTAGACATTGTAATTCCGCTTCAGAAACCATCCAGCACATAACGGGTGCCTGTAAGTCTTTAGTCCAAACGGACTATAAACACCGGCACGATCAGGTGGCTGCTATTATACACCAACATTTAGCTCATCAATATAATTTAATTATTATATAATTATTACAAATATAAACCCGTAACAATACATGAAAATAGTCAGTTTAAAATCTATTGGGATCGGACAATAATAACGGACAAAACTATCCACTTTAACAGACCTGACATAACTTTACATAATAAGCTAAGCAATACCATATATCTGATTGACATAGCCATACCGAACACGCACAATATTCAGTCCACTACATCAGATAAACTTACCAAATACCAGGATCTTGCAATAGAACTAAAAACCCAATGGAAAGCTAATACAGTCCATATAGTACCGATTATTATATCCTCAACCGGAATAGTACCAAAAAACTTAAAGCAAAGTCTAGAAATATTAAAAATACCTCCATATGTTGTACATCTTTTACAAAAAGCCATAATTTTAAACACGTGTCGCAATACTCGAAAGTTTCTGTCATCATCATCAGTATCATCCACATTTACTATAATTTAACCTGATGTGCTTGGCTACGGCCCGTATATCAGGTGTATTTGCCCTTTTATGGAGATAAATCAATATAAATAATAATAATAATAATAACACCCAACAGTCACATACATAGTCCTGACCCCACAGTAAGATCGAGTCTTGTGTCGTGGGTATCAGGAACTACGAGAGACTTTTCGGTCTCACAAACACCCAGACCCGGAAGAAATATTTGTGGGCCGCACAAACATTTCTCTCGGTGCGGGGATCGAACCCGCGGCCTCTCGTTTCACAGGCGGCGTCTAACCAACTGCGCCACGGAGGCTGTCAATATAATTATATGCATATGTATGTATTAGCCCATATACGTCCCACTGCAGGGCACGGGCCTCCTCTACAATCGACAGTACGATTGAGAGTGGTAAGGCCATATAGTCCACCATGCTGGCCTAGTGCGGGTTGGCATATTTATATATATATATATATATATGTGTGTGTATATTTATTTATTTATTGCAATGAATGGCGAGACGAACATGCCTTTGGCCCGAATGTAAGCGATACGACTGCTCATGAGCAGTAAGTAGCAAATCAAGCAACACCTTGAATTACAAAGCCATGCTTTCCATTTCACTGACATCCTGAGACATATGTCTTAATATGTCCAGTTTCTACGCTAGCTACAATATCCTACAAACTAAACACTACAGTGCATTTACACTGCTGTTTTGCGAGAAAATCAGACATTACAGTGGTACCTACCCAGGCGACTTCACATATCAGAGACTTTCCACCAGTAAATGTTAGTTGTATACATAGGTAATATACAACTAACATTTTTATCTTTGTCGTAACACAGACGTAGTATCAAAGACCGCAAATGAAGCACCTTGTTCAGCACAAACGATAGTTGCAACGTCTATAACACAGTAATATTATATTCTTGCAAAAGAATACGGAATTGTAGGGATGGAAAATATTACATTTCATAAAGAAATATGCTGTAACATCTGACAACATAGAAATTTAAAAAAAAAAATTACATACAAAAGAATGTTAATATTATGCTTTGTACAAAGATTTTTTTATTTGCATTTTTTCTGCTAAGGGTAATTTTTCTACATTATTGATTTGCTTTATTTGTACTTGTATATAAGTTTTTTATTCAACGAAGCATACCATGATCCTTCTGTTAGAACTTACTTAAAGTATATTTTTCATTCTGATACTTTCATAGCAAGGTTATTACTTAGAACACTGAAAATTTTCCAACGACCCTACAAATCTTCATACTAATTAGGTCCCAAATATTTGTTAATTTATAAAAAACATGAAATCTATCCTTTTTCTTCGGAAATATTGAAGGGTAAAAATTGAGAGGTCCTCTGGCGGGCTTTCACGATGTGTTCTTATAACCTTATTTCCTACACTCAATCCATATGGGACTTTATATTGATGTTAACGACAAGCAGCAAAAGGCACTCGACACTAACTGGAAACAACGACGTCTGTACTTTACAGTCCGTCCTTAAGGAACGTATGATCTTAAACTATAATGGTCAGAATAACATTATTTGGGATGGAACCACATTTATGACGAAATTTGACTACGATCACTAGCATAACTTGGTTCGATGGGAAAGTGTCACTGCTTTAATAATAGTGTTGAAAATTTCCTTGTTGCCCTGCTTAAATTTATTTATTCATAACATTATAAGTACGCTTTTTTGTAGAACATCAAGTACGAGTATATTGCACTAGGTTTGTATCACTATCCTTGACAAAATTCACTATTTTATTATTAACCAATTATCCAGGCTTCTTTCAGTCTGCTAAGTTGCTTAAAATTTTACTTCAACCAGTTTTTCGCTTGGTCATGTTGAGGCACAAGCAAATGGTTGTAGCATGGGATCTACAACGCGTGTCGATATTCTCAATCGGCATTCCTAAAGCCAATACGAAAAACAATATTCCTTAAATAAAAATAATATTTGTGCAAGTCACGATATCAACAATGCATTCAATATAAAATATTCACTAAAATAGTCAGCACAAAGGAGCACAAATTATATTTCATTTTCGGCAAAGTGCAAATCGCTGGGTGCATATTTTTATTCGTTTCGCTGCAGCGTTGTTGGCGCGGCACGTGATCGGAATGCACATCGACAGATGATTAACGTTATACTGGTGTAAGAAAGGAAAACTCCACGCTGAAATCTCAAATTACTTAATTCGATTGTAAAATCCTGTAGTGGATCCGTGTTATTATGCGCAAATTACGTTATTGCACTTGTTGAGTTGAGTTGTTTTATTTTAAGCTGGCTTATGGAGAGCCGGCTTATAAAGGCATGGAATTATGGTGGAAATACGACATTATTATCCGACTAAGTTACTAGGTGCAGTCTAAGAATTTCGGAAATAGTCAACATCAGTTATTAAGTAATTGACTTATTGAACTCTAAACCCTACGTTTCCCCTCGTAGTTAATAAATATCTTAGGAATTCAATATGAAAGACAATGCCAAGAAACGAGATAGAGAAAGGACCGTTACGCCTTCAAAATCTAGCTAGTCAAACATAACAATGTGTTATTTTGAGTTGATTTTTTGTGAAATTGTCATGTATTTTTTTGTTATGCTTGTACGTATATTGTATGTATGAAAATATATGATTATATAAATTTAAACGTGATGTAATATTATTGTCATAATTTTTAAGGCATAAATTAGTATCTATTTCCTGTGTGAAAATTTCCATTATATTATCTCTACTACTGGACATCCAGTTCCCCAAGGAATCTAATTTTTTGTAAGTAGCCTACGTCCAACACCTTTCTCCTTTTTTATTAGGTAAGCCATCCTTCTTGGTGCGTGCGTGCGAGTGCGTGGTGGCCTGTTGGTAAACGGACTAGATGCGGCTGCCAACATGTTCGGCGGTCGCGGATTCAAATCCCAGGCCACACCTCTGACTTTTCGGAGTCATATGTGTATTGATAGTCAATCACCACGCACTAAAACGGTGAAGGAAAACATCGTGAGGAAACTTGCATACCATAGCGATTTATAATAATTTATATGGTATGTAAGTCCTCCAACCCGCACTAGGCCAGCGTGGTGGTCTATAGGGCCTAACCACTCTCAATCGTACTCTCGATTGTAGAGGAGGCCTGTGCCCTGCAGTGGGACGTATATGGGCTGATACCGATACCATCCTTCTTGGTTTGACGTCTGACGGCTTGCTGGTGTATGGTCGAGAACCTTTCATTACCATCGGTCATTAGTACATAGTTTGTCTTTGTGCCCGTCCGCAAAGCATAAATATTGGTAAAAAAAATATGTGATAACTGTTTGTATTGCAAATAACATTATGTAAATTGAATATAAATTTAAATATTTGGTGAAAATCACAAAGCGTGTCAAAACCAAATATTTACAAATAGTATGGAATAAATTGCGTTTTGATAATTTTAGATATTAATTTGCAATTGAATTATAAGCGTACATTAGGTAATAATAGTAGATTGTGGACTCCTCTCAAAAACTATACATGATATTTTCTGGTGGTACTTTTCATATTCGAAGCGTAAAACCTGCCGTATTAACCCACTTATTTGCATTATGATACTTAGGTTCACTTTATACGTAGCCAACTGCCTCGTTAGTGCTGTGTACTACTGTATGATTGCGAAGCTGAGTTCTCGAGTCCTAATCCCAGATTGGGTAAGGTAATATTGGATTTTTCTGTTCATTATCTTTTTTATGTTTTCCCCATATCACATTGTGGGACGGAAAATATAAGATGAAACATAGGTAGCACCTATACCTACCCCGTCTGGGAAAAAACAGTGAATTTAGGTATGATGTGTAAAAAATTAAGAAAACCGGGCTGACACTTTGTCCAACGCGGGATTCGAACCCGAGATCTCAGCTGTGCAGTTTTATGGTAGAACAACTGCGCCGCTGAGGTATTTTTTTCTCAGTGGATAATTAACTTTGTGATTGTGGTGGCGTGCCGAAATATTGATTGACAGCCTCCGTGGGGCAGTCGGTTAAACGCCGGCTGTGAATCGAGGGAAATATTCGTAGGCCCGCAAAGTCTCTCATAGTTTCTGATACCCACGTCACTACACTCGATCTTGTGTGGGATCAGGACTATATATGTGACTGTTGCGTGTATTTATTATATTATATCGTATGCTTTAATGGCGCGCGTGCCATTGGTTAGCCATTCCTGCTGTATTCAGCTGTCGTAGCACTTACTATCAAGCCCACTGCACTCACATTTCCCTTCCAATGTAAATAAAAACGCATACAAAAATAAAAAACATTAAACTCGTGAGGGAAAGCGAAAATAAATATGACAGTTAAGGAACAACAGCAATTTTCTTTCAATTTAAACGTTGGAGCTGGAGCTGCAAGATATTTATAGCCGGCCTAGAATTGTGGCCGCGGTCCTGCTTCCAGTGAGTTGTGTTAACAATGGACATTTATTACTCCTGTGGTTTTATTTCATCAAGTTCCCAACCTCCTGGTGTATTAAACCGGGACGTTCTTTTTTACTCTGGTACGAGTTACTACGGCATAACAACACAGCAAAGTATTTTTATTGTGCAATGAATGGCGAGACAGCCATGCCATTCGCCTAAAACCAAGTGATACGACCGCTCATGGAAAGTAGCAAAACCAAACAACACTGAATTACAAAGCTATGTTTGGAATTCCACTGGACACGCCATCCTGAGACATCATATGTTAGGTCTCAATATGTCCCGTAGTTATTCTGGCTACAGTGCTTTTCAAACTGAATCGCAACAGTGCATCTACACTGCTGCTTCACGAAAGAAATAGATATTGCGGTGGTACCTACCCAGGCGGCCTCACACAAATGCCGTCTAGTTAGAGTATCGAATGGCATCAGACGGCAGTCTCATGCCATTCGACATAATCATCGCTAAGATGCCTCTTCGCGTTACCGCGGAAGGACTCAGGATTATAGGAAGGACGTGTTTGCAAGTTGTAATTTTTGTTTGATTCCAAACCAAACGTGTGTTTATTGTCACAAGCTTTGATGGCTCGTGTTCGAATCCTAGGTTGGGCAAAGTAATATTAATTTTTTCTATTCATTTTGAGCGCGGAGTCACGGCGAACGAACGACGAAAAATACAAGGCAAAATATAGACGTCCTGGTTGCACCTCGACCTACCCGTTTTGGGAAAAAGGCGTGAGTGTATGCACCTACAGAACAGTTGAATATGCATATAGCAGAACAAACCTCTGTCACTTCAATAAGGAGTGATGAAAGAACATAGTACCATTCGATATTATACAAGCCAACATAAAATACCAATTACTTGAGTACACTACAAATCACGCACCAAGCTTGACATAATCGATCATTATTATCCGATTCGGATTTATTCGCCGGATATTTTGGTGGAATGATTTATAAGTCCCCACTTTGACAGCACCTGCCAATAACATAACGTATTGTAGATGGAGACTTTTGTTACAAATATTTTGTCTGGAGGGCGAGTGGGATAAACGGATGCGTGCATTGTAACCCTAATAAATTATTGCACGGACTATTCAAACGACGAACAAATGCTCTTCAAACATGGGATAGTTGGATTTATTCACAGTAGAATGTAGTACCAATAAATTATGATTCAATTAAATAATTTACTATGCTATTAAAATTATGATAATTTGATTTATACGCAAATTATATTTGTATTGTTTAATTGTCATATTTTGTGTCATTACCAACACTCAGATAAATGTTTAATGTTCTATTAATTTAAGAACTAATGACCAGCTTACTTTATTTGTCATTATTATCTAAAATATCTGTTCGTTGACGCTACCAACGTAAGTAAAATGTACTCTGTGGATTTACTGCTGGGAATTAGAGGACACTACGACATTGGGCTTTTACAATCTATATAGAGTATCAACCGTTTATCGCCTAAGCAATGTAAACATTATTACAGTTACATTCACTAGTATACCTGCCCAACCTTAGTATTTTGAGTGTGCCGTGAATACGTTTTGAAACAAAATCTACATAAAATTAAAATCGTTTCGCCTCAAAAAATATGCGAAACGGATTTTTTTATTGACGCAGGGAAACCAAGTTACCGCTTCCGCCCCAGCGCGGAAAAAAATGTTGCGACACCTAATGTTGGGTTCACGGGTCTATGGTATACCAACCATAATCCTGCATGGCCCTCTTTAGCGTATTTAACACGGCCTCGACAAACCGGAGCAAGAAGCACCTCAGATTTTACCGGAACCTTTCCGCACATTGCTTCATTAATTTGCGCTCTGTACACTTTGCTTGATTCTTAATTAACCCAAGCATCGACGGCATCAAGCAGTAGAACCCACCTCTGCTGCCGGATATCTCGAGGTCACGGTGTTTTCAAATACAAAGAGCGCTACGACAGCCCACCGATGCGGACCCACGAACTTCAGTTGCTCCATTAGTCGCTGTTTAAGATATGCAGGAGACACCGAGGAGAAATTCTCTTAACGCTACCATACTACCTTTGACACAAAAAGCCACTTAAATAAATAAAATAATTACACTAGAATAGTCATCCCATAGTTGAATGGAATGTATAGAGCAAGGTATATCAGTATATACAGGGCGTGCCATTTGGAGAGAAATTAGCTTAAATATTGTGGAAAGTCAATTTTACTGAAAGAAGATATATTTTTACAATTTAAATTGTTTTAAAAAACCGAATAATATCTTCGTTCAGTAATTTTTTGTAGTAAGTACATAAAATACACCCGCCTTCATGTGGCCGCGCCGTGGAAGATCCTGTATACATATATTATACACAGCTGAATTGAATTAGTCGTATGCAACTATTAACATATGACAAACGCATCCAATCTATTAATGATTTTGGACCACAGTTACGCGCCAATGATTCTATACATACGAAGATCTATCGAATTCGCTCGAATCGCTATGAATCGACATAGGGCGAATTACATTTAGTTTACATGGAAACGTGTTCATGTAGGAGAATTACCGCCATGCTGCTTTCGGGTCTGATCAATATCTAGCCATGAATTTAGGATTTCCAATTCCTCCTATTCATATTCGATTAACTTTGAATTAAGTTTTAGATTTTCAGATTTACTGAGATTCCTGGCTCACAGAAATTGTAGTTGCAGGATTATTATAAAATATACTCTATGCTCGATATTATGTAAAATGTACTTTGTGGTTGCAGGTAACAGGATCGAAAGGTTATACAATAAAAATTGTCATACATCAGTTATAAATAGAAACATGTGTATTTAGTTGAGACGGTTTAAAAACAATATGTTAATCTTATAGGAACAACAATATGGAATGTATGTATAGTATGACTCTATTATAACACGTTTTGGTGTACTAAGAAATCAGAGACACTTATCAGTAGCTTAACAATATCTTATGCTGGAAAACATTCAAAACTATCAAACACTATAAACAGAATCTTCTCATAAGCAAACAGTTATACCAGTCGAAACATATCAGATCAAAACACCAAGCAGCTAATAATAATTAATCTGCCGTGAAATTGCCTGCTTTCAGAATAGTAATGCAAATATAACGAGCCTGTGTGTGACATGTTAGATTGGCCGACGATCGATTTGGCGGCTGAATAAATCGCAGCAAAAAGTAGCTGATCCCAATCAAGGATTGCCTCTGTCAGCTCTGTGAAAAAGATTGGAACGCACGTACGACGCAATGAACAAATAGTCAATCAATTTAAAATCGCGATTAAAAAACCAAGTAAGCAAATAATAGAATGCTTTGATGCGAAATATTTGGTTTGATAGTACGAGTAGAAACAGCATGCGGGATTATCACAATTCGCGAATTTGTATTAGGACTTGCTCTGCAATGCAATTTGTTTATGTAAAAATATATTTTGTTCGAATAGAATTGACATGCTTATAATTGCATAAAAATATAACCTAACCTTAGTTTGAACCCCCAACTAGATATCACCTGAACAGACCATTAAAAATTATGTTATTAAGCACCTACTTCACTAAGTTAAGTGTTACACTCTTCATTATTACATTTAACTCACAGTGGGTTTATAAAAAAATGTTTTTTTTAATCTTAACGTCAATTTTTAACAATTCATCTTGAGTGGGTGCGCAGACAGCGCGGAGCTCGGATTTAGACTCATTTTTCAGCCGTTAGGACGTAATCGCTTATGAACTCATGGCTTTTTATTTGCGAAGTGGGGGAATTTTCATATCCAACGCTTTATAAGCTTATCCTTGATCGGCAAGTGAAAGAAGAAGAAAGGAGCTCGTCAATAATCGTTTATCTTGTCAATTCAAATTAGATGATAGATAATGTGATTTTGTTATGCTCAAGTATTCTTATTAATAAGCTTATAAGCTGATTGGAATATTAGACGAATGGAATGAAGGATATACATACACAATACAACCTCATGCCTATGTCTCATTGGGTTAAGCAGATGTGGACCGAGGAGTCCTGCAATGCTCATCGCTAAAGAGCCAGCGAATTCTATATCATGAGACACGTCATTATAAAATCTGTGAAAAATATTTCTCATTCTTATTGCAGTAATTAATAAAAAAAATTGTAAATATGATACATCCTTGTACATGTGTTTTCAATACCTCCATCCAGAAACTAAAGAGCGCCAAATGCTACGGTCCATTAATACCTATTTCGCTTCATCAACTGTCATCAATCTCTTTATACACGCTCGTCGGTTTCAAGAGCTCCGTATTTAGACTTTCTTTAATAGGTCTTACATCTGGCTGCTATAGGACCGCGTGGGACGTCCTCGACCAACGAATTACTATATCCAGTGTATGTATTCCCACTGCTGAGCACATCATATACATACATCACATACTGTATATATGATGTGCTCTCTAGCCTTTATACGTCCCACTGCAGGGCACGGGCCTCGTCTACAATTGCCAGTACGATTGAGAGGGGTTAGACCATATAGTCCACAACGCTGGCCTAGAGCGGGTTGGCGGACTTTACATACCATCGTTTTTTTTTTAATCGTAAGCAGGTTTCCTAGCGATCTTTTCGTTTACCGATATACATCGATATATGAGTGTGAGATGATTGACTTTCAATACATATAGTACATGACTCCGAAAAGTAAGAGGTGTGTCCTGTGTTATATATTTTGGCACTAATATTGCAAACATTTTTTTTTGTATTCCAATCAATAGGTATTGTATCGTCAAACTGATAGTTCAGAGATCCTGCAGTTTTTTGCGAGCAGATCTCCATTGAGTCCAGTTGCTCGCAATTTTGCTTAATAGTACTTATTTCAATTACAATGATTTCCTCGTTAGTAATAATTTAAATTATCTTTTGATATTTTAATGCACCATTATAAGCAAGACAAATAATAATTGTCATTTCATAGCAGTATATAGAGTCATAGTGAAGTATAAATAGTATAGTAGTGTAGCCCAAACGACCTCGATAGATACTACTTTGCCTTCTTCAACCAGTCAATACACGGTGACAATCATTTGTAATGTATTCATATAGTATATTTCGATTCCCAAAGTAATCTATTTACGTCGACTTCATGACATTTTTCATCCCTCGATACAGTTATTTTATGGAGCCCAAATATTGTTTAAAAAAAGACGAGGCAGACCCTAGATTAAAAAGCCTACTTCTGAATGATTCTTTATGAGGGGGTTACTCTGTAAAAACGATATGAATTTCGAATGTTCGGACGCCGTACGTAAAACTTCCCTAATGTGCCATACAATCTCCACAAAATGTTGGATTCTTCTGTCGTACGTCGCAACCATAGACCGCAGACCAAGTTCGAAGAAAATGATAAGTAAAGTAGAGTTTAGTATTGATTTTTAGAAGTGGAAATCTTGTATCTTACCCCGGAGATCGAACGTCCGAATATTCGAAGTTCGTATCGTTTGTAAGCCCCAGGCAAGCGGACTCCCGCATCGGAA
This sequence comes from Hyles euphorbiae, assembly GCA_023078785.2. Classification (NCBI taxonomy): domain Eukaryota; kingdom Metazoa; phylum Arthropoda; class Insecta; order Lepidoptera; family Sphingidae; genus Hyles; species Hyles euphorbiae. The sequence goes on from CM041050.1 coordinate 14,930,000, forward strand.
TATAATAACTAAAAAGTATGCGATAAAGTCAAGCAAATGACCATTTTATGATTTTCAAGTTTTTCAAATAAATATTAACGTAATTAACATAATCGGATGACCCGAAATCTTTAATTTGACAATACACTCATGCATTAACCAATAAAGTAATGATTGACGCATCGTTTCATAATTTCTGTTAGTTTATTATTCGGACACACGCAATAATAAATTTTGGCCGGAGCATTGTTGAAACCTGTCGCCTGCAGTTCTCTTGGATATCAACCCTGTCAGCAATGTAATATCGGGTGAAACATTTGAATACGGTCAAAGAATCGAAATATCCCACACATTTCACTTTTACTAATAGTAATACTAATATTTATATCAATTGATTTATAATTGTTCAAATGTGACCGTATTTATCACGCCCGAATTTGGGTTATCAGTTACCTCCAACAAAGGTCACATCTTATTTTTACGTGTATGTAAAATTGTCAGTGATAATAAATATTTTCATTGTAAAGAAGTGACAACTGCCTTTAAATACGATAAGCACACACGAGGTGACTGTCACGTGTTTCGTCAGTCAGAATTCCGATTGTCGTTTCTACCAAAACATCCGACTGTCGTTTCTGACAGCCTCCGAAATTGAAATTGATTGAAAGCTTACTTATTTATAGTTGATTAGACGCCGATTGTGAAACCAAAGTTGCGGGATCGATTCCCGCACCGAGACAAATCTTTGTGAGGCCCACAAGTATATGTCTCGGGTGTGGGTGTTGGTGAGACCGAAAAGTCTCTCTCGTACTTTCTGATATCCCAGACTTAATTGGTCTTAGTATGGGGTCAGGAGTATGTGACTGTTGGGTATATTTACTTAGTACCAAAGAGCCTCCACTAATATTCTGATATGCTCTAAATTGGCTGCAAGCTCAAGACCTAGTTGCAGAAGCGCTTGCGTGCGTCCATTCATTTGATGCATTTAAAAAAACACGCTTTATAAATAAAGCACGCACGTCAATTCAAATAAAAACCCCTGCGTCAATCATATTCGCGGTATAAGTCTTTACCATGACTACAGAAACCTAAAAAATACTAGGTGTTTCCTGCTCACGCGTGTACCAACAATTTTATAACTAACCTCACTGCGTCTGCTTTAAATTAATAAATATCCTCAAATATTTTATTTTTATTTTTTACTTAAAATTGGGTAATCGCTCTAATGATTGTTCCTCTTTCGTAGTTTAAAGAGTGTTGGCACTAGATGCTTCAAATTTTAGTGAGAGTCATATTTCATACATTAAATGTACATATGATAAGAGCCTTAAGTTATATGTACAATCCGCACATTAGGAAGCAAACGGTGCCTAAGAAATCCATAATATATAAGCTCTCACGCACTAAAATAAAGCATTAATTAACTAAAGCTAAATTAAAATAAATAATTTTAACACAGAATTGAATTCTCCTTCCATATACTTAGTCTATGAACTCCTATGCAGCCAATTGTAAATGACATGACCATAATATTGGTCGATGCTGAACATTTTGTTGATAGCTTGCAACCCTTGGGTTATGTCAGATATACACTAAGATTCATGATATCTGTGCAGGAGACACGTGACTTGATGTAGCAGTGTGTTCCAAACATTTACGTGATAAGTCAAGACTGAATGCGTGCATGAAATGGAAATATTTACTGATCATTTATGTCAACAGATCTGAATGTAGCACGAACTTGGCTCGGTACAAACTAGTGATAATGTATTAAATATGTTTATTAATCGATTTCAAAGAATTTTCAATTCGATGTGTATGTACCTGTATAATTTTGACAGGCTTAATGTTTGGAACTAGCTATACCCCGCGATGCTTCCCTCATGGTTCGTAGCGTGGTGTTATATAGTTTATAGTTGTCCAGCTGGCACCTACCTCAAAAAAAGTGTTGTTATATTTACATATTTTAGATTTTTTAAAAGATTATATTTGTTTCCCTCTTTTATTACAATTTTGAAATCAGTTTATTTAAAAAAAAAGTTATTATTTTTGGTATTTTCTGTGCGGTGGCCTGTTGTTAACGAACCAGATGCGTCTGCCAACATGTTTCGATGGTTGGAGGTTCAAACCCCAAAGCACACCTCTGACATTTCAGAGTCATACTTATTTATTTATTTATTTATTTTTATTTATTCGGAAAACTTACAGCAAACCTATTGTAAATCAAGATAATACAGGTATACTTACAAAGCCATTTACAAGTTTTCACAAATATGTTAGTACTTAAATAGCGTAACAGTCGGCTAGGTCTTAACTTAATGAGATACAGAGTAAAATACAAAGAACAATAGAATTAAAATATAGCACTTTACGTAGGAAAAAGACACATAAAACAAGCATCGTAATAGTAATTAAACGTTAAAAAACGTATTAGAAAGAAGATATTTGAGTTGAGACACACTCGTAAAAAATAAATCTAAGTTGAGCTTATCGGCAAGTTGATTAAACGATTTACACGCACGGATTGTGAAGGAGTTCTGCCTATAACTTGTACGTGCTGGGGATATGCGCAGTAGACTTGGTTTTCGCAACGATATATGTCGCGTTACGAAGCCCAGCTTTCCCAGTAGTTCTGGACAATCAATTGTACCATTTGCAATTTTAAAGAGATAAATAAGGTCTGCTATGCGTCTGCGTTCCTCTAACGGTAAAATGTGAAATTTTTTACATCGTGTTACATAGTCAGTTGAATAACTTTTGCTTTTAAATTGAAGAAATCGCAGGAATCTTTTTTGGATGCGTTCTATTCTATCAGTATAGATGCTGTAACACGGGTTCCATACTTGCGAAGCATACTCTAAGTGGCTGCGAACAAAAGCACAGTAAAGTATCTTTATAGTTTTTATATGTTCAAACTCTGCTGACAATCGCAATATGAAGCCAAGGGCCCTGTTAGCTTTCTTTATTACATTTTCGACATGAGCATGAAAAAGTAATTTGGAATCAAAGATGACACCAAGATCCTTCATTATGTTACTTCTGATAAGTGGACCTCCTTGAAGTGTGTAACTGAAGACAATAGAATTAGGCTTTCGAGTATATGAAACAACAAAACACTTGGATACATTCAAGTCTAATTTATTAAGATGGCAATAATTTTGCAGGGCGTTTAAATCTTGTTGGAGGGCAAGACAGTCAGAAAATTGTGAGATAGGGCATAAGATTTTCATGTCATCAGCATACATAATTATTTTAGAACGCGTAAAGCATGAACCTATGTCATTAACAAAAATTATAAAGAGCAACGGCCCTAGCAACGAACCCTGTGGAATTCCTGAAGTTATGTTTATAGTAGCAGATTGGTAGCCATTCAGAACAACTGTTTGACATCGGTTCTCAATGTATGATTTGAACCATCTGAATAGGTCACCTCTGATACCTACATCCAGCATTTTGCGTAGAAGAATACAATGGTCTAATCGATCAAAAGCCTTGCTATAATCTGTGTAGACTACATCTACTTGCGAAGGCGTAGACATTATATCTGTTAAATAATCAGAACATATCAAAAGATTGGAAACAGTGGATCTGTTTTTTAAGAAACCATGTTGGTAATCACTCAGTGTATGTTTAATGCTGAAATATATTCTAGAGTAATATATACATAGTCAATCGCCACGCATTATAACGATAAAAGAATAGATCGTGAACAAATCTGCATACTAAGATAGCTTTGTAAGAATTTCTATGGTATTTATGACCGCCAACCCGTACGAAGCCAGCGTGGTGGACTAACCCCTCTCAATCGTACTCTCAAAAGCAGAGGACACAAAGGGACGTGTATGGGCTAATACAGATGCAGATATTTTTATAAAGGGTCCTGTTTTACCACTCAATATGAATTGGAACTTTTTATGTCTACGCGTGTAGTATAATTAAATATGAAATTTGTGGCTACATGCTTGCAAGACAGTAAGAATATACTGAATGGGCCACTGCTGAAGGAGGCCTATTTACATCAATACAACTACAACTAACTTTATTTAAAATCTGTAATTTATTTTCAGGCTGCCACATAATCAGTTAAGGATTACGTTGAAAGGATTCTACAAAGGTATTCATAAATGCCTCAGACGTTTAGTATTAAAGTATTTAATACACTATTCTAAATAAGAATTTGTGTTTTATCTCAATCTCCCATCTGTTTAATTGAAACTTAAGTACACAACCCCAAATCAAATTCTGACAGAATGGGTGAACAGGCTAAATATTAAGTTATTTGAATATATTAATAAAGATGCATCAATCAAAACAGTCGCGAATATATTTAATTCTTATCTGGGACATTAAAGAAAGTCAAAGGCGATATTGCACGGTCGAGAAACATTCACAATCTTCAAAGTCAAGCAGAAATTTCATAATCTCTTTAGAGTTTGGAGTTTGGACATACTCGCGGGTATTTATAGATCCAAGCCGCCAAAGGGTCAGTCCAACAAAAACTTTGCCATAATGGCTTATCTAATTTACTTAACAAAGGGATTAATTAAACTTTCAACTCATTTTAATTAACTGTGTTCGAGACTAAATATTCGAAAAACAAAAATTTTATAATCAAACTTAATCAACGCTTTATAGGATTACAATTTATTGACTTCAACTTATTTGAGGTATAAAATTTCATTAAGGCATCATCTTTTTATAATATTCTAAATAAAATTTAAGTATTATTTTTTATGTGAATCTGGAGGATTATCTGCTTTAGTAGGCTATTAATTATTATGTTCGTGTTGTATCAGGCTGACAATAATGAGAAAATTCTAATGAAATAGGTCTTCGGATTATTCTTTTATTAATTAATTTGTGCAAACAACATGCATAAATATAAAACGCTATTTCCGATGAATATTAAGCTCGTATTTATTAATTCTATTATGATTAATTAATAATAATGAACCACAAATTCACCAAATCAAATACGTATACACTCTCGTGGAAAAACCTTGCACGCTTTGGTTCATTAAATGTAGCGAATTGATTCGCGCATACTCTCAATGCGTAATTTAATTTTGATTTTGTTATTAATGCAAATTGCAGTTTGTAAATAATAATGAATGAGCCCCTACTGCTTTGTGTGTAATACACTGACGTACGGATAGGAATTAATTAATATTTTTAAGAATTTTCTACTTATACAAGATAAAAATATATTAATGACCACATTTATTTATTTTATATTTACTTTGAATAAAATTATGTAACATAATTTCTGTGATGTCCTTAGTCGGATGAAAGGTAAAAAACACATGTTAAGAAATGGCACGTTTTACAGTTAAGAAGTCACGCCGCCCGCTACTACCACACTATGCTGTGGTTATAATACCTTCATATTATATTCTGTACACATAGTCGTACTTTTAGTATTTGTGTACTCTTTGAGCATATTCTACTTGGATTCTGTATGGAATTTCACCGGTATTAACATCAGTCTTGCAGGAAGCAGACTCGATCCGTACCTACATTTTGTACATCCTTATGGATAATTTCTAGAATTATGTTTTCGACTATGTAGAAATGACAAGTTTAAGTTGCGCGCATCCAATGCCTTTGTTTGGGCTTTTTAAGTAGGTGAAGCCCAAAACAAATCAAATGTCACACATTAAACCAAGCCGTCCTATCCACATATTAATAAAATAGCCTTTATCGACAAATAGGGAAACCATCGATGAGCTTCTAACGCCACTTTACCCCGGGTTGAGCATTTTGCTGCCCGCCTGATGAATAAAAATTGAATAAATTGAATTGAAATTAAATTTAAATAAACCGAAGGTACATCAAATAGATCGTTATTGTTTAAATTTAAATCAGTTTGGTATACGATTATACAAATGGTAGAACAATTTTTTATTTAAGTAAATAAGGTTTTAATTTTATATTCATATAAACTTAGATACACATACGAATCTATATCTATGTAATAGTTATAATATGTGTATGTTCGTTTCGTAAGTTGTGTACCGCTCTACGGTACCGCAACGTGCGAAGTCAAACCTCATAATTTCCACCATAATGTCAAGTGAACCCTTTTTATGCCGCCCGCTACTTTGTTACCCCATTTGTACGAACAAGTCAAAACACTTCATGTTAGATTATTTCTTTCGGAATTTTCATGCTCTATTTGTAACAGATTCCGCTTTTTTTTAAAGGTAGTAATGTTTTTCAAATACTGTATATCTTCACTTTATTATTTAATTATTAATCACCATAAAAAAATTAAAGTAACTTCCTTTGAAAACATGACTCGAAAATTGAATAAAAAATCTACAGAATTACCTCAAGAGTCATTCATCCCATTAACAATCTTGAATCAAGAAAAAAAATTAAGTAACGAAGCAAAATACGGACAAAATGTTCGCAAACAAAAATAGAATTACGTACAAGCCAAGCGAAATGGAACATTTGGAATTATTTCAATCAACGGACTGTAATTTAAGCTCCGCTTCTTTTATAAGTCTTCAGTCGACTGTCTAAGCTATTGTCGGGATTCTTCACTTTAATTACACAATTTATTAGATTTCGTTACAATGCTTCATTCCTTGGGATCTGATCGATGCTATAATCAAGCAGTACCTTTTATGAACCTTTTGATGTTCATTCCATAGGCCCTTAGTCCCGAAGTATATCGATATCTTTGAGTAAATAATAACGCTCACACTAATTAATGATTGGACCTTGAAATATGTAAAATATCGTCTCATGTATTATAGTTTGACCAAAGCTTTGTTCGTATATTGGGATTTTAATTAACACAATATGAAGAAACCGTCAGTGGTTTACAAAGTTTCGACTCTACACAGTTTTTTATTTTGTTAAGAAACCAATGTATTAAATGAATCTTCATATTTAAAGAGATCGCTACTTGAGGCCAGTGGCTGTGTACATTTGTTGTGACTAATGGAAGTTTTAGCGTGTGAAATATGTTTGCTTTCCTTATACATCCCACGGGAACACTACAATATTTTAGGATATCCAGGGCTATCTCCATACCAGATTTCATCCAAATTAGTTTTCTGTTGTTTGAGCGTTAATAAGTAACCAACACACAAACTCGCATTTATAATATACCTAATGGTTTCTTTGATTTACGCGAATGTAACATATTGAAATAAAACTATTATTTACGGATTTTATCGCAGATTTAGTTTATTTTTTTCATTTTTTAACTTCCGGACGAACCGCGGTCGCAGTAGTCCGCCCCGTTACCACGAAAGCTGTAAAGTGATCAAAACGTCGGGAAGTTATTATTATGCAACGGTCTACTCTACATCCAAGAATTCGATAAAGAAGACTTGAAAATTATAAGGGTTATTAAATAACAATTAACTAATAGCTGCACACTCAACTTACAAGAGATAGTAATAAGAGTATAATTTAATTAAATCAACTACAGCATATTTATTTATTTAAACTTTATCATATCCATAGTAAAAGAAATTAAAAATAATAAGAAATATTAATGCACTCAACTATACACACACACAGTTCTAAACACAATCTGAGATATATAAGTGCCATGTCCTAGGCATCAAACATTACGATACTTTCCGGTCACACAACATCCAGTCTTAAAACATTTGTGGATCTCCCTAACATTTGTCTCCATACGGGATCAAAGCCGTGGCCTCTTCGCCCTTTTACCCAAATGCGCCACAAGGATTGCAATAGCGAACGTCTTAATCGCCACGAAAGTTGTCATTCAACATGTAATCAGTAGTCCTGAAAGCAATATAATTATATCAACATAACAATTTATAAGATTTAAATAGTTATCCAAAAATCTATTTTTATTTACTCTTGGTAGGTCTCTCATTTGTCAGAGGCCGCCTGGGTAGGTACCATCGCAGTGTCTATTTCTCCCGGCAAAGAGCAGTGTAAACGCACTGCTATGTTCCGGATTCGATACTGTAGCCAGAGTAACTACTGAACATAATGAAAGTTAACATCTTATGTCTCAGGACGGCGAGCGTAGTAAAATGCCAAGCACTGCTTTATAATTTAAGGTTTTTTTTTATTTTACCACAGTCCCTGAGCGGTCGTATCGCTTACCATCAGGCAAATGGCATGCTCGTCTCACCATTCAATGCAATTAGAAAACAATTATATAACGCCCGAATACTGGAACGCCATTCAAATAATAAGTTGCTCTTAACGGCACACGGCCCACTTAGCCAGTACATTTAATCGGGATTAACGTAGTTAAGCGCAAGTTATATTTAAGTTACGTTCCAGTATTTGGGCGTAAGCAAACCAAACCGCGTCCACCGCTATGTCACAAACAATAAGCCAGTAATATGCAAACTGTACGTGCAGTTTCATTAAAATTAATTGTGTTTTTCCCCGTTGTACCACAAATGAGGTAAACTTGCAAATCAATCTTTTTTGCATAATTAAAAATATCGGCTCTTGCCTTTCCTTTGAAGATTATTTATAATGATATTTATATTTGCATCTATGATATCAAAATCAGGTGTAAAATGTAAAATAAAGAATATGGTATGACAACGAAATAAAATAAGAGAACATCATACTATATGACAACTAATTCGTTGCGCTCGAAGCAGGCAAATTAACCGTACAATTAAAACAGTTGTTTGCCTCTCACTTATCGACATGAGCCTCTCCTAAGGTTAAACGTGACTTTAGATATAAGAATAGAAATAAAACTATTTTTACACCTCAAAAATTGCTTCCAAATACGACTAAATCCATATACACAAATCCTTCCGCTCTTCATGTTTAAACTATATTTGATTCCATTATACCAGAAACACTAAACCATAGGCAGGCAAGGCGTATTTTTTCTTGGGCAACCCTACTTGCGAGGAGCAATTGGAGCCCCACGTGACAGGATAATGAGCTCACGTGACCCGTCACCGTCAGCCGACGCCGACGACGAGCCAACAATTTCCGGACTCTGACGAACGCGTTTCCAATTTCAAACCTCGGTAAGCACTTCCCATCTCTTGTTTTTTCGATTCCTTACGTATAAAAAGCCATTCCAGCTTAAATACTTTACTCACACGTATGTGGATCGGCTTACAGGGATGTGTTTATGCGATATTCAGCCTTCGGCGCTTTCATATACCGGGAGTGTTGAAAATAACGCTGAAGAATCTTATACGTTTTTTCGAAATTTCGTCAACCACGCAACAAATCATTTGGAAACATTTTTAGAATTCATATGTTATATCCATATATAACTTTAACTTTTTAATATAACGTACTTCGTTTCTTTCTAACAATTTGAAATTATTTAAAACTTCAAGGAAGCTTTTATTTAAAACTACAAGATATTTATGGAATCGACAAGGAAATATGTCCAAGAATCTTACTGAACAAAACTCACATTTGCATGAGTATGACTTATTGTTATTTTTATAAGCAAGACACGAAGTTATTAATTGATTTTTTCATTTTTAGTAATATAGAAACGTGAATTAAACTATAATTTATTGTAGGAGCTCTTCTATTGGTTTTAGAATATTATTTTTTTTCATTGTTATAAATAGACGTGTTCCATTCACAAATATCAGCAATGAACAATAAACTTTTGAGATCCAAATAATTGAACAACATGCATATCTAAATATATATAACTCAAAGGTGACTGACATAGTGATCTATCAACGCACAGCCCAAACCACTGGACGGATCGGGCTGAAATTTGGCATGCAGGTAGATGTTATGACGTAGGCATCCGTTAAGAAAGGATTTTGATTAATTCTACCCCTAAGGGGATAAAATAGGGGATTAAAGTTTGTATAAATCTTCTTAGATTTTTGACTGAATGAACTGAAATTAAAGATTGGAGCTACTATGATGAAGACGTTCGCTTAAATAGGATTTTGATAAATTCAATTTAGCATTTCAGTTTTATGTTGCTTGCTCACGAGTAAGTTCACCCAATAGCTTGATAGTTTTAGCGCCTAATGACAGATTAGTAAGAATATTGTGTACAAAGAAGTTTTGTAGGCCCTAATGTTTTACACACGCTAAACAAAAGTAAAGCCGCAAAAACGATACCTATTTCATAATAATACTTCTTAACGCGAGCGAAGCCGCGTGCAAATGCTAGTAGAACATATTATGCTTACCGTACCTACATGTAACAAGTGTAAGAACAAAAAGGACGTAAAACTAATAAAAAACATTTTAAAAGCGATGAAAGTGTCCATAAATCCGCGATTGACTGTTAAACTACTGAAGATTGCAACTTTCCACAGTGTTATCTCTTTAATTGCTAAAGATGTCGTCTTTCATTTGCGGCGGCCGGTAAACTTCAAAACTTCGCCCATTCCAGCCAGATCTGATCATTTTCAATCGTGATTGAAGTTGAATCCGACATCGACTGGAATTCGATGACCTTAATTATAAATTTTGAAATAGTCCTCTCAACAACATAAATATAAACAACATCATTAATGATTTAAATGGGTATTTTGGTTCACTTAAGCTTCGTATGTATATATAATGACACGCAGGTATTCCCGAGGTGTAGGCTGACATGGCAAAAGTAGCCACCCACGGTTCACACAGCCTATTTTCGTTCCAAGAGGTGTGATGTGGCGATCATGTTGCTATGATGAAGGAATTGAGTCACTAATAATTAGATCGCAATCAAATATGAACATGATATGGATTCATGTTATGTATGGCGGTATAGATAAAACAGAATTCGCTTTATATTTGTATTATTAAGATAAACATTCTCAGTAATCAGAAATGATAACCAATATGTATATCAACAAGTTAGTTTATTGGAAAATCTTATGTATTTTTAAGTTATACACAGTTTGATAGTGATATATGTTTGGATTTGATTTTGGTATTCACAATATTAAACCACTCCTTTTATAGACACGAATATTTTACCGCCTAGCTGAACTTCAGTTCGGTTCGGGAACTTACTTAAAAAGACTCGCACCTATACGACTAGATCAAAAGCCTTGAAAACTAAACGATCACGATATCACGATTTTTGACAAAACTACCAGTCAGCTATTATTTTCAAAGTTCATAAAATATTACCTGGGACGGTTACGAACACGTAGTTTAACATCTTGAAGAAAAAGCAAATATGGAAAAAATATTTTGCCTTTACCAACAAATTACCATCTTCTGAGTCTGCAAAAATAGTTTATATTACGCTTAATTTATCACGCTGATCACTGCAACCAATCCATTAAGCTAAAAAGGTTGAAACAGGTATTTTTTTTACATTTTCGGTGTAACGTTCTCACACGAATTTCACATTTCTTTGATGCTGAGCTTACTGGTTTATTTTTAACTTAAGCTTTCGTAGACAAAGAAGTACAGTCCAAGAATCTCTATTGCTCTATAATGAATATTTGATGACTATCCATATTTATATATATAGTTTCCATCTTGCCCACACCTTCATTGGTATTAACACAAATATTATGAACAAGTTTAATATTTTATGGTTTTCGTATTTTAATATCAATTCATACTATTTATACCTAAAAGCTAGTGTATATAAAATTTAATTATAAAATTATTTCAATGGAACAATCTTTGCAATCATAGCTCATTTGCCGCAAAACAATAATCACGTGTACACGTCAAGAGACGGCTCCAGAAGAGCTAAGTTTCCCTTTATAAATATGACAGAACCTTGTGCTTCTGTGTACTAGGAAACACCGGTGCTCGTCGCAAGATATAGGATATTTATTTATCAATTAGCCCTGTCTTCCCATCTTGCCCTCCTTTGCCCCACATCTTTAACACCCTCAATTTAATATAAAACTTAAAAGATTACAAATAATGTCTGCCCAGTGACCACGAAAGCTATAAAGTAATCAAAACGCCGGGAAGTTAAAAAATGAAACCAAATCCGCGACAAAATCCGTGTTTTTTTTTTTTCAATATTCCAACTGGAACAATAACAAATAATTAGAATAAATTTGTTTTAACAAAACGTAATTGGTATTGCAACTTTAACTGACCTTTTATTGATACCCTGACATATAGCAATTGTCATTAAAGTAACAATGATTAAAATTACAAGCGAGTATTCCTGGAAAACCCGTTATTAATGTTTTGAATTATAAAAACATAATATGCAAAACAAAATCTTTTGTATACTTACATTAAAATAGTTGGTTTCGCCCAGGCATCAAAGTCCGACCCTGGTTAATTAACGAAGAATATTAATCAATAGGTGCCAACCCGCACTAGGCCAGCGTGGTGGACTATATGGCCTAACCACTCTCAATCGTACTGTCGATTGTAGAGGAGGCCCGTGCCCTGCAGTGGGACGTATATGGGCTGATACATACATTAATCAATAGATAACAATCGAAATCTTAACAAAAAAGGTTATGTGGCAGCTACAATTTTACAGTTTTTTATTGATTATTTTCCGACCCAAATATCGACCAATAGAATTGCACCATTCGACGTCACGTGGTACAACCTACATGGTATTATACTGATATTTTTTTGAAAATTTTCTCTGGTAGTTGCTATATATAAAAAACAAAACATGATCCAGTCAAATTAACCACACGTCAAACTGACAGGTTGAATTCAATTGTGAAAATTGGAGATTTTGCATGAAAATGAGTTTGAAATTAAAATTTGGGACGGAAAAATAATCCCCCGAATACCACAAGAGCTTCAAAATTATCGGGTATTTCCCGATAGGTTCGTTGCAAACAAATGAAGGAGTCAAAACTTGACGACTTTATTTATATTTGTATTATAAGTGATAATACTAAGGTTATTTTTAACTACTAAATAAAATAATGAAAACTTTTTATAAACAGAGACAAAAATAGTATTTACTTAACTGTTTTGTTGTGTAGCGTAGTATTTATATATGGACATTTTTTATTAATAGCAAAACATGTTCGTCGGTTTGTTTATCTTTGAAGCAGAACATGATTTTTACAATATAAAAATACAAGCATAAATATACTATACACACAAACATGTGTTCCTATACATGACAGTGACACCATGCCGGGCGGTTACGCGGACGTAAATCGGATCGCGTCTCGCCTTGGGATGTATGGTACTGTCCGTAATGCGTGTGATGAACACCGATGGGTTTTAGTTATTTATTTATTTATATATACTTTATTGTACACCATAAAAAAAGAAATAATAACAGATTACATACTTAAAACTAAAGACAGTAACAATTGGCGGCCTTATCGCTAGCTTCGATCTCATCCAGTCAATCTTTGGATGGACTAGATTATTATAATAAAGAAATAACGAGGTACAGATGAGAGGAGAGGGGGAGGAGAGGGTTTTAGTCAGTATACTAGCGTAGGTTTATTTAGGGTCCCGCAGCGTGCTGGGCTGGAAGACCAGAAACAATGACATACCCCTTTCGGCCACTCCCGGGGAATCAAAAGGGAAGGACATAGCTTTTCCGCTTTTAAATAAAATAAAGAACTTATCCCGCAATGAGTTTTACTATTGATTGTCTGAGAAATTACATATATACATAAATTCACGTCTTTTCCCAGAACGGGTAAGCGCGGGTACCTCTATCCACGATTTTCCTTGTGTGTTCCACGTTATGATAGGACGATGGACTCGTAGTCTATCGTCATATCGGGCACCAATTTTCGACTCCAGCCTGATAATAAACAGTAAAACCAATATCACTTAGCCTAACCTGGAATTCTTACACGAAACCTCAGCTCCATCATCATACCGCAGTACAACTGTGCCATCTAGAAAGAAAGTCATCAGTTACGCAGTCAGTACCCGAAATTATAAGACACTTATGGATTACAAAATCATTGGTCTAGATACGGGGATTGAACCTTACATCACCACTGACACTGACGTCTTAGGCGAGGAATTCATTTGCTGTCAAGAAATCCGTGCTTAGTGTTGGGAGATTATGTACTAATATAGAATAGTACACAGTATAGTGACTGCCTCGGTGGCGTAGTTGTACTACGGTACGGTTACAAAGCTGAGGTCTCGGGTTCGAATCCCGGGTTGGGCAAAGTGATATTGGATTTTTCTATTCATTATCAGCCCAGAGTCAGGAATTTGTGCCCGATATGGCGATAGGCTCGCCACCTATCACATTGTGGGACGGAACATACAAGGCGAAATGTGGGTGTCCTGGCACCTCTGCCTACCCCTTATGGGAACAAGGCGTGAGTTTTTGTATGTATGTAGAATAGTACATAAATAGATTTCATAATTTGATTCCAAAACCACGGACATCAGCTGATATAAACTACTTATAAATACGGTATGGTATGAAAAAAGGCTTGCGTAGACTTTTTCCTTATAGATAAAGATGAGTTGTCTACAAGTGAGCCTCGACAAGTCAACGTAAAGGGTAATTCTATGACGTCAATACCTACTTAAGTTTGAGGTAAAACAAGCTAATTAATTCAGTACGAATTTTAGGAAAAGGATTATAAACAATATTAGATATAGAGATTGAAAAAAACACATTGAAAGAAGCTTCGCTTCTTAGTTGTTTCAAGGTTTTTCTGGGTGTCTTTGCAATCGAAATAGCTAGATGGAAAAGCAGGGAGCTACCACACATATTATACACGCATATACATATTATATCAATTTGAGTAGTCAAATATAGAGGAAAAAGTGTTCGAATTTTATATGAAAACTTATTACATTTTTTTCGTAGTTGATTCACATAAAAATACATATGTATGTAAAATTTTGTTCCATGACTTTTTACAATCTTGAAGGTAATGTCATGATCCCGTTGGCGTAGAAATGCTGTGACTTCTGATAAAAATAAACGCGACAAGTAATTTTACCAGTCTTATCATGATGATTCTGAAGAAACCAAAAGTGGAAGAAATCTGAACGTGCCAGGTAATGGTTATAATATGAAGGGTGCATTAACTTCTCCCAGCCAAACTCTCTTAATTTTTGCTAAGTTGCTAAAGTTAGGTGTGTTCTAACGTTATCGTGAAGAAAGACCACATTTATTTCTGCAATACACCGTTTTTCTCAACTTCTTGCTTTTATCTCATTTGCTGTTGCCAGTAGAGATCTGAATCGATGGTTCTGTCCGGCGTGGTGGCGGTGAAAGCCCTCAACGACAAATGCACTTCCAATTCCAACTAACACACAGCATCACCTTTTTGCGAGTTAGCTCAGGTTTCGCCGCAGTCTCTGAAGCCTAGGGTCGTACTATATTCATCCGAAACGAAGTTCGAAACTTCGGATGATCGAAGTTTATATACGATACGAATGTACCTACATATACTTATGGTCGTTATTGACTTATGGTCGTAACCATAGGCTTATGGTTACGATGTACGTTATACAAATCGGAACTTTTACAGAGTAGACACATTCGTATCGTATAAAAAACTTCGCTCGTCCGAAGTTTCGAACTTCGTTTCGGATGAATATAGTAGGACCCCTAATTGACCTTTGACCATGACTTTTTTCACATGTTCTCCTCGAACGTTTGTTTGTTTCGTCACGTCTCAATAAAGAATCGCAAATGAGTATGAGTTCATTAGGATTCTTTTAGTGAGCTCGCGTGGCACCCGAATATGGAGGTATTTTGTGTAAAACTTATAACATATCGAATTTCACCCATAAATTCAGTCGTTCTGATGTGTTATCAAAATATAAGAACTCTTTTTCTTTTATATTCTGAGTAATGTATTATTTGTGCAGGATCCGATACGACGCCGAGTATATATTATCTGTATCAGCCCATATACGTCCCACTGCAGGGCACGGGCCTTCTCTACAATCGACAGTACGATTGAGAGTGGTTAGGCCTTATAGTCCACCACGCTGGCCTAGTGCAGGTTGGCGGACTTACACACCATAGAAATTTTTATAAATCGCTATGGTATGCAGGTTTCCTCACGATGTTTTCCTTCACCGTTTTAGTGCGTGGTGATTGACTATCAATACACACATGACTCCGAAAAGTCAGGGATGTGCCCTGGGATTCGAACCCGCGACCACCGTGACCATGTTGGCAGTCGCGTCTAGTCCGTTTACCAACAGGCCACCACGCACTATTATTATATGAATATACTAGCTGTCGGGCCCGGCTTCGCCCGGGTGCAGATAGTTTTTGAGTCCAATCCACATCAAGAACATATTATTTCGCGTGTCTACTAACTATATTTCCCGCGTGCCGTCGACTATATTTCCCTTCCGTAGGAGAGGACATCCCGTGCCAACAATTTGAATTTGAAAGAGTAGAAAATATGTATATTTGGTTTCCTGACTCATCCTACGGGAACACTACATTTTTCGGGATAAAAAGTAGCCTATGTGTTAATCCAGGGTGTCAGCTATCACTATACCAAATTTCATCAAAATCTGTTGAGCCGTTTTTTCATGAAAGAGTAACAAACATCCATACATACAAACTTTCACCTTTATAATATTAGTAAGGATGATAATTAAATTATAAAACATGTCTGACTGTCAATGCGTTAAATAGGTATTTTTAAATTTTATATTTATTGAAATAAAACGATCGATCGATCGATTTTGCGGTTATTTCCGCGATAAAATCCGTAAATAATAGTTTTATTTCAATTTGTAACATTCGCGTAAATCAAAGAAACCATTTTATTTTTCGTTACAAATTTCACCACACGCCAATAAAAGACGAAGATTTATAACTACCAATTTACTTATTATTTTTCTTTTTTGAAATGTAAGGTTATATAATAGATTGATACAGCCAGACATTTTTTACAAAATACATATTATATAATAAGCGAAAGTTTTCCTCGACATATTTTGGTATATATGGAAGTAACATTCTGGCCCAGCATCGACTAAGGGTGTATCCAAGACTATCAGCAATTTTGGCTACGATCAGTTCAGGAGTTTACAATTCACAAACAAAAGTTAGTTACAGATATAAAACGTTCCTTTTTCATATATGTTGTTAGCATACGATTTTACTTTTTAACTTACTAGTGATAGCCCCAATAATAAAACAACATACAAATACACTCCTATGTTATATTTTTAATGGCTTTGATTCAAAACATTTATTAATAAAACCTAATGATTTGCTCTTTGAGACATGGAAAACATTGACTTACTCGCAGATGTATAAAACACATAAAAAGGGCCATGTCCAGCAACATGCTGCAGCGAATTGCAATACCTGTTCTCAACGACCTTTACAAGGGCACGCTCTCAAGGGTAGCTCACATTTATATATTGTATTTTATTTATAAAATCTAAAAACGAATTAATCAATTTCATTAAAAACAAATCGAGATAAATTTTAATGTTGTAGAACTTCTTCGAAATGCGCATAGTAATCTAAAAATGTTTTTCCTTATTTCAAATCTAGCCCGCTTAAACTTAATTGTTTACCACTAGTACTAAGAATACGTTACGTTCGTAAATGTATTTTCCGAACTACTCTCCAATGTTTATATTTTAGTTATTGACAATGAAATCTCGCTTACGGTCAGCAAATGGCATATATTTAAGTACAACTCACGGAAACTGGTTAGTGTTTGTCTGGCATCCGAGTGAGCCGTTCGCCAGTGTCGACATGAGATCTATAGTGTGCAGTAAGTTATTTTGATATTATTTGTTCATTATTAGCGTGTCTACTGCGGCTTATCTCCCAAATTGCGTGGCCATGACAATGATACGACTGACCTCAACTTTCTTATGTAATTTAAAGATAATATTTGGAGGAATATACTCAGCCGGTTGTGATTTTATTTTTTATTAGTTAGTATCGTTAAAAACTTATAGCAATAGGTATCACGGAAATCACAGTTTTCAAATAGCACCAATAGGTGTGACGAAACGAATTCACACCTGCATTAGTGTGATAATTACAGAATGTCAGGTCGTGATGACTACGTTCATACAGATGTTCACATTATACGAGAACAATAGAGCAATCCATAAACATATCTGCGGCAACCAGACGCCGGGATTCCCTGACATAAAAAAGCAGAAGCAATTATCGACACAATCAACTGAGTTTCCTTATAAGTTTACTTCGATGTCTTAACAAATATCGTTTTGTACTAAAATAAAACAACATCACTTAGCAACCACACGCTTAGCACTGTAAACAGGGTTTTTACAAGCAATGCAATAACCGATTGAGGAAGTGATAAGCAAGAGATTGTGTTTACACCTAATGGTTGTAAGAACAATGGCATGGGAACTATAAGCGAACAGAATACAAATCACTATAATAGGAATATGAAATTATCAGATACTGGATAGAGTGCGTGGTGACCTGTTAGTATCGGACCAGAAGCAGCTACCCACACGTTTACGGTAGTTGCGGGTTCAAGTCCCAGATCATACCTCTGACTTCAGAGTCATGTATGTATTGTTAGTAAATCATTACGCACTATAACGGGGATTAAAACACCAAAGAGATTCGGAAGCATTTCTTTCTTAAAAGTTCGTGAACTCGCACTAGGCCAGCGTAGTAAAGTATACGGCCTAACCACTCTCAATCGTACCTGCAATTGTAGAGGCCCGTTCATTGCAGATAGATAATCTTTGATTATAATTGTTTATCTGTATAGTTTGTTTATATTACGTTATTCCTGATATTCTCCATTTAAGATCCAATATATTTATCACTCTCGTATATAAAACAAACATCACGTCATTGGAACCTTTTAACACATTAAATAGTCATTTATGGTCTTATTAATAGACCGTTTTTAAATCTATTTTGGTTATCAAATGTTCTGTCTTCTTCGCTCGAACTGAATTCAAAACTCGTCCGAATGGGACAAAATATTTGATACTGTAATCGGTTCAAGCATATTCGAATAATCGGTGTATATATAATTAAAAAAAATCCGACGCATTGAGAACCACTTCCTTTTTTTAGAGTCGATTAAAAATAGGCTCATTAACATACATAAACTGTCTGTAAATATAATAAATAAAAAACACCCAACAGTCACATACATAGTCCTGACCCCACACTAAGATCGATCGATTCGAACTCACAAACACCCAGACCCGAAAGAAATATTTGTGGGCAGCACAAATATTTCTCTCAATGCGGGGATCGAACCCACGGTCTTTCGTTTCACAGGCGGTGTCTAACTGCTGCGCCACGGAGGCTGTCATAATAATAATAAGTAAGGAATAAAGTCATTACTATTTATGATTCATGACAGATCCCCTCGACCTTGGTAAAGCATACAGTTCATTTATTGTTCAGTTCGAAAACGAAGGTGAAAAAAATATTAACCTCTCCATTGGTATGATACCTGCTGTACTTATTAAAGCCACTTACATCTAAAGAATAGGTAATGAAGGTTTTTTCTTAAAAGAAATAAAATATTTTGATACAGTATGTAGCGGCGCCCTGAACAAGAATATCTTCCACCGTAGAGTCCACATTATTTACACACAGAAATTGATACAAGTAACCGACATTTATTTCATCGGACACCTATTTGGTTAATGGCCCTCAAACTGGTCCACAACCTGTCCGTTACCCCATTATACGTCCGTATAGTACAGCAAAACAACGGACCGTATTTTTCATAAATGCTGTATAGGTCTGTATAAGTAATTAGTACTGTAAAGTGCATCTAATATACATATCATCGATAAAACTAAAAACAATATAGGACGTCATAACACAAACTAAAACCTTGAAAATAACCTGTTTATCATACATCACTACACTTAGCTCGGTAATGACTAGACGGCACAGTAAAAAAACCCACGTTTGGCAAAAACAAGTTCTGTAAAGAATAAACGTTTAGTAAATCTGGCATCTGCTTTTTTATTTGCATAACAAAAAAATGAGAATCGACTTGGGTCCGATAATGATTTATCTTTTTAATATTGTATGGCGAATTGATTATAAACATACGATGCCGGATATCGCGGCTGTTACGTTACTTCACATAGCAACATAAACTGACAAAACAATGTCTAACATTGTCAAGTAGTACTTACGAGACGCAAGGGTTCTGTCATGTTATTCTATTTTATAGATAACTAATGCGATAATATTTCCAGACAATGTGTTACTAAGGTTATCAAGTAAATAAATATAATAAAAAATATTTATATGAACCAATTAAATCACAAAAAGTTTATATCTTGCAAGGAAGCCATGACATTAGAACAATAATAAGATCATAATATCAAACCTGAATGTTTCGAGATCTTTACTTAGAAGGATTTTTTTTTCAAACTCCTCCTACTTATGAGTGTATTGTAATTCATTTTTTGCTTTAATATATTGAACTCAGATTTTTATTATTGATACGGAGCTACAAATCATCTGTTACTAGGTTCTAAAAATAGACTGTAATATTTTACCAAGACACAATATGACTATGACTCGAGATGACGGCAAAGTATGTTTGCTGTTCATCTTTCGGCACCATTTTAAATGGATAGAGTAATATTGTTGTCATGTAATATCACTTTAAAATAAAATTCGTGTACTTTAAAAATAGTCCTCTTTTTTACAGTTTTGGCCTTTGCGGCCTTCGCCATGGCCGGCGATACGGACCTTCAAAAACTGTTAAGAGACAGCAACGACCAGTTCACGGCTCGGATGTTCACTGTAAGTACAAGTTGTTTAATCACTATCTATGAAATAAAATAGTTTACTTGACCTTTAACTTTGACAATCACTGGAACGACCTAATGAATAGTTAATGATTGATTAAGTTTATATTTATATTATTTAAATTTACATTTGTCATCATATTACGAATAATCTGCTTTTATGTTCTGACTGATGCTTGCCAGAGGGCTCAATCTTCAACTTGTAACATCCAGTAGTGTCAGCTTGCTTGTTCAAACTTTGATGATTGAGAAGTAGGGCCAAACTCTCGTTGCTGTCAGGATGTGTATTGTGAAAAGTTAAGAACTCCGGAATAGGCTGGTGTCAGTAACAGATTAAAAGACAAAGCAGAAAATGAAAGTTCAAGTACAGTTTAAAAATTCGATACAGTGACCTGTTGTAAAAGTCAATTACGAAAAAATAACTTTAAAAGTTGAGCCAAAACTTTTTAATTAGGTAAAGGCTGAACTTATTTATGTTGCCTGTCGCGTGCAATAACTATAGGTATGAGCATCAAATATTTGACATTGATCCGGTCAATCTCATCAAATATTTAATTGATAATTACACTTGGTAATATTTATACATGCAAATCAAGGGGACTATTTCAACGTAGTAAGTGATTATTTAAACATATTCTGACATCATAATCACGATTATACCCATGTAGAGACGAAACAGAGTTTTACAGACACTGACTTGTTTTCTAGATAAATTAGCACAAATACATTCATTCATTGTCTCTATATTAATTTAAATATTTCTAAATATCCAACCATTTCAATCTAAGCATTTACAGTACTAGTTACAACTTCTCCTTTTATTTTATCGACTCGTATTACATAGATTTGTGCCATTATTTTAGGAAGTGGTAAAGGCAAACCCTAACAAAAACGTGGTGCTGTCAGCTTTCTCCGTTCTGCCACCTCTGGGACAGTTGGCTTTGGCATCCGTCGATGAATCAAAAGATGAATTGCTCAGAGCTATCAATCTACCTAACGACAACGTGGTAAGTTTACCTCTGGCATCTCTATACTCTTGAGTTTCTTTGGATATAACGAACAAACCTAAAAAAATACACGTAGTGTACATTTTACTGATGGTAAATCTCTCATATACCTAGGCCGCCTGGGCGAGTACCACCGCGATGTCTATTTCTCCCGCCAAACAGTATAAGTGCACTGTTGTTTGTTGTTGATTTGAAGAACATTGTAACCAGAGTAGCTAATGGACATATTGAAGACTTACCATCTTATGTCTCAGGATCGCGAGCGCAGTGGAATGCCAAGCATTTCTTTGTACTTCATGGTTTAATTGCTTGGTTTTGCTACTGTCTATGAGCGGTCGTATCACTTACTATCAGACGAATGGCATGCTCGTCTCGCCTTTCAATGCAATAATAAAAACACGTATTAACAACTCCTAAAATTAAAACATTGAACTTTACAGACTAAGGAGGTATTCGCTGACTACAACCGAAGACTGCGCTCAGTGAAGGGCGTTGAATTAAATATGGCCAGCAAAATATATGTTGCCAATGGATATGAATTAAATGAGCAATTCGAAAGTGTATCAAGACAGTATTTCAATTCCGAAGTCAAACAAGTCGACTTCACTAAAAATGTGGAAGCGGCTAGCGAAATCAACACATGGGTATGAAATCCTTGCACTAATTGCGATGGTAGATGGAGGTTTTTGTAGTTATCTCAAATGTTTTTAATAATTGTTTTCATATTTCAGGTTGAGCAACAAACCAACGACCGCATTAAAGATTTAGTTAGCCCGGATTCCTTGGGTGGTGACACGCGTTCAGTTCTTGTCAATGCTATATACTTCAAGGTATAAAAGTTAAATAATCCAATAATACCAAACAGGACAAATTCATCGCAATTAGTAATGTTTTTTTAGGATTAATTTCAATTATTTGAGGCAACAGTTTGTGCCAAGTATACATACACCCGGCCGATAAAATTTAGATTAATTAATATTGAGGTCATTGATGCCTTAGCACAAAGCAAAAAACGATATGTAATAAAAAATACAGACCATGTAACGCAACCATAATTAATTAGCAATAACATAATTCCAAAAAACAGGGATTAATCTCCTGATTATTTTCTACATAAACATTATATATTTATTTTTTTTACTTCATGATAAATAATTACAGGGCTCTTGGAAAGACAAATTTAACAAAGAAAGAACTACTGAGAGAGACTTCCACGTTTCAAATGACAAAACAATCAAAGTGCCTACAATGAGTGGTAAAAGGGATGTCCGCTATGGAGAGAGTGCTGAACTAGACGCAAAGGTATATTATAATTATTAATTTCTTAGAAACCCCACCCCCATTCTCATACACTTATTTAGATTCGGTATTACATATATAGTTTTTGTATAATAAGCACCCGGTTCTTTGATCATTACTGTATTTAAAACCATATTATTGATCAAAATTATTTAGTTAATTTACTAAATGCCAACACTTTTTGAGCATCTATCCACTCTTATCAAATTCAGACTTTTACGACTTGCATCATATTTTTTCTAGCTGGTTGAATTGCCTTACGAAGGTGATGAAGCATCCATGCTGTTCGTTCTACCAAACACGATCGATGGTATCACAGCCCTTGAAGAAAAACTGAAAGATTCCAAAACATTGCAAAGAGCCGAAGAACAAATGTATTCCACAGAAGTTGAACTTTATTTGCCAAAATTCAAAATTGAAACGACTACGAACCTGAAAGATGTACTGATTAATGTAAGTTAATATGAAATATTCATCTAGCAAAATATGTGAATATTCTTGGAAATTAAATAAGAACAACTAAAGCCATAACCTATTACAGATGGACGTGAAAAGACTGTTCTCTCCCGGACAAGCTAAATTAAACAATCTTTTGAAATCTAATGAGCCTTTGTATGTGAGTGAAGCCGTACAAAAAGCATTTATAGAGGTATCTGAAGAAGGCGCTGAAGCAGCTGCTGCTAATGGTGAGTGATCATTTCATACCCTCATTCACAATCAATAAAAACTTAAGATTAGGGCTCAATGAAAATAAATTCACAAATATATATGTGAATTTTATAAAACATATAATAAGTATTTAAAATGTTGTGAAGAAAATTTATTAGGTTTTGTCCCAACAAACATCTCTTAACCTGAACAATATACATCGTGCGGTCAAACATTGTTATCGTCTTAAAATGTTATTACAATACAAATTAAGAACGAAACAATGGTAGTATAATATGACACTATAACTACCTCGTTAATTGATTTGTAACGACTGTAAGATGTAATCAATATTATCATTTACATTCCAGCATTTTTCATCACACGAAAATCGAGACTCAATGCGCGTTATTTCGTGGCTGACAAACCTTTCTATTACCTACTGAGATCAAATGGTCTTGTTCTATTTAACGGAGTCTTTAAGGCTTAGGTATATATGAAGTAAAATTGACTGCATGAGCTTATTCAACATAGCTCAAACTCACGAATACTACTTCATTTTCATTTGTATCTGGACTGGACGTTTTAGTGAGCAACCAAAAATATTGCATTATTTTCATCTTGGGCTAGATGATACTAATTACGCAGACATATGTAACTATGTCCCAGTGCCTGCCCAACTTTGTAGCTTTGAATTTTTCATGCGATTTACTTTTTTCCTTCTTGCAGATTATATTTTTTTTTCTTAGTTGTATACCTTTATGTATCAACTGAAAACTTTATTTTATACTCCATTTTCACTACAACAAACAATATTATCAACACTATTTGTACAGACACCTCTACGGAAATTTTAAATTTAATAATGAAACAAATATTGATGTTCAGAACATCTTAAAGATGCATTGAGTGGAAAAAAAAAGTAATGTTAGAAACCAAAATGATGTAGAATAAGCAAGGATAAATATAATTAACTTAATTAGCAAATTGATAAACTAGGTTTCGACATAAATACAAATATAAACGAACCCTTTTGACTATCAACGAAATTACAAACACTATGAATACATTATTCAAAATGCAAAAAATTTACTTTTCTCTCAAACCATTTGAATCAAACTCTAAAGTATAGATAAAATTTAACTGAAATATTTTATGCTTATTTATATACATAAAGTAATAAAAAATGTACAACATGCTTAAAACATCTTAATACATAATGATCAATATTTTATTTGGATTTCTAGCGTTCCAAATTGTCCCTGCAAGTTTAATAATTTACCCACAAGTTCGCATAGACCGACCCTTCTATTATGAGCTGAAGACAGGCGGTATGCCTATCTTCAACGGAAAAGTTTTCCAACCATAAAAATGGTAATTTAATTTGCAGTACTGTTCTATGGTTCTTGACGATTTGGGCAGTTGCAAGATACTAAAATATATTGACAAATAAGCTTGATTACACCTGTACCCTCTGTTGCTACTTTTTTGTCCACGTGAAAGATTTCATATTGAATTCAAATTTGGAAATAGCCCAAACCGTCAAGTACCTTGTATCTTGTTTTCAACAACACATATACGGAGCTATATTTATGTTCTGCTGATAGCATGCGGTGTGTGTCTCTTAAATAAACAGCATGTGATTTAACTAAATTCTGTTGTAAATTATATTTCAATGCATATTTTAAAATCCCCATATCTATCTGCAAGCTAAATATCGATTATCACCACTCCATAAAAATATATGCATACAAAGGACCTGGACAGTTTCTGCCTAGTTACTTTTTATCATGTACAAAAACAAAGCAATAATTGAATGAATATAAAAAATCAACTATTAATTTAAGAATATGTCATATTTCTGTAGAAGTTTAGGGAGTAATATAAAGTTTAATAAGATTTTGCATTGATTGATGACCCATTTCCGCCATTGTTGGCCCCGCATAAACGTTTCGTTCGCAGTAAAGCAAGTGTAGGAAAAAAATAATAACTTTGTCTAAAATATTCCTAAAAATAATCTATAAGTAGGTAATAGGTCATAATAACTAACAATACTAAATATATATAAAGCAATGTTTGTAGTATATACTTGCACATATATTCTTCCCATTTTTACACACTTTCATTGCAACAACTAAACGCTGCAGTAAAATACTTAACACTTGACAGTTGCTTGACAGGAACCATGCTTTGTTTAATTTTTTACATTGTGACACAATTAAAAACGTCTCGGTGTATATTTTGTGTAACTTATAAAATATTAGTTCCTTTAAATTCCAAATTCGATGATAAAGCATTTATGTAAATGTATTCTTATTAGATTCAATAAATTGACGGATAACCTACAAAACATAACCTGAAAATAAGATATGTTTTTGTAAATATCTAAAAACCCTGAACTTCATAGGCTTTGTAACTTTTCTGTATTAATCTTGGAACAAACCTTACCCCAACAATGCAAAACGAATTGATGTAGACGAGATTCGAAGTACTAGGCACAGCGCCATACAAAAACTGGCCATGTCCTTTAAAACAAATATATCGTTTGTAAAAACACCAGCGAGCTAAAATTGGACCAAACTAAATTATGTTCCGAACAATATTAAAAACACCTATTTTATAAAAATAAATGATAAAGGGAATTATAATTGTATTGTAGCAGCGAACAGTGTCCAAAACGATGTTTTATTTTTAGGTTTCGGAATAATAGCTCCAATGTTACAATATACAATTGAAGTCAAAGTGGATAGACCTTTCTTCTTCAGCTTAAACGGTGCTGGCATATCTCTATTTAGCGGGATGTTTGCCCAACCGTAAGATGGTAAATGCACATACAAATAATTTATTGTTTCGGTTTGTCTGTCATATTGGTTATTATAGCATGTTTGAAAACTTGGTTAGTTATTATATTCGTTGGACACATCTTTATCATTTATTTTGTCGGTATAATTTAAAACACCCAAACGCCATAAATATTTATTACATAAATAGACATTACACACGACATTGATCAGCGTCAATATTCTATAAAGCATTTATTTTTAAATATTTAATTAATAGGTACAACACAATAGCCTCTATGGAAATAAAAACATAAAATGAATACATAAGTACAACATATGGTTATTCAAATAAGCAATGTTGATTATACGGATATTACCTTACCAATTAAAATGATATCAGTCCTTAATTGTAATATTATTTTCCTCATATTTTCTTCGATCCGTCATTTCTTCCGTCAGACTCTATGTAATTTTATAATATTTTTCCGTTAAATATCGTTCAATCTACACATATTTCATATTTTAGGATCTCTTATTCATCATTGCATCTAAAGTTATAAACATACTATAATAAAAAAATTAAATATTGTCCCGGCAACACGTAATTATTATATATTTAAAAGAATATCAAAAAACTTACGCATAATTATCATATTTATTAATTATAAAGACTTTATTAAACATCACACATATTATCAGAATTAAAAAAATATAGCATAAATACGTATAACAAAAGGCGGGCTTATCGCTGTCGACGATTTCTTCCAGCCAACCTTAAGATGATAATATGGTTTTTTTAGCTTTCGTCATAGAAGTAGAGTCAATACAAATCATAAGAACAATACAAATAGACAGGCCTTTCTACTTCAGTATTAGACATACTCAACAAACCCTTTTCAACGGGATATGTATTCAACCATAACAGATTTACTAAGCAGGTACTCAAGTCAGTTTCAACATATTATTAATACAAATATATCCGGGCCTTCTAGACTATCATCTATTTCACTATATTTTTTTAACAAGTCATGCACACTACCATTAATCGGAAAAAATATTGTATTTATCCATGTCTACTTTTAATATTCCATGGCCATAAATCCATTTTATGACATAAATCTAATACGCAGTTCAAAAAAAATATATATGTGAAACGAAAAAAAAATTACATTTAGCCAAATACAAAGGTTATATGTAATTTATACCTGATTTATGAACAATGTTAATATATGTTGGAAAAATACGTAAATAAATGTATATATTTATACTATCCTTCCTTTAAATACGCGAATAAGTTTATGCATATGTATATTGATATAATTACTTTATTATCTGAATAAACTGAGCAAATTTTTAGTTACCGTTTCTTATAAAAAATGTAATAATTTCAACCAAGCGTCATATTTAGACAGTTATAAATACTCGTACATAAAAAATATTTTCTATTCGTATTTTAGGCTTCACCTTCATACATGAGCTTGATTCAAATAAGAAATGTTCATGTTGACCGACCCTTCTACTTTGAAGTTAAATATGATGGGAAACCCATCTTCAATGGCAGAGTTAGGCTATAGTAATGGTAATATTTATTATATTAAAATGAAGAAATTCATTGACGATACGGCATGGGGCGATAGTTTGAGAAAATTGGAGCTATGAAACATTTGTGTATGCTGGAATTGGTTAAAATCATAATAGCTAAGAGTCGAAGCACAGCGAAACGTCTAAATAAAAGTTGCCACTGCATATTCCCCTTTAAATCCACAGAGTTATTTATTTACATGCATTTCTTTGGAAATAAAACATATTTATTTATCTCGATCTTTATGCATTACATTATGGAGACAGGAGTGAATTTGCTTTGTCCAATTTCATACTGACCTTTCTCTGCGCGACTATTAATCGGTTCTGTAAAGTAGTGTGATGCCAGAATTTTTTAAAGTTTTCTTCTTATTTATTGTGGCACTGCATGACCGGGTATGAAATATGCTTGATATAAGAAAAAAATTACCCAATGGACGTGACTTTTGCCATCAATCCGTTACACGATATTGAGTAGTTTAGTATTATAACAATGATGTCTGAAACAGTTTATTAAACAAACAAAATGAAACAGTAATGCAAACAATCCTGTGATTGTGTGGATTTATTTTAAATATCTATATAATAATTGCAAAAACGACACAGTGAAGACTCCGTTAAAATATGCACTTATTTTGCCTAAATCAAGAATAGCGACCCAAAGGCACGCGACATAACATTTTAGGCACGCCATCGATTACAAAATTCACTATGCACTGAGAAAAATATGCATCTCGAAAGATTTATTCAATACAAGGAAGCATAATATAATCTAACTGCTTATAATTGAATTTTATCTGCAGTTCTAGTCATCAAAAAATATACGCTGAGTCTGCGTAAAGTGCGTCGGGTGAGACTTGACAAACCTTTTTACTTCAATTTAAATAATAAAGGTCAAACTCTCTTCAGTGGGATTTATCGCCAACCGTAAAATGGTAAATTCTAAAGTGTTTCCGCGATTATTGCATGGATTGAATGCATGGGCCTGTCCACGTCAGATTCAGAAATCACTTGCGACTTATTACGCTACCATGTACAAATAACTGTGGCTCCAATTAAATCTTACTTATTATAATTTGGAAACATTATTCTATGTTGCATTTATTAATATGAAGAGCTTGTTCTAAATGGATGCATTTCGTGTTGCAAAACATTTCTAAACAGTCATGTTGCAATGTACCTTAAACATACAAAAGAATCAATCATGCATGATGGGCTCATGACGTAAATATTTTTCATTCAATTTTAAATCATCACCAATAATTTAATACAAAATATTTAGATTACGTATCAAAAGACCAAACCAAGACGCTTGGTTTCATGAATTTAAAAGGTGTAATTTTGTTCACTTGCCTTTGTTGACATTAGGACTGTATGCAATACAAGCCTAAGCCCTACAAGAAGCCAAGAATTCTTGATAAATATTATTATTTCCCAACGAATCCCCTGACCGTAGCCAGACAGCTAATTGTAATTGTATAAAATCTAGTATTTATCCGTTAATAGAGAGACATTTAAGATTTTCCCAATAATTAACCGATAATTTCGTTATTCCAGAATTTGGTATAGCGTACCTTTCAGCTGCTATCCGGAATCCAGTTTTCGACGCAAATCATCCCTTCGCATTCTTCCTCAGAGAAAAGAAAACCACTTTGTTCAGTGGAATCTTCCGAACTTAGGTATATTAGATAGCCTTGCGATTACCCTGCAATCGGTTCCGGTTCACTTAATACTTTAGTAATTATAAATAATAACAATACTAAGTGGAGGTTTAGGATAATATGCACTCGATGATTACCAATGCAACCAACTCAAGTCCTAGTATATATTCCAACCAACCGCTTATGTTCATGTGTGCTTACATAGTATCTTTATAAATATATAACTAATATTAATTAAACGTAATATTTATATTAAAATGAAGAAATTCATTGATGATACACCATGGGGCGATAGTTTAAGAAAATTGGAGCTATGAAACATTTGTGTATGCTGGAATTGGTTAAAATCATAATAGCTAAGAGTCGAAGCACAGCGAAACGTCTAAATAAAAGTTGCCACTGCATATTCCCCTTTAAATCCACAGAGTTAATAATGCATTTCTTCGGAAATAAAACATATTTATTTATCTCGATCTTTATGCATTACATTATGGAGACAGGAGTAAATTTG
Source organism: Hyles euphorbiae (assembly GCA_023078785.2). Lineage (NCBI taxonomy): Eukaryota > Metazoa > Arthropoda > Insecta > Lepidoptera > Sphingidae > Hyles > Hyles euphorbiae. The sequence goes on from CM041050.1 coordinate 14,960,085, forward strand.
CTTTGTCTAATTTCATACTGACCTTTCTCTGCGCGACTATTAATCGGTTCTGTAAAGTAGTGTGATGCCAGAAATTTTTAAAGTTTTCTTCTTATTTATTGTGGCACTGCATGACCGGGTATGAAATATTCTTGATATAAGAAAAAAATTACCCAATGGACGTGACTTTTGCCATCAATCCGTTACACGATTTTGAGTAGTTTAGTATTATATCAAGTTGCATGTGCATAAAATTAGGATAATGTTGGCTACAACGGCTTAAATCAGGTAGTTTTTAACAATACATTGGCTGGTGTGACCAAGGTGTGACTGATGGTCATAAGTCATGACTGGTCATGACACATGCGTCAAATCAACTAAGATTTATTTCATAACTGATAGCCTTTGATGATTTGCATTTTCGATTTATATTAATTTGATTTTTGTATTGTAGTATGTGTTTATATCATTCACCGTTTATCTTTTCCCCACACATAATTACAACAAAATAAGAACATAAATATACAGTAAATCAAAACATGCCTTGGGTCTAAGTTTATACGTAGGAAATTGATATTTACATACGTACATATATTATGTAATAAACTTTTTAAAACTATGCCGCACTGCTTTCTATTGTAATTTACACATATAACCCCGTAAAGAAGATACTCATCAAAATATATACCGATTTCTGCAATATAATAATCTACAACGTTAATATTTTTTGGCAATATATAATACGCCAACCAGTTGCAAATATAACTAAATAAATAAATAACACCCAACAGTCACATACATAGTCCTGACCCAACACTAAGATCGAGTCTTGTGTCGTGGGTATCAGGAACTACGAGAGACTTTTCGGTCTCACAAACACCCAGACCCGAAAGAAATATTTGTGGGCCGCACAAACATTTCTCTCGGTGCGGGGATCGAACCCACGGCCTCTCGTTTCACAGGCGGCGTCTAACCGTCTGCGCCACGGAGGCTGTCAACTATAACAGTATATTTATATATTCAGCATCTCAATACCTTAAAAATTACAAGTTTCTTCAGCCATAGATCAGATCAAGCTCAAGTCAGTCAAGCATTTCAGAATCGGGAACCTCACAGGTACTTCAACCTGTGCCACATATTTCACACTAATTTTCACAATTTTCGTATTTTTATTTTCTGAAAACTTTCTCTAAAATAGTAATTTGTATTTTGTATTTTTGAAGTGAAAACTTCTTTAGCGGCGTTGAGCACTTTTCTGTAATGGGTATAAAATCTTAAACTCGCGTCAGGACACGTGACCTGATCGAAAAAGCGTAGGACGGCAATGACGTCATCTTAGCAGGACGGATGGAGAGTAGACAGCTATCCCCTCTCTACAGCGCGGCGAAAATGTATGCCTGGGCCTACTGTTTCGTTTTTTTTTTCAGTTTCACCCACTTTTTCCAAAATTGTCCCATAGCCCCCCCCCTGCCTTCCCCCACCCTTATTCCGAAATAGTGCCTATTAGCCTCCCCACGAAACCTACCCCCCCCCTCCCCTACCCCCACCCTGAAAATTTACCTCACCCCCCCCCAATCCTATCTCGGCCAATATAGATCGTAGACCCACCGAGTTTGGTATCCTCGGAACCGTCTTGGTGAGGGCTACAAATTGACCCCGCCAGAAATCCCAAATTACGCAAAAAATTACCCCCCCAAAAAAAATATTTTACCTCCAAAAAATTAATTTAAGTTAGCCTCCCCACGAAACCTTCCCCCCCCCTCCCTTACCCCCACCCCGAAAATTTACCTCACCCCCCCCCCCAATCCTATCTCGGCCAATATAGATCGTAGACCCACCGAGTTTGGTATCGTTGGAGCCGGCTCGGTGAGCTCTACAGATTGGCCCCAACCAAATCCCCAAATTCCTCCCTCTTTCCCCTAAAATATTTTTCCAGGCATAACTCCGTCATTTCTTAAAGTAAACCCCCCGTGTTTGGAGTCAGAGGAATCGTCTTGACGAGCTCGACAATCGAGAGCAGGCAATATACGATTTTTCTTATTTTTACTATGGGATCAGGCTGGGGCAGCAGTCTAAAATTATATGTAATTTGCAATCTGTACCCACGGTCTTCCCCCGGTATTTTTGAAGTGAAAACTTCTTTAGCGGCGTTGAGCACTTTTTCTGTAATGGGTATAAAATCTTAAACTCGCGTCAGGACACGTGACCTGATCGAAAAAGCGTAAGACGGATGGAGAGTAGACAGCTGTCAGTTAGCTGTCAGTTTATAAAGCTTTGATGAATTGCCAATGATTTTGAGTGGAGATTTCAACATAAACTTCGCAGACGATAAAAATCAACTATTAATTGAATTTTTAAATAATGAATTTGGTTTAACTATGTCGAATGATCGCAATCTTAGCACAACGAAATACAAAACTACTATTGATGCGGTCTTTATTAGACATTTAAATAGGTTCGAATCAAAACTGTTCGTTTCTTACTTCAGCTACCATAAACCTATCGTATCAGTTTTAGAGATTGGCGATGATAGTTCTGGTAATGATGATGGTGAAAAAGTCGTTGAAATTATGGATGAAAGTTGATTTTTCGGAGAGATAAACTTTTTAATGTAAAATAATTGTAATAGTTTTAAAGTGTTAAATTTTTAATGTAATATAAATTGTCATGTTTGTGTACGATAGCGCAATAAATGAATATTGTATTCTACCACATAAATGATAGTACTTTTATACTGATAAAGCAATTGGTGCAAAATTATTCCCTAACCATTCCAAAATATCAAACATGCTCAACGTTAATAATCAAGTTTTCACTTCTGCCGGCACTCCCGGAGTGCAACCCGTCTTTTTTTTAGCTTTTTTATTTGAACTGACAAGTATTGGATCGACACCTTGATCAACACCTATAATTGATATCTTCATCAACTCGCCTTTTTACTTTGAACTCAGAGTCGATAGTAACGTCATCTTCAACGGGAAAGTAGTCTCACCGTCAGAATGGTAATCTTAAACATATATAGAAGTGTTTTCCCTTTTAATACCGATAGAAATCGGCCGGGGAAAAGCTTCAAACGTCATCCTGTAAATATACAATCATAATCATTGACTTATATTCTACCGATAGACGAGGCGCGTCATAGAAACTATTTTTCCCGTATTTGTCAAAAGCTCAGTAGCGACATCTAGTACGTTTACTTGAATATTACAAATTATGATCAAAGATTATTAGACAGAAAAGACAGTTCATATCAATAATAGTTTTTCCTAAGATACTGCCTAAATATCAATACCGTCATAGCAATAATATATTTTGTAATGTTTTTACGTGAATAATTCATGGAAATGATCTAAATAAAATTAAATGCTCTTAAAAGTGTACAAGTTTATTAGATTTTTACAATAAGATAAAGAAATGAGTCTGACATTTATTATAATAACTTTCATGAATTTTTAACAAGCTAAATAGATAAACATTTTTCGGGACTACTAGACAGAAGGAATGGTACAACAGAAGTTTTTAAAAATGACTTCCGCATCTGGAATATCTGAAATTTTCGTGTGGAAAATGAATTGAACAAATATAGGTATGTTCTGATGGTAGCCACTTATATCCGTTCCGATAATTCTGGACAAATATTATCGAGATCTCCTTCTTTCGTAACCGACGCGTAAGAATCTAAAACAATTTTAAGTGATATTAGTCTTCAATAACAATCAATGGGTTCGAAATTCCAACATAGTCCATTAAGTAATTCATATTAAGAAATTTGGTCTACAAATTATCCACTGTTTCAAAACATACATACAACACACATATTTTGTGTTAATAATTAACAACATATAATTAAAATAAAATACTGAAATCAATTTGCAACTACATTCGTCCTACATATTTGTATTTATAATGTATTCGAATAGTTTATGCCTATTTGGTCGACTGATATGAATGTCCCATGATTAATCTATATCTAATATAGTTCGTCTCTCTCACTCGACGGGCAATTTTTATGCGCGGAAATGAGACATACGATTAAGGAGCTCACCTTGTATTTTAATGAGCTCTAATTTGATACAGAATTCGGCTGAATTCTGTAATCTGTAGCCTAAAATAAGCGCTTCCGATTTTAAAGGAATTTCACGCTTAGCAGAGGTCGATTATCAGTACGTGGATATACAGTAAAGTGTAAGTGCTTGTTAGATTTAATCTTATTTATAAAGCCCTAACCGCGCAAGATAAATCTCACATTTTTGCCATGCATATTGATATTTGAATAATATAATCATAAGATATTATATATTATTTACTGTAATTTATAAAAAATACGACGCTGTCCTTAGCTACATATGTCCACTTAATCAGTCCATTATGCATTTCTAGTACGTACCTGCAATTCATTATTTAAGTGATGTTTGAGTATCTGGGCATAATATTCTTAAAAACCTAAAATGATTTATTAATTAAATTAAGTTCAAATTCTTAATCTTTTAGCATTTGTGATTCAAACACGAAGTGAAAGGGTCATAATAAACTTACTTCGGGTCAAAGTAGATAGACCTTTCTATTTTAGTATAAAACATGAGGGGCAGTCTCTATTCAACGGAATATGTCACCAACCGTAAAATGGTAAATTTAATTGTATAATTAGTTTAATAAATAAATGTGGAATGCCGGAATATCATCATCATCATAATCATCCGTCACGGGATTTCAATTACTGAACACAGAACATCTTTAAAAACAAAACCCTTACAGCACAAGACCCCCTTACTTATATTCCTGTCTAACACTTAGAGGAGGCAGCAAAATATTTATTATATAAGTTGAAACAACAATATTATATATTTTCTAGCTTACGTGTTAGAAGACAAGATATTCATATTTGCACCACGAGAGATCGAAGTTAGAGTGGACAGACCGTTCTACTACATCATAAAAAATAATGACATATCTCTATTCAACGGGATATGTGTTCAGCCTTAATACGGTAACTGCACACACTTACAAACGGTATTTGGCTTTCACGGTGCTTATATTAACTAGCATTGCTTTGCCGAAGCAAGGGCCCTCTACCTAACTTATATATTCTGGAAAGATTTACACCAAACATAGCACATTAGTTCAGAGAAACTTGTCAACATATTAATGAACATGTTTTTTGAAATATTTATCCATTTATTTTTATTAGTTCCTATATTAGACCAAGTATTGTATTAATTTTTTTCAGTTTAAGAATGGTTTAATTTTAATATTTTGTATTCCTTTACAATTTCTCAAAACTCATTTTACGTTTGTAAATAGTGCCTTATTTTTTATGTGATTAAATGGGTTCGTAATTTACAAAGAGTAACAAAGTCACACAAACAAAGGTGTATTGATATAACAATTTGTGTTGCCAATTGTGAAATTGTACATTTATTTATAAAATAGGTAATTCGTAAAGAAAAATAAGCAAGGGAACATCTTCCTCATAAAACACCAATATACATCTCATACGATTCCTTTTATATGACCAAAATTTTCATTACCATTGCCCAGAACACTCGTAATTTTACAAACCAATTTGGGTACACAAATTGCACAAGAGCGCATGGTTGGTACAGTTGGTACATCATAGGTCCACAAAGAATACACACAAGACTCCGTTAAATGCCATACAAGTAATCAGATACAGTTTAAATTATCCAAATACCCACAAAACCGTGCGTATAATTAATTTTTATGTATTGTTCTAGCCTTCAAAGTCGTCACTTATAGCTTCCGCATCGTACCTCGCGTGGAACTTAACAAACCATTTTACTTCGGTTTAAAATATAACGACAAAACTATCTTCAGCGGGTTATGTCGCCAACCGTAAAATGGTAATTTCTAGTTTTTTTCACGTAATAACTGTTTGCATGAGATAGACGTGAATGATTTTATGCACTTAACATTTACGGGTTCAATATTAAGCCTTAAATTAAAATAAAAAATATACTATAATCATTAGATACGAAATAAACTTTGTACATACTATGGAATCGAATTGCAATATTTGCATTTAACAAAAAACATCCACAGCAGCCCTGGAATTTATAACTTAACGTTAAAAAACGCATTGATTAAGATTTAAGCCGTCATGACGCGTTGATGCAAGTGAACTTAACCGCACTTTAAACCGAAATATTATAATAACAGAAATGTTGCCTCACCATAAGGATGACAATATAATTTATATTTTTAACTTACCTTTCATTTGCGTTAGCGTTCGAAAAAAGTAGATGTTTAAACGGTGGTGTCCTATTTTATACTACGGTCCCAATGGGTCGACTTTATTGATAAGGATCGTTGTCATACGAACCCTAACTAGTACTTAATATAGCATCCTCATAAATCACTTCAATTGTATCATATTATATCATACTCCTCTTTCCTATCTTTTCCATTCCATTAATTACTAGCAACATTTAATTAGTGTAACATTTTTCTTTAAAGTAACTACATACACAAACTTAATATCTTATTTAAATTTTTTTTTATTATGTAATCCAATTATTATTTTAACGGAGACACTTTTGGGCTTAGAATGATTGACATAATAATTCTTAGCCCAGGCTAATTCGCGTTCTGAGTTGTTTATTATAATCACAATTATAATAGTTATTTTTTTCGTCCCATGTATTTGTATATTAACCTGGTGGTAAACGGACCAGACGTGGCTGCCAACTAGTTCACGGTGGTCACGTGTTCACATCCCAGAGCGCACCTCTGGCTTTTCGGATTCATGGGTTTATTGATAGTCAATCACAAAGTATCGAAAGGAAACCTGCATACTATAGCGATTTCTAAGAATGTATATGGAGACCCGTGCCCTGGAGTTGCAGGTCACAGACACAGATACAGACATTTTTTGTATATTACACACTTTACAGTTAATCAATAATATTGTATATTTCTAGCCTTCCTGGTAGGATACGCCACTTCAGTTGGTTTTATACCCCAAATAATTGAAGTAAGACTGGACAGACCTTTCTACTACAGCATAAAAAATAATGACATATCTCTATTCAATGGGATATGTGTTCAGCCTTAACACGGTAATTGCACACACTTACAAACGGGGCAATGGGTTTCGAATATTTTTTTAACTAATATGGTTTTGCCGATGCTAGGGTCCTCTTCCTTGCTTGTTACTCCTACTAATTTGCACGCTATTCTGGGAATGTGTTAATATTTTTGACGAAAAACTTGTGACTAATTTTTTATTTTACAACTTGAGTCCGATTCCTTATTTTTACTACAGAACACAGAATAAATTTACTGCGGCCTAATGTGAACAGGAACTACGAACTCTAGTATAAAATATGAGGATAGTGTTTCTACTTATAGAGCTATATTGCCAACCGTAAAATGGCTAGTTTGATTATATATTTGTCATATAAATAGTCTATATTATATGTAGACGGACGGAAAAGCATACGTCGATCTAACGCAAATCTGAGGAATAATTTGTTTTCTGGATGTCTAAACAGTTTATAATACTATATTAAATTAAACAGTAATGCAAACAATCCTGTGATTATGTGGATTTATTGTAAATATCTATAGAATTATAATAAAAACGACACAAATAGGACTGCGTTAAAATTTGCTCATAAATTGCCAAAAATCAAGAACGGCGACCGATAAGCATGAGTCATAAAATTTTAGGCACGCCATCGATTACAAAATTCACTATGCACTGAGAAATATATGCATCTTTAAAGATTTATTAAATACAAGGAAGCATATAATCTAACTGCTTATAATTGAATTTTATCTGCTGTTCTAGTCATCAAAAAATATACGCTGAGTCTGCGTAAAGTGCGTCGGGTGAGACTTGACAAACCTTTTTACTTCAATTTAAATAATAAAGGTCAAACTCTCTTCAGTGGGATTTATCGCCAACCGTAAAATGGTAAATTCTGAAGTGTTTCTGCGATAATTGCATGGTTTGAATGCATGGGCCTGTCCACGTCAGATTCAGAAATCACTGGCGACTTATTACACTACCATGTACAAATAAATGTGGCTCCAATTATTTATTTTTTTTCGAATTATAATTTGGAGACATTATTCCATGTTGCATATAATAATATGAAGAGCTTACTTTAAATGTATGCGAATTCGTGTTGCAAAATATTTCCAAACAATGCGATGTTGCATTGCACCTAAAACGTAAAATATGATTTATGCATGATGGGTTCATGACGTAAATTATTTTCATTCAAATTTTAATCATCATTAATAATTTAGTGCAAAATCTTCAGATTACGTATCAAAACAACAAACCAAGTTGCTTGGTTCATGAATTTAAAAGGTGTAATTTTGTTGTTCACTTGCCTTTGTTGACATAAAGACTCCAGTCACACACTGTATGCAATACAAGCCTAAGCCCTACAAAAAGCCAAGAATTGTAAATAAATATTATTATATCCCAACGAATCCCCTTACCGTAGCCAGACAGCTAATTGTAATTGTAAAAAAGCTAGTATACTTATTTAGCCTTAAATTTAGAGATATTTTAGATTTTCTCAATAATTAACAGACAATTTCGTTATTCCAGCATTTGGTATAGCGTACCTTTCAGCTGCTATCCGGAATCCAGTTTTCGACGCAAATCATCCCTTCACATTCTTCCTTAGAGAAAAGAAAACCACTTTGTTCAGTGGAATCTTCCGAACTTAGGTATATTAGATAGTCTTGCGATTACCCTGCAATCGGTTCGGGTTCACTTAATACTTTAGTAATTGTAAATAATAACAATACTAAGTGGAGGATAATATGCACTCGATGATTACCAACGCAACCAACTCAAGTCCTAGTATATATTCCAACCAACCGCTTATGTTCATGTGTGCTTACATAGTATCTTTACAAATATATAACTATTTCAGATATACACATCGGTCTCAGGGCTGCATTTTTCCCAAGGGCCGCGATCGTAATCGACCGTCCGTTCGTCTTTATATTACGATGTCACACTAATATATTTATAGGAAAATTCACAACATTATAATTAAAACATAAATTATATTTTTGATCCTTCATACTCGTCATAAGCAATTGGCACTTGTGTTAATAATGACTTCAAAAAAATCTACTTCCAAAATTATATAAATCAGCTCAGATTTGTATTTACAATATACTCATATATCAACAGAATATTGAACTTGGATATAATGTCAAAAATATGGACTTGCAAATCATTTTACTATACTCAAAACACGCACCAACAATATATTTTTCCATCTCCTATAACTTGCATATTTATACGAGTATAGCTTCACAACCCATGCTAAATGCTTAAAGTTTTTAATGCACTAACTACTTAAGCAATATATACGTATAAAGATGTGATGCATAAATAACTAATTTACTAATACGTATCCCGACTGTGTGCTAACTTATTATTTGACACCCATAGTTGAAACTTGCAAAATTTAGCAAATTTCTAAGCGCTTTAGACTGCTCATGCTTCGTGTCTAAACATATTATTAAGCAATGTTATGGGGAGGTGTTAAATTTTCAGCTAGTACATGAAGTTTTCGCTTTTCGCCTAAACAATAGATTCTTGGCAAATTTGTTAAGAAACAACTGCGCGTTTGTGACAAAATCCAAAAGAAATAGGACAAGTACATTTTTATTTAAGCATTTCCTTATTACTATTTTTATTAGCAAATGATTATATTTTTGTAATATTAGACCTCGAGACGTAACTGGGCTTGAATGATCCTTATTTTTTTTGGATTGTGCGTTTGTAATGATGGAATGTTGTTTGTTTTTGTTACTACAAATTGCATTATAGATAAATAACAAGTTGTACTGATGCATGTAATTAAACAATGCTTAGCTATCGTGATTTTGCTGTGATATATTCTATAGACTGTTATATTAATTTTAATTTACACAGCCAAACAATAAATATTTGCATGAGAAACTCATTATATCTGATCACTATACAAAATTAGATTAAATCATTTTAATATACGTTGTAAATATCTTTAATTGCAATTGTATTCTAATTGATACTATATTTCAAATTAAATTTCAATAAATCCACTGTTTGGCTGCGTTATTAATTAATTTAAAATGTACATGAAATGTTAATTCGTAATTTATTTTTGTTTTCAGATATTTTCTTAGCATTAAGAACAAAATACAATTACATCCAATCGGAATGTACTCAAATAACATTTTTTGCGAATAATAAGCATTTTCTTAACATAATATTTGTTTTATTTTACTTACCTACGCACCTGTATCGTGTATTTATTTCCTATTTAACAACCTTACAATGGCAAATCTTCTGCTATAAGTAAAGTACATTGGTTTACAGTACCAATCCTCATAGATTAGAATTATCCAATCCTGATGGTAAGAGCGAAAACCTGAATCGATAATCTGATGGGATATCATGGCAAGAAATCCTAAAAAAGGCCAAGAAATCATTAAAAAATAACAAACTACATGCAGTAAATAGAAATAAATACTCGCAATAACCAGAAGAAGAAGATTCCTAAACCTACAGTTAATAACCATGTATTTTATGATGGCTGTCAGAAACTGTGAGAGACTTTCAGGCCTTACAAACACAGCCCCAAAATGAAACATCTGTAGATCACAGAAACATATTTAGTATGTGTGCGCTAAAACGCACTTTTTTAAGCTTTGAATGGCAAGACGAGCGTGCCATTCGCCTGATGGTAAGTGTAACGACAGCTCATGGACAGTAGCAAACCAAACAACACCATGAATTACAAAGCAATGCTTGGCATTCGACTGCGCGCACCATCCTGAGACATAAGATGCTAAGTCTCAATATGTCCAGTAGTTATTCCGGCTACAATAACCTTCAAACCGGAACACAACAGTGCATTTGCATTGCTGTTAGACGGAAGAAATAGAAATTACGTCCTCTTATTTCACAGCTGGCGTCGTAACTCACTGTGCTGGGTAGGCTAGCTTTTGTTTTACAAAAGGAAGACTCAGTGTTACAATAAAAGATTCAAGACTTATTACCCTAAATGAGGGAGTAATTTTGATATTGTTTTATACAAAATGGAAATGTCTGCAATGTAAAAGTGCAAGCATTAACCCATTTACTTATCGACGCTTAAAAGCAAACAACTATTTTTATATGTCTACATTGTACTGAATATCCGAACAGACTTTCATGAAAATTAGCTCAGCCATAGAAATATAATCCTTCACTCAAGTTTTTGATACAATTGATAATCAAAAAATTTTCATTATTATTCAGCATTCAATATCTATAAATTACATTGTCAATTGAATTGTTTTTTCATAAAATAACATTTAGGGAAACGAACATACCAGTAAATGAACGCCATAAAGGTTTGGCTTCCCAACTTCGATGTATTGTTGATCGAAGATTCCCATATAGGAATAGACAATAAATTAAATATGATTTTATTTTCTGTAAGATATTTTTTTGTGAGTCAAGTAAATAATGTATGTCAAATATGTAAAAGTCGACAGGCGACAAAATGATACTACCAATTGTTATTTATATTTTAAATACTCTCATAAGAAAACATCATTTTACTACGTTTTATTAGTATTATTAATAATCCATGTTAGTACAGCTAAGTTTTAGAAAGAAAACATCACTTAACTACAAAAAAAGCAGTGAAACACAACTAACGAGTAATCTTTGTACATACATACAAAACGACAAAAATCCGACAAATTGACATTTTGAATTCGGTCGGAAAAATAATGGAGCTTGAAGAATGCTACTACACTAGTTTAAAAAGGTGATTTTTTCGCCGAAATCAATTTTTTCTCGCCCATCATCAAAGGCATCAAATGTAGTATGCTCTATCTTAGTTTTCGGAAGCGTCACATTAACAGCCGATGTAGTACATTGCGAAAGAGTTTAAACGTATTGTATTTCCTATTGTTGTCAAATAAAATTTAATAGAGTTAGCCGCGCGGCCGGTGGCGTAAGTAAATAGTGGCGTCCATAGTTCCGTTCGGAAGCGACACCATTGTCCGACCGCTTCCCACATTACTCCAGCAATTTGTTAAGGAACAGCGCTGAGGAAACTACCTGATAGACAACGCTTTTGTCTCCTAATGAACGCTGTCAGACGAACAAACGTTACATCGCGCCAAGACTAATGTAAGTCACCTTCCACCCTTGTTATCTTTGCGGCCGACCTATTGTTTATATTGAGCGACGTCACGATTTGCCGTACACCTTAAATTAATTCCCGTTCCTTCAACTTTGCATGTCTTGGGAGGTAGTTTAAATTATTTCTCGGCCGTCTTTATACATTAGACCTTTACGCACCCCGGACGGAAAGCCGAGCTTTTACCTTATTGGAGAGCTTGGACAATAACCAGGCCGTCCTAATACGGTTTAATGGATATTCATATTAATAGTAATGGCTATTATATGAACTTGCAAGTCTTACCATTGTTAGAAATCAGGAATAAAATGCCGGTACATCTTAAAATTACTATTTTTGTCTTATTTATTTCTAAATTCCTGATACAATACAAAAAAATGCGCGCGTTAAAATTTATCTCTTTGGCGCGAAGTGAGTCTTTGAATGACGGGCTTTTTGACGTTTCGGTTCTAAATATTGAGGCTCTATGCAAAGGTGTTACGATCTTACGGCCTAATATGCAAACACGCCCGTTAAATAATATGGTATTATATAATAATTATAAACATTTAGATAATAGATAATGAGACACAGTACAGACACTAATTGTGTCGTAAATAATTGTTAACACTATTTTTCATTTCCCTTACTTCGACACACACGCTTACGACTATATCCCAAGAATTTAAATGGGACGAGGCTATCGCTAGGCCAGCCACAAATTCTAGGAGTCCTGACCAGAGAATCGCACCTAGTACATTACAGTTCTCAACCTTTTCTTGCAGTCATTGGAGCCATGAGGCGACAATAATAGGAAATAGACAATAAATAAAGCTATCGCAATTATAAAATACTTACTTAACGCTGTTATGCAAAATTTAAAATGTGTCAGCCGGCGTAAGTGCTGTTGAGAGTGTTCCGGGAATCCCGACTGCGTCGGCGACGCCATCTATAGGTGCAGCACAGGAACAAGTTCAATTAAGGAACAATGCGCAGAAGTCTAACAACATTTTCTTGTTCGCTTCAGTATGAAAGAGAAGCAATTAGCCCGTAAAGTGAGTGTCGCCAAGACAATGGCCAGGCAGGGCTCCGTCGCCTTCCTATTTATACTGTTGCCTCCATAAAATGTACGCAAACAATCAATTTTGTTTTAATTGACGTCACCGTCGAAGAATTAGACACGAACAAAACAATCAATTGATTGTTCACGAGCATTACCATTATGTAGCTTAGTGTTTGGGTGTATGTAAATGTATAAACGTATAAAAATTGCCTCCCACAGCCACTTATGTCCTGTTTTGATTAATCACGACCAATCATAATCTCTTCCGTATCCGTCCGTATCAGCCCATATACGTCCCACTGCAGGGCACGGGCCTCCTCTACAATCGACAGTACGATTGAGAGTGGTTAGGCCATATAGTCCACCACGCTGGCCTAGTGCGGGTTGGCGGACTTACATACCATAGAAATTTATATAAATCGCTATGGTATGCAGGTTTCCTCACGATGTTTTCCTTCACCGTTTTAGTGCGTGGTGATTGACTATCAATACACACATGACTCCGAAAAGTCAGAGGTGTGCCCTGGGATTTGAACCCGCGACCACCGTGAACATGTTGGCAGTCGCGTCTAGTCCGTTTACCAACAGGCCACCACGCACTTCTACATACAAAATTATACAGTAAGTATACTCATACATCAAAATTTCATCGGAACTTATCCCACATCTATATGGGATTGACCTTTGCGCTGCATAAGTTTTGCATATTGCAAGATATTGTCTTATGTTTTTCCAACCGCCTAGCCTGTACAATCACAATCCTTTTAAAAGACATCCATTAAGTCAAATGACGCATTTCTAACTAAATAATATCTTTAGTGGTACAGGTACACGCTACTTCTTAACCGTAAGGCACTGAAATATATTTTTTTGTACTACACTACAAAGAGCTAAAAGCAGATCACTTGCTCGATGATTGGATGATATTGCGAAGTACATCGGCAAACAGTGGATTAGACTCGCGCAAAACAGGAAAGGATGGCGTGATGGAGACTCCTCTCGATCACGCCATCCTTTCCAGTTAGTTAGGCCTCCGCCACCCAGCAGTGTATTGATACGGGCTGAAAAATAAGAAGAAGACTACAAAATAACTTTTTTAATCCATTAATTTATATTTTTAATATGTTTCCAACAGCCGTTATAAAATACGTAGCTAGTCTACCGAGAAGAAAAAATGTATGTGAGGACAAGAATGAATGTGAAGGTAAGAGTAAAACGAAGCGGATTTAGAAACATCGATGAACATTGCTTCACTGGTCGGGTGGGCAGGGATTTTCCCTACGCCGCGCTCTTACTCGCAAACTTTTTGTTTGGATTCATTTTTGTGTATTTCTTTTTTATCCGCATCAATTTCCATGGACATTGTTTTTGCTTTGTATTGCAACACTTGTAGGTTTATGGTCACGTGCTATTTTTGTCATATACGGTTTTTTATTAATATATATGAAATGCCTCCGTGGTGCAGCTGTAATACGGTACGGATTCTAATCTCAGGTTGGGCTAAGTGATACTAAATATTTCTATTCATAATCAGTTCGGAGTCGGGACTTTGTGCCCGATATGGCAATGGGCTCGCCCCTATCACGTGGGACGGAACACACAAGTGTCAAGACGAAACTTAGATGTCCTGGTAGCACTGAATATCCTGGTAGATTTGTGTTAGTGTTTTATTTTCGGAATATAATACAACCAGCACTTTAGGTTTTTCGTTTACACATGACATATTTTCAACGAAAGAAAAACTATTAAGGACCCTCTTTAGTATCCAGGAGAAAACCAAAGAGGGCTTATCGGTGTCACTAGCATTCCAACCAGGCGTCTTTGCACATGTTACTGTCAGCCTAGATCCCCAACAAATCCTATAGGTACCCGGTTATCGGTATCGGTCTATCGGTTTAAATCCTAAGTAACCGACACGCGCATTAAGAGCGATAGTGGATGGCCCACGGCAGTGACCGCGCCAAATTTGGTCACCCTGCCTACCCTAGTCCCAACTAGAATTAGCCCCTAGTATGTACAGCAGCATTAATCTCATTAGATCGCGTCTTATGCGGGGGAGGTGTTGCTGTAGAGAAACTATCACGCCCTCTTACTACAGGACGAACTCGTTATTCTTACCGCTATAATATTTTGTATAATATGTGTATATTATATAAAATATTATGGCACATAACCAACGGTCAACTACATACTACTTGACCTAACATTAAAATCAATTAAGTCTTGTGTCGTAGCTATCATAAAACAGAGACTCTCACAAACTCCCAGACCAGAGACTAATATTTATCTTGGTGCGGGATCGAGCCCGCGTCCTCTCGTTTCACAGCCGGCGTCTAACCAACTGCGCCATGGAAGCTGTCAAGGCTGTTTATATTACAGCTGTTACGAGTATTTTATACTAGTAGATTAGTGTACAATTATTTGAACAACTTGAGCTGCGTTCCCGTCGAGTCCATCGACAAAACCACAATAAAAGTAGGTTCAGATTACATATTTATAACTCGTATATGTTACTCGCAATCAGTATTGCGTATAAATTACTTGTATGTATCCAAGTTTGTGAATTCTGTACATTAGAATAATTAATGAAAACTTTGCCTAAACTATTAGGGCTTGTGAGAACATCTGCTACCCAAAACAATGTTTTACTAACATCAAACCAAATATATAGTAGGTCATTAATTGGATAATTTATGCACACAACTTATGTTGATACAAAATAACATCGTTCATGATGTAACAAAAAGAAGCTGTGGCCTATAATATTAGGAACGATAAAATTAAGAATCACAACAAAACTTAAATGTTACAAAAAGGCACAAATTCAACAATTCCGTAGCGACGCCTGTGAATTTGAGATAAAAAAAAACATCGCTACCATTATAAAGCTAAAACATAAACAGTTTCAACAAACACCCGTTCCGTCAATTATAAAATTAACCAGTTATTTTTAATGCAAACAAAAATAATTACCTTTATAATTTCACCGCGTTGAAGCAGGCAATTAACTGTGACCCGTACACCACTTCAGAAATAAAACACAAAAAGGCTAGTAAAAACTACGTCGAAATTATACACCGACTATTAACAGGATTTATTTCAAAACGCCCACAATGGTAAGGTTCATTTAACCGATTTAATTACTAATTAAGCTTTACCGATAGCCTGAAAGTCTGACACTGAGCGGACCACTATTCAAACAAGCTCAGTCAATGATTCCAAGAATCAAATGGCATGAATGACAAATATTTATACAGGAATATTCCTTGTTGACTTCTAAAATATCTCAAAACTATTTATAAGATAATAATCATAATTTATATATGAAAGGTATCAAGTTCTGTTAAACCATAAACCGGAAGTAACTTATGTTATCAGAAACTGGACCCTAAAAGGATTATACGACGTAAATTATTCGACCCTATGGACTATTAATTTGCCCTTTATAACATACAATATCCTTCCCAAAATGCCGCTTGTTAAATCGAATATAATGATTCATTACTATGGTTACCATAATATAGGGACTGATAGATCTTTTCTTCAAGTGTTATTGTACCTAATTGCTACCTTTTGATTAGCGGATCGATGGATATAGTTTTATAAGTCATCATATTATGTTTTTATTCTGTGCTATACAGAATTATTTACAGGTACCTAGTGGGAGAGGTATAACGGTAAAGGAAAAAAGCGTGAGGAAACCTGCATACCATAGCGATTCGGAAGAATTTCTATGGTATGTTAAAGTCTTTAGTCTCAACGCTATCCTATTTACATCATTGTAACCACTGATCATAGCTGGGCATTAACTCGTTAATCCGTTAATCGTTAATTAACGAAGTTAACATTTTGATTAACGAATTAACTTTTAAGTTAACTTTTAAAAATGTTAACGGACACGTTAACTTCCGTTTATATGCAAGAAGCCCGTTAATCGTTAATCTAATGCCTACTATTTACCGCACGGCACCGCGGCGCGGCGCGAAAAACAGGTTCAGACAAGTATGAAGCGAATGACAAGTGCCGGGCGGCGCGTGGCAGCGCGTGAAACAAAAACAAAACTAGATATATTTTGCCGGCACGTGCGAGCGAGAAAACTGCGAAGATATTTTTTCGTTTGATCATTTCATTACTTCGCGCCAGTGCTTAGAGTGACGAATGTTTTGTTTGTTGTTATTATAAATTACTCTCAGTGATCATTTGCGTGTTGATAAAGAAGAGTGAATGTAATTTAGTTAGAAAAAGTGTAGGCTGTGCAGTGTAGTAATTAAAACCATATCATGGAAGACATGGAATCGGATTCCAGCGGTCTTGATGAGAATCCATGGCCACATTTGACTGAGTATGTGGAATTTGTATCCAGATCGGGCCAGCAAACACTTTTTGCGTGTAAGCGATGCTTGCCGAAAGACACCAAAATAAAAGTTCATGTATCAAGCCTGAATAATTTAAAAAGTCTCGTTAAAATGTGGCTGGATATGAAATCAAAAGACTCGTTCAACGATGCTGCATTCCTCGGGGAACAGATATTCATAAATCTATTTATTAAATACAATACTGCTATACCCTCAAGCGCTGCAGTTGAACGTCTGTTTTCCACGGGTAAAGACATTTTAACACCAAAACGAGCCTCGCTTTCAGACGAGAACTTCAACATGTTAATGTTCATGAAGGGGAATATGCACCTTATGCCCGACGATTAAATTACACATTTGAATTATACAAGTATTTTGTTTTAATCCTAACCTGTTAACTTCCAGAACCTAAACCAACAAGTTGTATAAGTTCACTAACGCAACGATATAAAAATGCAATTTTACACATATTAACGGATTAACGACTAACGTTAACTTGCGTTAATTCTTCCGAAATGTAACGGTTTAACGCTTAACGAAGCTAACTTTTTTTGTAGCGGATTAACGATTAACGAAGTTAACTATTTGATTAACGGTGCCCAGCTATGCCACTGATGTATTTAAAAAAGGCACGGCAAGGCTAGATACTAACTAAAGATGTTTTTAAACAAATTTTTGAAGATGCATAAGAAAACTGACATTGATGCGATTTTAGCTATGATGATGCTCGTGCCTTGATTTAAAGACAAATATGAAACAGATTCTGTTTTTTACTTGCTTAATGTAAAAGGACAGCAATTTGTAAGTATAATAATATATTGTCTACTGTGTGAATAAGGCAATGGGCATAACAACTCAAAAATGATACTTCAGCAACACAAAACGTAATAACCACGGCCCACTGTTCGCCAATACAACGCGAATTGAAAACGTCTGCCCTTTATCATTATAATATTGCCGTAACCCAATCGGCGCCAATACGGCCGATCCATTGCATTGTTAAGTAATAAATCCGACATTTATTTTATGAGAGTGAAATAATATCATCACGTCAATATTATTTACTGTTTAAGTTTCAGTTAATAAATGGAGTGTAGTAATTTGGAGGCGAGCTGTGGCAGTGCAGTGGTCTCATGAATAAAGAATCCGATTAAAGTGACCTATCGTATCGAGCCAGCCGCTCGCCACTCCGGTGTCCGCTCACCCTTGCTGCGTACGATACAACGCGACACTGCCGACAATTATAAACTAAATTAACATTTTGTTGCCGGTATTTGATTATTATTGAGTCTGACCACTACATACCATGTCTACGTATACAAGGTATATCAAGACTGCTACCGAAAACGAAGACGTGTGGAAGCTTTAGTGACTACAGACACTGAGCAAATAAAAATTAAAAAAAAAACACAGTGTAATTTTTATGATATTTTAAATATTTTCATCCTGTTTGGGTGGTTAATTGATAATTTTGATATAAAATATTTTAACCCTTGGGTACCACAGAGTCTTTAAAATTAAAAGGCTATAAAAAGAGTATAAACTATATTATTAATTTAGGAATAACTAAGTATTTACCTAAATACGACGAAACAAAAACAATACGTCGCGTTTTGTAACAATTAAAATAAAATAAAAAAGCCATTATTAAAGCCGTTTTTAAACCAGTACTTGATCGTGATTAGACTACAAACCTATATTGCCCAACAAAAACGTTATTGTACATGGCAAATTACATTGAACCCGAAACGTAAATCTCAGAAATCACAAACTTTATTAAAGGAAAAAAATCCATTGTTGAACCTATTTTTATTATCTTATTAAACTGTCAGAAAGTTAAAGAATCAAACGTTTTCTCTCCCTATTCTAGTCAGTTACAAAGATTTATGCGTGAAGGAAAACCTTTATTTTATTATCCGGCTCTTGGTGGTGAATGCTCATCTCGTTTCATAAAATTAAAATTGTTACGTATTACGCACGGACAGATTTTTGAAATCCTGTTATATTTGTTGTGCTTGCGCAAACATCTTAAAGGGAACGATTACTTTGGAATTTTAATTTGGGCTATACTTAAAGACACATTTGTTTTGTTTATTGTAAATTGTATTTTTTTATACATAAGTGCATAATAAAATCCAGTTGGAATTTTGCACTAATTACCTGCCGACAGTTTTTAAAGTTTCAGTTTTATGTATCGGCCATCAATTCATTTTATTGGGGTACGAATTTCCAATTAAACGCTAGAGGTACTAGTCGTAAATTTTGAGAGTCAAACCTACGGAACTCTTCGATTCCCCTTTCATTAAATCGATTACGGCTCCAGTGTTTACGCTACTTTTTATAGAGGTGAGGACATTGATCGAGAAATTGCTTTGCAAACAAATTTTGTTGACCCCGTTCCTTCTTTACATGTCTATCCGACGAGAGTAATTATCTGAGCTTTAAGTGTTATAGCATAATTAACTACTGAAAATTATTTTGTAAGCCTTTTCACTATGCCGGCATATTAATTTTGAACGTTTGCCTTTCTCGACGAAATTGAGGGATTTAAACTAGGATTTATTGGAATTGTTATTGTACTGTTTAGAGTTTGTCCATGGGCTACGTTTATATTGATTTAGGTTGAAAAATGTTTACAACTTTATTTTACTTTCAGCCCTAGTGTGTGCCCTGCCGTGTGCTAAAAGGGTATGTCAGATCAACCCGTTTAAGGAGGTGGGGCTGAGTCTCTCTCAAATCTTATATCAATATACCGTCAAAGCCCCATTCTAGGCCGCACAGACTATCCCAGAAAGAAATGCACCCTGAATTGCTTTAACGTGACTGCTTGGCATATAATTAGATCCCTATAGGGAAGAAGGGTACAAACGTCCCTTACTTGCAGATGTGTTTGGGCACACGTTCAAGGTGTTATGGAGATCCTTCCCGGATACGAAGACTCAGCTCGGTCGTCCATCTCAGTATAGCAAGGTATAAAGTTAGTTATATTATCATGTTAATTGTATGAATATTTTTGTCGCTATTTATTGAATTAGACCCATTTTAAACCTCCATTACGAAATATGAGTCAATTGATGATAAGTAGTCACCGCCGCTCATAAAGTTCGAAAGTTTGATTTTTTCAAATTTAATATTGCCAGAGGAAAACATATTAATCCCGGCAATAAAAATGTACGCGATATTTCGAGTTAACAACCAAAGGTCTTTCCACACTCATAACTTCTTACTTGAGTACAGCAACCATAAATGTAATACGGCGTAATCAAATAACTACAATGAATGAGACCGCAATCACAAACAATTTCGCAACACTCGATTATTAAACATTATGAAAACTCCGAAAACCATGACTCGCCAACATCCGAGCAACAAATTTTGAACCGTTAATTAATATAAATAAGGCTCATAACTCACAATGACACGTCACCAGGAAAAGGGTCGACCGAGGTGACAGGTAAGCTTGTCTTATTGAAACAAACGACTTGCCACCTCCCCGGGGTCATACTGTACCAATGTCCTACCAATACAAGCTGGTTTAATCCATCAGTATTTACGTGTTATGTCCCGCACTTACTCCAGGCATTTTATACCCAGCTCCAGTGTACATCCTTGTATATGGTTTGTTGATATCGCCGCGCAAACAACCCTTGAGTTTAACGCGTGTATTTTTATTTAATATTTGCTGAGAAACGTAATTAAATTTCGTTATAATTAAAATTGATTGTGGAATTTTATCGCCTCAGTACACATTCGTATTTTGGTATAAATATACCGTTCTCGCACCTATTTTTAATTTTTATAAACTCGTATAAATAACTTATTGCATCCTTCATCTGACGTCCTTAAAACTACCACCTCACTTCTATTTCGGTCGCAGTCTGGATATCCATCTATCCATCCATCCATCAGCCAAAGGAAGTCCACTGCTAAACATATACCTCCCCCAATGATTTTCACAGTGACATGTTGGTGGCAGCCTGCAGCCAGCCACGTTCGGCGACCTTTACCAGGTAGGCTGAATATACCCTGCATCTTATATCATGATTACGAATATTAGTTGACTGCACATGCGACAAAAATACCAGTCGATAAACATGCGCGCCGCGCACAATAGCTACCAATTCATAAAACTTATCTAAATAACACATCGCATAACAAAATACCGCGATCTATACAAAATATGAGTTTTATTCAAATTGTATAAAGCACGACAAACAAGAATGATCTGCCGACGGCATCGTTTAACCTCAAAATATTCAAATCGAACTTTATTCGAGATAGGAAGTGGATGATATCAAAGAAGAATTTCGCAGCATTAAAACATGCAGGTAGATATTTCGCGGTACTTCCATTATTCCTAGTACATTATTCATGAAGTCGGTGTCTCCGTAACGAGTCGGATTGAGAGCGAAACCTACTGACGATAATGAACTAAGGTTTTTTATATGGATACCAATTCCTCGCTTTTAAATTAGGCAAATCAACCGACGTGAATTTTTTTGTCGAGTCCATTGGGGCCTGAAAACACTTAACGAATCATGGTAAAGAAACATTTCCATTAGGGCTTTGTAGTCACATATTTATACATATTCTAATTGTGGTTACTTGTAAACAAATTTTTAAATTTAGATTCTTATCACATTTATATTAACTTCTTTTACTTCAATGTTCGTAAGACACGCAACGAGATCAATAAATTCAGTAATAAAGACCTCATACAGCGCTGCCCATTATTTCATTAAGTTTAATTATTATAAAGAACACAATATTTTATCGTAGCAATTTACTAATATAAAATATTGTGTAGCGATTTACTAATTTAAAGAAATACTTTTATAGTTCGTGAGCCGCGTAAGTTCAATGCTCTTTTTACATCAATAATTTTAAATTAAATGTCGCCAAATCAGAGATAAATTAAAAAGGTATAAGCACTTGAAATTGTCTAAGATTCATTTAATCTAACACAGTATAGATATTACTTTTACAAAGAAAAGTATTCTTTCTGCATCAGCCCATATACGTCCCACTACACTCTACAATCGAGATTACGATTGAGAGTAGTTAGGCCATATAGGCTTTATATACCATAGAAATTCTTGCAAATCATTATGGTATGCAGGTTTCCTCACGATGTTTTCCTTCATTCCCTTCTTCACTTCAAAGTAGGGACTTTCACCTTTCGTTATAGTGTGTAGTGATTCACCATCAATCCACACAAAACTCCGAAAAGTCAGAGGTGTACCCTGGGATTTTAGCCCGCTACCACCGTGAACATGTAGACAGCCGCATCTGATCCGTTACCAACAAACCACCACGTACAGTCAGCAACATAAGTAGCTGAACACTTCACATTTTTTGATAACCTTTTTATGGATTAAAATTTGTATGTACTACTCTTTAGTCGTAAAATATAACCAAGTAAAGTCATCTATGCTGAGAAGTGCCATACAACGTTGAAAATATTTATTATTTTGGATGATAAGACAATTCCATATCTCGAGACGGTGTAGCGACTTATGTTGCTGACTGTACCTATTTATGTAGATATAATTAATATTTTGTAGTTATTATCGATCATATAATAGAACTCCATGCAAAGACGTACAAAACGAAATAAAGACCATCTATCGATCGAACGACAATTATTTAATTAAAAACAAATTTTAAGCATCAATAGCGACATCTAGCTATAGTTTAACATTGCTTAATAGCCTTTCCTGAAACCGTGAGGCGATTATTAAAATGACGTAAGTAATGAGACGCATCTAGCTCGCAGCCGTCACCCGCAGCCTACTGGCTAAGGCTGTAGTTATTGGACACGACTTCAAAGCAACCAGTGGCTCTTTGAAGTTAGTAAAGGTTGAAATTCGCTGAATATTGGCCAAGCAAGCCGCAAGCTGCCGTGAGTGGGTGAACTTTGTATTGCTTCAGCCCCGCTTCTACATAATGCTCTCGAACCACATTTCACGTGCACGACGCGCTGTAAAACGTTCTAACTTACACAACTATTGCAAGCGTCACGTTATTTTAAAAGTAAATTATTTTACTTAATTAGTTTTTGCAATTGAGATGTTGAAGGGTTGCAGCTCGGTTGTTCTGAGAGTTTCGGCTGTATTACTGGACTGACGTGGATAACATTCCATAGTATTGACCAATGTGAGCGGGCATAAACTGGAGCCATTATACTGAAAACAAAAAAGGTTAAAGGAGGTTTAGGTTGTATAAATTAAGTGCTAAATTTATTAACAGTTTAAGATCAAAATGTGCTGGTAGATTATTAAACTCTAATTGTGCTGGCCCAGTAAATGGATAGAAGTGTTATTAATATAATAAAACACCAAGTCTCATAACTGATGGAAAATAATAGATCCCAAGAGATGATTTTATTCCCGTCCGCAAATTAATTACGTCAATAAACTTAAGGGCCATATTTACTAGGAAAATCTTGGCATCCGTGAAACACAATCTTAAGAAGCTTTGGCACGTCTGTAGGTCGAAATAATTCAAAGGGTTGAACGCAGGGCTAATTAATCAGATTCCCTCAAGGCTACCGCGTGCGGCCCCTAATGCACCTGAGACGACCAACAACCTTCATTTATATGTACATAAACATGTCTGATAACTATAATGATGAAACTTTGTTTACACATGGAACAGAATATTCAAATAGCTAGCCCGAATCACTTTATTCAGACATTGTTGATCAGGAAACCCACTATCCAGTAGAAAACTTCGATGACGTATTGATTGGTAAAATAATGAGAACATCGACCATCTGAGTTATATTTTGTACACTGATTCAAGATAAGCTGACCGTGAAATAATGTTTTTTATGCTCAAAATTAAAGCTACGATGTAGCCCAAACTCTACAAACAATCCGGATGTATCCAGACTGCGACTAAAAACGAAGCCAGTTTTAGGGACTTGAGACACAATGCAACAAAAAAATTTGCGACGTTTTTGTTTTAATTCTTTACGTGCTATCGTATTTGGGAAGTAAATACGTAGCTTTTACGAAAATAATAATGTCGTTTATTTTAAAAGACGCAATGGTATTCGTATACCTAAGTAACTATTTAGCTAAAAGCAGAATTATTAATCAACCCAAAAAAGTAACTTAACAAAAGTCACCACATTTTTTGTGCAATTTTATTGCATTGTAACTGAAGTAGCTAAAGCTACTAGCTAGCTTCGTTTTCAGTAGCAGTCTGAACACACCCGTATATGTTTTCCAAAAAGTTCATATAAAATTCTAACAAAAAAGATTTATGCACCAATAGTATTTAATTTTAAACTTGATTTAGGCGCATTGGCTGTATTATTACGTTCAACAAGTTTCGAAAAAAAACGAAAGCATTTAAATATCAGCTTCTTTGGTAGATAGTTTCAATCTAAATTTAATTCCAGGCTAAACGAGGAGACGCTTAGTTTAAAGCTCAAGAGCTGTCTTTAATAGTTTCCTATCGGATTCTTTCACTCTGCATGTAGCCGGGTGACACTACCCTCGCTCTAATGACGAAATCAATAGAAATGCAGTTATTCAAATCAATATTGTGCAAGTTACTCTCTTTATTTGCTTTATCTTACTGTTTGCTACTAAAGCGTGAACAATTGTATATAACTATATATATCTCCCTCTTCAACCATATGATTTCCACTGATGAACATAGGGTTCCCCCAATGATCACCTCATCGATTTGTGGAGAATTATGAAGTACATTTGGGAAAATCTAAACTAGATAGTGCTACTGTATGGAACACAGTGTACCATGATATGAACTTAATAGCGTTTTCATCTAAGATAATACCGGGTTCTTATTCTTTGGTATATGATCTCCGAATCTCTGAATGTTCCTAATAGGTATTATATCCTATTATTGGCTAATATTATTCACATCATAATGCCATCAACTTCAACTTTTCTACTCCCACGAAGACTGGGGATGTAATACTGCCGAGCTTATAAATAAATACCCCAACAGTCATTTACATAGTTCTGACTGCACTAAGATCGAGTCTTGTGTCGCGGGTATCATAAACAACGAGAAACTTTTCGGTCTTATAAACACCCAGAACTGAAACAAATATCTATGCATCACACATATATTTATCTCGATGTGAGGATCGAACCCTCAGCCTCACGTTTCAAAGCCGTGGTGGCGTTTAAACTGGACCAATATTACTGTCAACAAACAAATAACTTTAAAACGAACGTATTCATTATCAAAACCAATTCAGTAACTGTTTCCCTCCTTTTAGCATAGTTCTTTGATTTGAACTCTCAATATTTTCTTATTTCGTTTGTCCTTATACAAAAATGTATGTGTTCAATGTGGCATGATTTGTTTAATATGTTGTAGAATGATGAAATTTTACGACTACACTCCACACATTAAACTTAACGGGAAAATTAACCAGTTTATTACAAGTTACAAGCTATAAAACAATCATAAATAGTCAAGACTCATGTTAACTAGTCATATTTAGTAACGTATAATAAACGAAACAAGAAATATTGAAAACATAGACATATTATGTAAAATATTATTATATGAATACGTATATTACTCATGTATAGATTACGTTAATCTATAGCAACTAAGATTTAAAATGACGATCTCGCAAAGACAGCGTATATATTCTTTTAATCCTAAATACACGAAATAACACATAACGAAATTACATCATCCCTATACTTTGT
The DNA here is from genome assembly GCA_023078785.2 of Hyles euphorbiae. Taxonomy (NCBI): domain Eukaryota; kingdom Metazoa; phylum Arthropoda; class Insecta; order Lepidoptera; family Sphingidae; genus Hyles; species Hyles euphorbiae. The sequence continues at coordinate 14,986,339 of CM041050.1, forward strand.
TTGGAGCTTTTATTAAAATTAATGGACAGACACGTTTTCGGATTTGATGGCGAATTCGACAAATTGGAGGCTTTCTTGTCGACTTGTCGAATTAACGCGAAGCGACAGCTACTCCAAGTTACTTTCGCCAGCTAATGTATACCAAAATATAAAATTCAAATATTAGTATTTAAATATAATTATTATTCATGTTAAGGCAAATTAGGGTTTATAGCAAATATATTATTTGTACTGAATACTGAAGGCCTTATTCATAGACAATTTTAAAACCTATTTTAGCCATCGAAGGTTATGTCATCTTCGCTCAAAGTGGCTCGGATATGTTGTTAGTTTGTATAATGTACATTCATACTTAATATAAAATATAGACCAAAGTTAGGTAAATATGCAATACTTTTTATGCATATAGAGAACTTTACACACAAAAATAAAAATAATTTCTCAAAAATATATTGCATTCACTACTAAAATTGAAACGTGCACAAAAACCAACGTAAAATATTCTTGCTATTGTAAATTCCAATCACTTAATTGTTTACAGTTTGTAGAATACTGCGTACAATTTTATTTCAACCCAACTCACATTCACTTTGTAGACTAAAATTGCAAGATCAATTTCAGCAAATATTCCCAGCAGATAAACTTCTGAAACGATTCAATTTTTATTAAAGTCTATGTTTTAAAAATAAATGTACTCCGTCTCGAGATACTGACGGAGCAAAATAAGCAAAGTTAATACAATTCTTTATTGTAAATAACAAAGAGATATTACATTTTAATATTAGACGTAAAGCAGGGCTGTAATTACATCGTAAAATACTTTTAATTAACCGTCCGCAACGTAGTTAAAAGTTTTTAAAAATGAATTAGACTTGTGCGAGATAGATGACAAAGAAACTCTAAACGTTTAAAAAACTATCCCGGGTCCGAGGGACCATGAAGCCGACAGGATTAAATTGTCTCACCCGACTCGTGTCTCGTGTCTCTTAGTCCACTTAAACTTACAATAGGAAACTTCGGATGCGATTATCTAGTTATCTTTGTAGCATTAACTAGGCAGTCTATCTCCGGCTAGAATTACAAGTTATTTCTATACTAAATATCATAGCTACTAATCATCCCGATAATAGTGCTCATGTTTACGTGTACACGTTTAATGTGGCTGTCGTAGCGAGGCCAGTGTTGCGTAACGCTTTGCCGATTGTACAAAATAGGTAAATAAAACATAAAGGTAAAGCCATAAATCCATTCTGTATACACACACCATTTAACTTTTTCCAGTCTCAGACACGATTCAGAATACAGTAAATTCTGTTAGTTGCCAACTCAATTGAATGTCAGTGCATGTGGCACGTCCGCAAAAAACTAGCTATGTGTCGCTTGCATTGCGAAAGTTGGCTGCAGTTATTTATTAGGGATCGAGGCAGTCGACGCGATCACTCTGTGTCCCCGGCCTCCAGGCCAGCCCATAAATCCTGCCAAGGCACCGACTGCACTGCAGTCCACTTCCGGCCTCATGCACCCTCGACAGTTTAATAAATACGCGATCACTCCCGCACTATAATATGTTTATTGCTAGATGAATTTTATACTTGATCCAACCCATGATGGGTTGGTTCTAACGGCACAAAAATTAAAATATTCTTTATGAAATAAAATTTCGCAAAATCTATTCAATCGCTTATTAAAACAACAACTGCTTCAGGATTAAAATGTATTGTAGAAGCAAGAATCCATCAGCATACGAACTATTCTTTTTGTATGCATTTTATTCTTTTCTTTATTTTTTTTTGTTAATGGTTTTTTATCCGCATAAAAAAATGAAAATCAATATATGGTTTATATACCTCGTATCGACATTTTTATTTCATAAACTTACGATGATATCCGTATTGGGGAAAACCCTATACATAAAACAATATTTTATCTTGCACTTGCCTTATAATGCACTGGAAAGAAACGGGTTAGGTACATCTAATATATTACGAAAGCGTTTCAATTCACTTGCACTATGACATATTTAAGATCAATAAACGATGAGTTAAAAAATAAATATAATGTATTTACATGTTGATGGCAGCCCCGACGAGTACGAAGTTTAAAGTGAATTTCGCTAGAGTTTTACCCCTGAGTGGGTCAGCTCGCATCAAACGTGTGTGCAATTTATGGGCGATGCGGCGATAATCTCGCTACCTATCACCGCAAAATACACCACGCCACTCCAATAATCTATATAAATAGACTATAAATCCACGTAAATATATATCCCTTTAAACAAATAGCGCAACAAAGCCGTGTGATATGTTTATATTAGAACATGTTAATAATTTATTATATACTTTTTGACTTCTGATTCAAATCTTATCGAAATCGTCGCAATGTTTGTTTTTGTATTTCGATATCAAGCGCAAGAAATATACATACGTGTTCAAGTTAATTACCTTTAAAAACATACACTTTAGTTTATTTATTACCACGTCCAAGCTTAAAAATTCTAAAGGCCGTTTTACGACATTTCCGTATTTTCTTCTCGAATTAATTATAGATCTTTTCTGTCTCTATTCGAGTTGCTTTAATAACATCAAGTTTCGTATCAAGCTTATATTAAATATCAAGATTAAAAACGAAACCGGACAGTAAAGTAATATCAAGATTAAAAACGAAACCGGACAGTAAAGTAAAATATAATAGCCATCGTATAAAGAAATTATTCGAAGATGTCGAAATCGATAACGTATCTGCTACTAATTCAGGTCAGTGGAGCTCCATCTTGATAGAGCCCAGAGACCTCCATTTAACTTAATGGACCTAAGGTCAAAAGCTACAAGACGCCCACATTATTTATTCCTATCGATGACCTATCTATATCCCGGCAAATTATGTACATATCGAACCGTTCGCGTATATTGGCAAATAAACTAGGGTTTACTATACCGCACCAATAAAACTAAAGTTTTAGTGTTTGTAATATAGTCATTTCGATCGATCGTTAGCGCGAGTTTACAAGTTTCACATAGTAACTTCACACATAAATAAAGTTTAATCTTTCACTATTTACATACTACCCTTGAAAGATTTTGAATGATACTCTAAAACTTTTTATTGTTCAAAATTTCTAATTGAAAGAACTTGGCAATCTATTCAGTTTACACATAAGGTAGGATTATGCTGAATTTATCATATTGAAATACAATTAAATAGTTCTTCATAATATATTAAAACCAAAATATTTTTAACCAAACAGTGTTTCACGATATATTAAAAATCGGTAAGCAAAACTACCATCACTTCGGAACATGTTTTACTTGTGAGAAAATGAAAGAGAAGAAAGAACTTCGGAAAATCTATTCTTAACTGTTTAGTAATGACGTCGAAAAACTTTATTAAAATTGCAATATTGTTTTAATGTAACATAAGTTGTTGTTATTAAAGTATCGTCTGAGTTGATCCATTAAGCGTACCTACCCGTACAGTGCATTCGATCCACGAATTTACCCGCGCAAACTTATGTAATAATAAACTTAAACAGTTACCCGATCGCTCTACTCGTTTCTCAGTCTAACCAGGACAACTTACAGAGATTGTAAAGAATTTAAATTGACTTTAGTTTAGCTGCTGGATTATACTGGACGTATATATCTTAATTATCAATTATAAAATTAACGAGATACTTAGCTAAACTGCTAATTGTTTATGACATCTAACAAGAAACGAGATGTAAAAATGTACGCGATAATGAAACAAAAAAAATATTGAAATAAGATGATCAAATAAGTATGAATGACGTTGTCCGAACAGCTTCACCAAGATAAAAAAAAAAACAAATACATTTTTTTTAAATATTTAAAATGCTTTACAAAACAACAGAACATAAAAGATACTTCAAAGTATAACTAGCAACCGGCTTGACACGAAAAAATATCTCGTTATAGTTGAAATGACTTCGCTACTTATTTTCTATACTTAGTAGATATGGCGTACGAACTTTTCTCTAAGCTGACATCCTGAACAGCTGCTTCGGTGCAACGCTGCAATTTTAATCCTTTCTTATAGAGCAATTCGTCCGACTAGCGCCCTGCCCCGGTACGTCGATGGCTTCCACATCAACTTGTCTGGCTTGAACAAAATGCAAGTTTTAAGTGGCGAAGTTTATCTATAATAAATTATGCATGTAAATAACTAATGGTCCTATAGTTGGTAAACATTTTTCTTTTTATTATGTTTTAGTAGTATCTAAGAGTTTCTCGTTTCAAACGAGTTCGTCGTAGATTAAAAAGCTTTTGTCATCTGTTGTCATTTTTACAATCTTGGAAACTGTAAAATTCTTGGAATCTGGTAATAGGCTGGACATTATTACATTAAAGTCTGTTCATACTATTCTAGCTCGCTTTGGGCAAGCATGTTAGACTACAGTAGAAAACTCCCTTTACAGATACCCTGAAGTAATTCTTCAGATATTATACGGTTATATTACTGATAATTAATTTTTAATCCATCTAATAAATCTAAATTTCATATATTGATCGAAATATTGGTCAAAGTTGGGAAGATTAGCGTTGAGGAAGATTGATTGCTCCAGATACAAAAATAAACTTTAAAAACACTTTCAACATGAGTGACATTGCTGAGTAATAATAATGGATTTTACGATCATTGATTCGTTTGAACGGTAGTGTAGTCTAATAAATCTAATTGTCTTTAACAATAAAATAATTGATGGTAACTACAAATGGCAAATGGTTACTACAAAGCGCTGTCATACAAATGTAACAGAAGTCGTCACTAATAAAGTTCATAATAAGAAAAAAAAACACACACTAAAGACTCTCAATGAAAGTACACAATTTACATTTCTGTATGCATATTCAAATGTTTCAACGGAGAACGTATTATTACAGTCATTTAATAAAAAGTAGCAAGTAAAGTTACTTTAGAAAGTAAATTGCTACAATAATAATAATATTTTTGTTCTCTTAAGCGTGAACTTTCTAAGCTCGATTTTATTCACGCGTCAGGGGTTTTCCTTGCCCTGTTAAGTGACTGAATAACCTGTAAAACTCATCTATGGAGCTATTAAATGTTTGCGCTTTTGTCGCGTCTGATTTGCCTCGAATGGAAACGCTGAGGAGATTCTAAATTCACCTCGGATGAACATAAACGGATCCTCATAGCCATTCCTGTTTCGATTTTTACTTCAGTTTCGAATGTTTGTCAACTTGATATAACTGTACTATACTGTATCAGCTCATATACGTCCCACTGCGGGGTACAGGCCTCCTCTACAATGGAGAGTACGATTGAGAGGGGCAATAGGGATGGCGAAAAAATGCAACGTGTGCCATGGATGGCACGCAACATGTCAATTTGAGCAAGCCACCGATCACAAAGCTCTATGCACTTAGAAACAAAAACATCTAGGTAATAGGATTTATATATCAAAACAATAATTCATATTCCGAGCTCGTTTGTTATTGCTGTGTAGGTATTTTTCCCGATAATCATGACTAATGATGATTATTATGTATATTTAACGGCAAGCCTTTGGCTTTATAAGACACTTCTTTATTAAATGGCACGTTGATAGATAAAGGTTCGCCACCCCTGGGCTAGGCCATATAGTCCACCACTTTGATAAATGTTATCTGACGATTTTAATTTCGTTTCGTTATTTTGTTACTGTACTGTTTCAGCCCATATACGTCCCGCTGTAGGGTACAGCCCTCCTCTAGAATCGAGAGTCCACTTGAGAGTGGTTAGGCCGTATAATCCATCACGTTCACCTAGTGCGGGTTAGGGGACTTAACATACCGTAGTAATTCGTAGGTATGCAGCTTTCCTAGCGATGTTTTTATTCATCGTAATAGTGCGTGGTGATAGACTATAAATACACACATAACGTCCCCTGGGATTCGAACCCACGACCACAGTGAACATGTTAGCAGCCGCATCTAATCTGTTTACCAATTACAGGCCAGGTGCATAATTTATTTATTATATCGAGTTATTTATTACATGGAGACTACCTGAGTATTTTAAAATATTCCATCAAGACATTCCGTGACATTTATGTATTTTATATACCTAAAGGCTTCTAGAGTAGGATCGAAAGTTCAGACCTGTAAACATGTAATGACCGCAATATTCTCTAGAGGATGTTCATTCACGTTTGACTGCAGAACCTAAAAATCCGCTTTAATTTTGAAGAATCATCAATATGCATAGTTATCTGTTCCCTGTCCAGATTTAAGCTCAGGTTTTATTAAATTTCCGAGTTAGAATGAATTCCAGCGGGTACAGTTACGTGTGTGTGGAAATAATTTATTCATCGGGCGGTATCTCGGACCAGAGACCGCGCCGAACGTAAATTTACTGCAAGGACCGCTTTTAAATTTTCAAGACCGTCCACGAGAACAAAGGACTGCCGGAGTTTATCAGACGATAAAGAGAGTAAAATGTGTCTGTTGCAGCACGGAGCACACTTTACAGCTTGCTATGACACCGATGCCACCTGTTTCGCGTCGCGTCGCCGCCTCTGCCTTCATATCTGTTTTGAACAACAATATACTACCCAGTACCGAGTACCGCCGCTTAACCAATACCTTCAAAGTTATTGCCAAAGTGCTATCGATAATAAACACAAAAGTGCTCTATCGGTTCCAACACGTAGACGCGTTGAATGTTAAAAGCTACCAAACTTTTCTAGACAAACTGAAAATAACTTTGTACTTTATTTGATCAACGGGAATAGTTTTGCGTAAATCCTCATTAATTAGTCTACAGTGGGCTACGTGAAACGAAAGAGAGATGTCTATATATTTTTGGGCAATGAAGTTGATTAATAATAATTGTACGCTCACATTCATGTTACACTTAACCAATTTTCATTGGTTAAGCACGTTTTGATATTTATACATAAATACTTACATGACCTTTTTCCCAGAAGAGGTAGGCAAAGGTGCTACCAAGAGGCGTAACGTGGAAGACGTTAAGCCTTGTGTGTTCCGTCCCACAATGTGATAGGAGCAAGCCTATCGGCATATCGGTAACAAGCTCCTGACTTGGAACTGATAATTAATAGAATAATCCAATAAATAACAGTTTAGCTGACCTAGGATTCGAGTCCGAGACCTATTCATTGTAATCGTACCGTAGTACATCTTCGCCACCGAAGCAGACGTTTGTTATTTTAAAAAGAGACAACTAAAAGACAGTAACCACAGAATAGGCAATGAAACTAGTCCGCGATTGTAAGTATGCGGTATGCCTGTCACACAAATTAATGATAATACAATTAAATAATTTTCTATGGCGCGTAGCTTCGTCTGCAAACGACACTTTTTCAGGTTTTGCAAAATAAGGTAGAGTCCTCTACTTAGTAAAGTCGAATAATAGTAAAAAAGATAAGGTGCAGGCGGTAAGTCAGCCACTTCTCTCCGTCGTTTTTTAACATGTCTATATGCTGCTATTTTAGTTTATATAAAAAAAAACAAACAACCTTCGACTCAAGAGAGACAGAGCATATAGACATTTAAAGAGAGTGATATTACAATAAAAAATTAACAGGGATCTTAAAGAAAGAGCTGCGAAAAAAAATTGACGACTTCTTACCAAGACAAAAATACATTAAGCTCGTCACAGCGCTTGTTTTCAATGCCGTCATCAAATGTCAGTCACTAAAATAGAAAGCTGAAAATAGAAAAGGTATGACAGCAAAAACAATCATACAAACCTAGATAAAACAAAAGAAATAAAACGCTAGAACGTGCCTGTACGGATGAAATAAATAATAAAAATAGAAATAAAATAGCCATGCAATACCAATGAATGAACGGTGTCGAATATACACACGTGAAATAGTACTACTACCCTCATACATAGTACTAGTTGCCACTCAACCGGCCGACCGAGCGAACCCATAAGAATTTATTCCCAAAAGCTGTGTAACTGCAATCGCAACAACCATAAAGAAAGTTGTAATGTACAGAAACATTGTTACTCAACTATAGAACATTGCTTGTTACCAACTACTTTCGTTAGGCTATCTAACTTTTGAAGCTACGTTCCAGGGACGTACCGTCGATCTAATTTGGGGTATAAATTATCTATATGCAATATGCATCCAATATTTTTTTTATTATCTTGTACTATTTATGTTTGTAGATTCTTTTTCGTGTTTATGTGCTGCGGCATACTACTATTGCCACTACTAATTTGGCGTATTTCCTACTGTGTGAACATGTATTAGGGAGCAATATTATCATAATCGGTTCCTCTTATTGTTATAAAAATCCCCAATACAAATCTGCGCTTCTACCCCTTCGCTGAGACAAATGATTGTAATCACTAAATATTTGTTTCCTTTTTGGGCGTAAAGGATCTGAAACTAGTTGTAACTTCCGAAACCTACGTCACAAAATACATATAATGAAACATTGGGGGTGTGTAAGGTAATCGTATATTTAAGATGAATAGTACCCGATACAAAAATTCCGTCCGCACCTGGCCACCTCAAAGGTAAGCCACCAGGTTAAGTTGAAGGTTTCGAACATACTCCTGGCTATAAAATCAATGCACGGTTAGTGGTTTTTGCTAGTTAGAACGTCACAAGTTAGCGCACTAATGGTAGTTTCGCAAATGCTTCAAACACTCCTTGTGGTTTAGCTGAACGGCTTTTTTATACTACTTTGCTACCAGAGCAAAAATGTAATGAACCGGCTCGAGAAATATTATAACTTAAAAATGTTACTCCACTATACAGGGTATATCAAGACTGCTACTGAAAACGGAGCCGGTCGGTAGTTTATATGATATGCCCCACAGAACAGTTGTATATGCTATATGTCCTGTAGATGTTTGGGCTTGTGGAATTTACGTTTTTGAAATACAACGCTATAGAGGTCTAGGTTATCCAAGTGGTGCAATGATTTTTCATGCCAAAGAACATTGATCGCCTTCAATAGATAGACGATTCCTTTATACACGGCGTTCGTCAAATGACTTCTTCAATAGAGGCGAATAGTCGAAATATTAAGTTTCCAAAAAGTAGGTCGCGCCTCCCTGGGGAGTGCAACACAGTAGGTACAGATTATTATGAATGAAGTTCTGAAGGTATTACGTACCTCTAATTAAACAACATAGCTTTAGTTTGATGCCTAGACAAAAGAACAACTCTTGAAAGGATTTACGAGATATTAATTTCATTTTATAAGGTGTACGTCAAAACTAAAAGCTGGATTTACATCGAAACCAGCTCCAGAGCTACGGGCTAAAGATTATACAATTCATTCTTGTGTCTAAAATTATCACTACTATTTGAGACTTTTTATCGTTTCAGGAATGTATACCTTTACGTTATACACTTACAGGTGATTATTTCAAGTACACGAGGGTGACCAAATCCTAAACTATGAGGGATAGAAAAAACTACTGAAAATTTCAAAAGTCTGAAAAAAAATCTTATCTGCAATCACGCGTTGGTCGTAATTAAACTTTTTAAATCAAAATATACCAAGCGCCTATATCAATTAAACGATAAGAAGTACCTACTTTTAAAAGCTCTCAACCTTCAAAAATATATTATAATGTGATGGCAAGATTTGTATAAAATATCAGCGGTGGCTGTGCTAAACGTGCGGAAGACATATTTTCCGCACAAGTAATTCACATTTTGGTAAAAACCCCGAGTTGGTCGCAGGTGGCGCTTGTGAAACTGACAGGAATCGTTAAGCCACGTCAGAAAAGTTTTAGATGACCTGGAAAGTATACGTCCAACAACATGCATTAAGTTTGTAAAGGAAGGCCCGTAACAGTAGAAGAACGTGTATAGGATTATGTAGATAAACAACTCATTGCCATCACGATCCCTAAGTTGGTTTACTGGCAGCATGTCATAGAATTTATCTGCGGAGTACTTGGTCTCATTCCAGATCTTACCATTCATTGTGTGCATGTTGAAAATTTCCTGAGATTGTATATCGTGTTCCGCGTGAGGATAGACTCGTACATTTCTCCTCTGACATATCTCTATTACGTCATAAAGAGGCGGAAAGATCGGCTTAATGCACTTTTTGCCCCTTGAGCTTACGTATATTTAATAAACCTTTGTAGACCGTTAATAACAATCATTGGTGTTTTAAGCTCTGTAGAATTCAAACTGCATATAATTAACTTTAATTTCAACTATTTGTGCCGTCATTTGCATCTCTCTACTTCCATATTATCATCACCGCTGGTCATACAGCGCAATGATTTCACACATGAATATAAAATTAATTTTAATGAACATTCAGGCGCCTTCTGCCGCACCTTTAAACTAATATAGATGTCTTTATTAAAACCCTCAGTAGTTAAGTTTAAGCATAATATTCTTTATCTCGTAATGAGCAGTGAATTTCCATTATCACTGCCCCTTAACAGGTTCTAGTGTTTAAGCACAGGCTAGTAGTGTATCTATCTACGTAGGTGTTAGTTAATACGGTAACTGTCGCAGCGTAATGAGCTAGTTAGATGTTACAGTGTTCCATCTTGAGAGACAGTCAATTCTAATTAACACTCAATTGCAATAGTGCAAGCAATTTTTATTTTGTGTTATATTAGGAAAAAAAGACTTTGATGAACAAATGTAGTCCTGAACGAAGGAAGAGAAGAAAATTCCCTGATGATATACAATTTTAGGGGCACGTTTTGTCACAATATGTAATTTGGCCATATAGCTACATTCACATAGGTGTCAAGTGAAAAAATTATCACTGTCAATTACTAATCTGGTTTACAATAATTCTTGTATTAACGCAAATACATTATTTTTTGTGGAAACGAAACAGTCAAGCCACATATTTTGACAAAGATTTAGAGTTTATGAAGTAAGGCATTGTATTGGGGCCTGAAAAGTAAGAAGCGTGGGTTTATAAGAGATCTGATAAATTTTAGACAGTGTGAGTCATATGGTCTCGTATATAATATTTGACATGAAAATGTTTTTGGTGAGATTGCTTCATTAGGTATAGCATTCTTATACAAGCACTGCTTATATCCCGGGCGCTTTAGGACGTCCAGCTTATTTCCGCAACAAGATGAGATAGGATGCGAGCCTATTGCGTCGGGAACAAATTCCAGTTCCGGACAGTTCCTATATAACTGGCTTAGCAACTGAGACTGTAATTTTACTGCCTGAAAATCGTATACAGGACTTCACTACTAACAGCCTATACACTACCCGTAGACTAATGAGGCGTCTTTTTATTATACCAACCAGAATGAACGTACACCCGAACACAAAGATGGAAACAAATAACAATAAATTGTCGATCACAGAGACACATCTGGCTTCCAACCATTGTGTCCTCGGCGCTGTGGTAGATGAGTAGCCTTCTTTGCAAGCAGAGTTGAATTTATATTACCCGACAATAATTTTATCTCGAGATAAAACTATCTGTAAGTTATTTATTCATCTCATATCTTAAATCAACTATACACGAACATAGAAACGCTTTTAACATCTTAACATGATTACCATTAATTATAAAACTAAATCAAAGTCATTAGAGTTGCTTCTCTTTCGTAAATTAACTTAGGACAGTTTGTAATGTAGATGGCAAGCAATCTATTTAAAAGACCAGTGAATAATTTATTTTAATTAACCACGAAAGACAGAGATCCATTTTTCGTTTCCATCTTATTTTGCGGTCTCCATGATGCCGTCGTTCTTAAACTGCGACATTCATTCAAAAAGTTTGAAATCGAATTAAATTCGCCCCTTTAACTAAACTCAATTTTCTTTCACGACTTCATTAAGCGAAGCCATTCCGGTGAGCCTCAGTAATGACCTCAAAGGACGTTAAATCAAGATCGAAAAGGAAAGATAAAAACCAACTGAAATTTAATACTTTTATCAAATCGCTCTTGACGTCAACCTTTGTAGTCATTTCTTCTTATTTCAAAAGAACACAATGCCTTTCTTGCTTTTTAATTAGACTCCTTATATAGGCGATGATGTTTCACTTTGTAGAACTTCTCAAGTCGGATATAAATCTGTCATAAATCCGGCATTAGGCTTTTAAAGCAATTGTTTTATACCTAACATAACGTCTGTTACTAATAATTTTAATCATACTTACTAAATTCAATGTTTTAAATTGCTATTCTGCGACAGAAACAACGTTATATTATTGAGATATTTTACTAAAAAGGTCATTATTCATTACCTACTAAAAAACTTTTATTTAAACAGCTCAACGCTGAACAAAGAAAACTTTGCTTCATGAAGTCGTGAAACCTTAACTTCGGAATTATCTAAAACGGTTGTTGAATTATTCAATCGGTGAATTATCGGTTTGTTTCTTAAACAATGTTCTGAAGAGATATTTCTACCTATTCATTGGTATTACACCGCGATATAAATATTAAATATTTGTTTTTAAAATAAATCGAGCGATGAAAAGAGTTTTTAGAAACAGACATTGGAAACATGTTCATATCTTTAGGTAAATAAATCTTAACTCATAAACTAAAAGTTGTCAAATCTTATACATAATATTATCTTCTATCTATTCTAAGAAAAGGAAAAATTATGTAACTGAAAATTATGTACATTTAAATTACAAAACTCTCTGACGAATACAAATATATAAACAACAAATAACTCAAGCGAAATTCAACTGAACGTTACAACAAACAAAACATTGTGCAGTGCCACTACCTTATTCATGCGAAATGTTCTGTCTCAGGCTTAATACCTTAAAACCTTGAGCTCCAGTGATGTCGAAACGCGGCTAAACTACCTACCGGGGCTGAGACGGTGGAAGCAATCTCTGTCTTTGTGCACGCAAACAGCAGCCCCGCGTGGCATTAAGCAGTACCAGCTCTTGTGTCAACATCAACAACATGTCACGCTCTTACCGGCAGGGAGAAAACATGAATAAAAACACGCACGGGGTCGTGTAACCGTTTAGTGTTGAAGTGTTTCCATTCTTCATTACGAGCTGTCTGGCACGATGATTTTATAAATGTTGGAGTTACTGTTATTTCATTCATAATGTAATTGGAAGCCAAATATCAATAACTTTTAACAGTATTTTATTAATGACTGGCTCGGTGGCGTAGTTGTACGGTACGCTTGCGAAGCTGATATCTCGGGTTCGATTCCCGAGTCGGGTAAAGTGGTATTGAATTTTTTTATTGTCAGCCCGGAGTCAGGAATTGGTGCCCGATATGGCGATAGGCTCTAGGTTTATGTATATTCTATTAATTTAAATTGTAGTAAACTAGAACTTGGCTATACACCATATTATATTATATAATAGTTTTGCTTGTGTCACGAATAGGGTAGACCAACCGAACATAATGTTTTCAATATTCATTTAATATCTTGCAAACATTATTAAATCACAAAATACTAATTACTGCATATAGCATTTTCGTTTTTCAGTTAACTCCAATTTATTTACTACTGCTATTTCAGATTTTGAGAAAAATATCAAAGTTATTCGCTATTGATGTAAACACATCATGTTTGATATACTTATTTTAAATAAATAGATAAGTTTTCGAATCCCTACCTCTAGACTCTTAGAGATGGTGTTAACGTTGTAAATAAAATATACATTGCTTTTATTTATCAATATTTGAATCAGACTTCTGGCTACCGTATTACCCAAATTGACACCAATAAAGTACTAATGTCCCTTGACAATTTTGTACCTGGTATCCTCTACAACAAATTTCAGTTTACGAGTAGTATCTATGTATTTTAGGAACATAATATTTCTTTCATTGCGAGACTCGATTTCATCTCTTTAGTTACGTAAGTACTTCCATTGAGAAATACATTAATGTTATTAATTTTTATACCAAGTAAATTATAGCAATGGCAACGACATTCTTTACTTCCAAAAGATGTCCATTAATTAACAGGAACCCAAACCATATTCTTAGATTATTCATTTTATATACATAATATATTCCTAAATACGGCCAAGCTTATATCATTTAGATCATTACATTTTCCCGTATAGGTATTGATTTTGTCTTATTACACAAACATCGAGACATCAATAAAATTCAATGATAACACATAAAAAGATTAAAAGCTAAAACAATTTATACATCTGTCATGTCTGTATGTCACCCATAGATAATGATGAAAAAAGTCTTGAATAAACGACTACGAAAAAGACAAAATTCTTATCAATTGTGTCAGCCCATATAAACATATTATTATTGATACAGACAATTACATTCAGTTTATAAAAAGCTTGAAAGCGATTCGCCTCCATACGTGTCACAGCACAACGGGTGGTAAAACAAAGGTGGCCCTTTGTGGAGCAGCGACATTATAACGCTACAAATCTGACTCCTTTGTTGTTAAACTATAGGGATAAATGTCGGCGACAAGCTTTCACCCGGCGAACGAGCTCTGTGTCCGTGTCACATGGACGCCGAATAGCGGCAGGAAGCCAACAATTGTGTATACAATTATGAATATCGAAATGTTAGGGGTTCGAGAGCACGGAGCACATAAATAACGTTTAATGTGTCGTTCGATTATGGGTGAAGGGCTATAAAATATTTTGTTTTTTTTTTTTGGCTACATATGCATATTTACTAAATCAGGTACAAAATCGTGTTTTAAATTTATTATTAGTGATATTTTCCTTGTTTGGTACGTGCAGACATTTTTATGCATGAAACAGTACGCCCTTGTGAATTAGCAATCCATGAAACGTCTAAAGACAATAAGTGATATAACAATCTTTTAAAACATAATTATTAGTCTAATATTACACTTTCCTGCTGTAAACCGTAAATAAATAGATTGACTTTTTCCTATAACATAAGATGGATATTTTTTCCAATGCTTATTTGAGCGTACACAACCTAATCCGCTATAAAATATACTGTAAAATGCTAATAGCCCACAGATTAACAAAGTTTCCGCATATTTTAACCGGATATGTTAGAAGTTATAAAAAAGCGTGTAATTTCTCATACACAGCCGTTGGTAGTATGTAAGGCGCATTATATTTTCCACCATAAAAGCGATTAATATGTATGCCTCAATGCGCCCACAAAGGGTAGCATTATAGTAGTCTTTTTATAAAGCTTTTATAGTTTCTGCGGTGCAAGTACACCGATATTGTTATTTCAACCGTGGCGTGATCAATAAATTCCCCATAATACCTCGCTTATACGACAAAATGTATTTAACGTTATCTCGCGCCAGATTCTACCTATTTGTTCTATGAACACATTCTGGGCTAACTCCAAAAAACGAGACTAAAACGGAACAATACATTTGCTCGTTACACTTAAATTTTCTTTAGAATTTTCCTTTTAGGAAAATAATAACATTTTCACGGACAAATTGTTCACGTTGGAAAGATTAAAGATGCTATCGTAGACACTAAGGACGGGGGAGGCACGCACGCACGAAAGGTTTTATTTCTCGTCACCAAGCACTTGTGTCAGTCGCTGTGAAGAATGAGAACCAGGCTAGACGCATAAACTCTCGTATACTGAGCATACAACTATATTCGCAAACGGTCTTGTTACACTAATGTGTGTGTTTATGAGATGCTGCTTTTGTTACTGCCGTTTTATAAGCGTACCATATTGTATGGGAGATACCGCGTAATACTCTGTTGTTATGTGATGGTAGTATTAATAACTTTAGGATATCCTGAAAACTGAGTTCGTTTATACAAAGCAGTACAACTGGTAATTCACTTTCGATTTACATGGTATACTTACAAATATAATATTACTTTATTGTCTTTTCTATACCATTTTATATGTGAATACAAATTAATTTATGAAGATTCTACACAAATAAACTCACGCCTTTTTCCCATAAGCAGCCGGGGGAAGTGCTACGAGGACACCCACGTTTTGTCTTTTGTGTTCCGTTCCAATATTTGATTGGAGACAAGCCTATCGCCATATTGGGCATAAATGCCTGACTCCGGGCTGATACAGAAAACAAAAATCAAATATCACATTGCTCGATCTGGGATTCGAATCCAAGATCTCAGCTTTGCAATCATACGGTAGTACAACTCCGCTACCGAGGCAGTTATAAAGCGCTACTGGACCATTTTCCAAAGTAAAACGATTTTTAGAAAGTTGCTTTGCAGCGAATAGATCCACAGAGGATTCGGTAAAACGAATTGAAAGCACGATATGCAGTCGTACAAAACTCAGGTTTAAATATACCTACAATATTTGATAACATTTTACATATCAACTATCGACGTACTCCGACTCTACCCAATGCTCGGCTGGAGCCTGGTTTTTAGATATTTTTCGGTCTCTGACGTTTTCTATCGCTCCACAATATCACCGTTCCGTACCCTATTTACGAAAAACTTTTTTTTTTATTTCTATTTGATATGGTATTCTATTTGTAGTTTTATTGATGCTGTTCATGTTATGATTTATGTATAATTTTGTTTTGTGTCCAATACGTGAAAAAAGAGATCATTATATTTTAACATATCTACAAGTTTACCTACCTTTTGTAAACTTGTATATGCCGGGTATATCAAGACTGCTACCGAAAACGAAGCCGGGTGAGAGTTTTAGTGGCTACAAACACAAAGCAACTAAAAATTTCGCAAAGAAATGCGACATTAATTTTTAATGTTTTTTTAAATATCGTCATTTTTGGTAGGTAAATTCATAGTCTTTAATAAAATAATAATATCAACTGTTTTATACTTTAGAGTATTTATAAATAAAAGGGTGTACACTATTATTTTAGGAAAAAAATGTATTTTCTACCCAGATATGGCCGTAGGAAAAAAAAGTTTTTTTGCAAAATTTTCTTTTGCATTTTGTCTGAAATCGCTTAAAAAACCACCCAACTTCGTTTTCGGTAGCAGTCTTGATATACCCTATATATTATACAATGGTGCATCCAATTCCACAGCGCAGTTACCTTTTGCGGAACAACATTGTGCAACACGGTAACATAAGACACCAATGGGTAACTTTTGTGGCTACTTGTTACCTTCTATTGGTTAAATGATTACCGCCCGCATACTGGAACGCAACTTAAATAAAGTTGCGATTAACGACGTTAATCCTGCTTAAATGTACTGGCTAAGTGGGCCGTGTGCTGTTATGAACAACTAATTATTTGAATGGCGTTCCAGTCATAGAGAAAATAAACACTACGTGATATGGTTCCGGTACTCGAGCGAGAGAATCATCGTAAACATCGCAATCTGCCAAACAGCAGTGTAAATGCACTGTTTAATTTCGCTTTTTCGGCTAATACACAATCCTATAGTAGGTATACCATGGTCTAAAATGCCAAACACATAGTTTTTGCAATATCTGTTTTCTATGTTCTGCTTCATTTCGCCAATTCATTACGTGCCAAAACTTTGTGTTTTATAAACATAAAGATTAATTAAGAAATATTGACTAGATAATATGTTTATGCTTGGAAAGTCATCAAACTAACAAAATAACATATTTTTTCTGAGAATTTACCGATTAGTGAATTCGCAAAAGACCAGCCATTTTTCAGATTAATCTCTGGCTATTGATTTTAGATTTAATAGCACCTAAATGATGTTACTATGTCTACGCGAGATAAAATGTTTATCCAAACACATCCAGTACACGGGCTCATCTCAACTCATTCAACGCAGAGAGCAAGACACACAGAATTTGTCCCGCCATTACAAAGTATTAAAGGAGCTCGGGAAGGTTTTAGAAAACAAAGGACTAAGCCCCGGGAGGAACAACAAAGTGCTCTGATACTTTTGCGGGCGGTAGTCTTCCCGGATGACATTTTAGTTTGAGTTTCCGTTTTCGAAAACATTATAATATGTTGTAATGTATATAGTATGTTGCAAAAGTTTATAATCTATACAAAGGAATTCACATCCCCACACTGAAGCCACACTGGCTACAGGCTAACTCCAATGTTAAAAATCTTATTTAATAAACATCTTTTAATTATATTCAAAATACTCATTGCTTATAATTTAATAATTATAATATAGTCTTTCACTTGTTGTTTATTAAGTTTTTTTGAAGAAAATATGCTGACTCTCCCGATATTCGGATTTATGCGAATAGACTATATTCCTTTACGACTGACTCGAAACAGTTTCTGCAACTTTTCTGAGACATTTACCAGTGGGAAGTCTTAGGACTTGGATATTAGTTAATATTTATTATGGATTGACAGACGTCACAAGTTCCCATACCTAAATCTTATAGACGACTCTCAGGTATTTAATTTCCTAATAGTGTTGTTAATATGATTGATAATGTCTAATTAACTAGGCATACATAATACACATGTAACGAAAACGGCGTGTCTTGAAAGACAAAACCGTTTCGCATTTTTCAGTCAGTGTGGTATACCAACTCAAAAAGTCGGTAGGTACCAACATTCGATGTAGCTAATTGTATAACTCTTGTAGAATATTTGCTAAAAAAAACCTCATTTAACGATTGTATTGTTTTTCTTACGTTAAACTGCACAATATTAGGCATAGTTTTTAAACTGGCTCATCAATACGCCCACAGAACAGATGAATAAATACGCCCATAACCACCTAATGGGGAATGCAGTGCAATCCAAGTAGTTCTATAAGTGTCAATTTAGTTCATTATATTTATATCGGTATATCCTTATTGTTTAGACAAGGATAAAGCGTGAAGACTGCACACCTATGCCTTTAAAAAGAATGGCACACAATACGCAGCGTTTATTGAAACGGGCGCGTCTTTGACGTGTAGGTCGCGTGACGTGCAAAACGCACTTGTAAGCGATACCATCTTTAATCTTCGCACCTTTTCGTTGGTCCGCGCTCTCGTCGCTAGCCAAGCGGGTTATAAATAGGGAGCCGAGACCGCTTTGTGAGCTGAAATGAGACTAGCGCGAGATAACAATCTTGAAAGTGTTCCAAGTGTGCGGCGCCCTAGTGGCGCGCGCCAGTCACGTGACCACCAGCGCGCCCGCAAGGACAGCGGGATCTATTGCGCTTTTCATTAGAAAAACGTATCACAGCTATTTATGTTTGCGAGATTCCTTTCACTATTTTTTGCTTCATACTTTAAGATCAGGATAGGAGGACGCTCCTTCAGTCTTGAGATGGTAGACACCTCGAGCTTTTCGACATTCACACTTAGTTTGTTGACGCTAAACTTTTCTCTCTATCGGAGGAAGTCGTAAGACATTTTTGTTCAACATTTATGGCGCGAAGCTAATTGAAGAAATTAAGATAAAAGATTAGAGAACATTATTTTAAGTGCCATATATTGTGTAAATGACATGCACATATAAATCTGTGCACAGTGTAAATAAAACAAGCATTGATATTAAAATTATATTTATTTTAAAATTAAGTTACTAACAGCAATAAACTGCTCAGGTTGTTCCTCACAGACCCAGAACTATCATCTAACTCTTTACATACAAATCTCCAATCGGCCTGAGCGTAATTTCGAAATATTCTACAATGTCAAAACTATACGTGTACAATGGTGCATCGAATACATGCAAAACGGTGTTAAAAGCTAGATATTAATTATTACAATATTTCACTGCCAAACATTTCGAATGCATATAAAACTTAGTTTTATATGTTAACTATCCTCCGTCTAAGAGTGAAATAATAACGATAATTTAATTACAAATAACATAACTCGCGTATGACTACATACGAGTTTAGTACGCATAGATTTGTACAAAGCAATAGGCGTTGGTGTTAGTCCTTACAAAGTGCCGTTGGTAGCCAAGGTAACTACGAGATAATTTAACCTACGTTTAGGGGCCGGACGCTCGCAAACTATTCCACGTCGATAACTACGAAATAATTTTCACAATAGAGAAAAGCTAACCTAATCTAACAATATCTGTTCAATACGTTTTAAGTATAGTAGTAGGTAATAGTAATAGTGCATACATTTTATGGTATAAATGAGGTAAATAACCACGAATGTTGTTAATCCACTTTGACTCTAGACAAGCGGTAGCCTAGACGTACAATTACTTTAAAGTTTACATCAGAGACTAGTAAAACTAATGATATACACAAATACAAGCCTGTTGCATTACAATATATTCGATAATAATAGATATGCCTTTATGTACACTACAAGATTTACGCGCATCGATACTAATCGTTACCTATAACAGTTACAATAATATCAAACGAGGCCTTAAAAGTGGAGAACAAATGGGACTAAATTACATTAAGAAATAAATAACACTGAATTTAGATGACAGGCCACGGATTAAACTACGTTTAAATAAATAAATAAGAATTTATCTAACTAACTTACCTAGTGGCGCCGTGAGTAACAACACAATACTGACAACAACGACTGTGCGTTGCGAAGTTTCATTCCGATCGACGAAAGTAATTTTAAGCAACTGATTCAAACATGGATTTCGTTTCGAAATATATTTTTTTATTTTCTATTACCTTCATATGGCATAACTTCGTGTAATAATATAATGGCGAATTGTTCAGTACGTATGGCATAACGTCTCATATATAAGATAACTGTACTAAAGTTACCAAGCTGACTGTGAGTGGCATAGTCGAGAAGATTACCGCGTTAACATCTACCTAGTGCATTGCTTTATCTGGTGATAAAGATAGGGCGTGTTGAAGCGTAATAGAGTATGCCATCACAGGTGGGGGGTTACTACTTTCGATTTCGAGTATAGTGGGGGAAGGGAGGGGGTGTAGTTTGATGTTTATAAGACGCAGAACTCGTCGAGTAGGTTCTTGAGCTCCTTGTTGTGCGCCGCCTTGGAGCCCGTGGCGGGGGACGCGGCCGTCGCGCGACCGTTGTAGCTGCAACACATCACACGCATTATAATATCTGTTCAATATTATTCATACTTAATTCTATATTTTGCTAGACGTTACGTCTGCGTGGCGTCGATACATGGTTTCATTGCATATTGTTACAGAAAGATAGTTATAAAGTTCCGACTTCGAAAAAAAGTTGTATTTAAAAACTCGCATAGAGCGTTTTGCTGTGCTGGGAAAATAAATCAAGGTGATTTTGCTTCTTAACTAAATTCTTAAAAATATTTCGCAAAAATCATTGTCTATAAAGCGAGAATTGGTTTATATTTATTCTCAGCTACAGCAGATCGAGATAATGAAATAAAGTTTCATTAATTTAAGTCGTGATAATTTACGAACTGAAGAATAACAATATTTTTTCTTCTCAAGCGTCATTATACGAAATCTGGGATATCTATATCGTAATTCTACTAGACCTAAAGTAACGGGTAAAAGGAACTTTCTTGTAGCATTTGCAACTCGGAAATCACATTTAGAAGCAATATACAAACACGAGTAAAAATATAACCATAATAAAAATAACAAATCTATCACCATTTGTGTAAACAACAAAAAATAAAAAAATAAAGCGCGGTGAAGTAATGGTTTTTATGATAAAATATTTCATATCACAACATTGGTCATTATGTAACAAAGATGACTACAATTTTATCAGGTATATTTTTAAACATACAAATTATCAGGTTATCTTAAATTAAAATACCAGTGTTGACATTTTCGTTATAAAAACATCGTTATCGCAACAGCTAAATATAATGTGTTTTTATACGAAAGAACCAATAAAGAACACTATCTGGAATGACCCCCTACCAATACCTTTTGTTTTAGTAAACAAAATCAGTGATGAAAAACATAAAATAAGCTGCATGCTGTTGTAGCACAAATTAGAAACAAATGAACATAGAAGGGAACAAATAAATGCATGTGAAGATAATATATATCGTACCTTTAGAATTATAGAGAACTAACTAAAAAATCTTATTCATTGAGAGACGTTCATTAAAGATGTGTAACATAAGAAATTTTGTACTTATGGAAGAAACATCGAGAAGACCGAAGTATACATCTTTCTTTAATAAATTATTAAAGAAAGAAAGAATTTCGTTCCTTCTTTAAGAACGGGTTGATGGAGATAGTCATATTGAGCCAATATATTATGATTAAAAGCCAAAATCATTTCTTTTGGATTCGGTTACTTTAGTTCTAAAGGTGCGATATGATAGGCGATGGTTGCAGCACATATCTGTCGAGCTCACCTAATGGTGCGCGGCACTGACTCAGTGTCTTGTTCGACAGAGTGTTGGGGCTTCTCGTCCCGTCCGAATAGTTGGCTTAACCAACTACCCCCTTGCGTTTGGGACTTTGCCCTGCAACCAAACGCCGATTATGTTATGACAGCACGCATGCTTGTGCCAACATTCGAATGTATACGTCAAGTGAAATGAATGTTGTGGTTTTGAAACTTCAACGATTTTTACAACACCATGCAACTATACTATAAATTAAATGATTTAAAATCAAAATTAATTTTAAAAATATTTTTGAGCTGGAAACTGTATATGCTTGGTTATCACAAAAATACGCAATAACGATGATTACGAAAGCAGTGAAAAGGACATTACAATTATTAAAATCTAATATAGTACAATTTATTGCAAAACTCCTAAGGGTAAATAAGTTATTGAACTCTTGTGAAAGACTCATTTATAACCAAAATAAGTTAGGCGATGCTATCCCAACAATAATAAATTTCTATCCTTTTTAACATACGCATGCAAAATCTCTGTGCAATTTTATTTAGAATCAATAATATGATTTATGGCATGTTTTTATATATATACTGAGGCAATAATATTGTAAAAACCTTTAAAACTAGCCACGTATTTTAAAAATTAATTGCGCTCTATTGCCGGTTATGTTGGTAACCGTTATCAAGTACTTCCAGATGTTTTGATAATACAGGACCTATAACTTAACAAGTTGAATGCAGCACCAAAACCATTAACTGCCCATCCGTGCGGAAATGTCTTATAAAGGCAGGCGTCCACATGCCCGCTACGTACGCATCGAATGCATCGCATCAAACGGATCGTAATATTCTCTGTATAAGAATTCATACAAGTGTGGCTACTAATCTGCATCGTACAAATCGCATGACTCTACCCGTAAGCAATGCCGATGGCCTATGCTTTGAGTGGCAATCTAAGTAAATCCGATTGCTACTGTTACTATACGGATTGTACGATGCGTCCGATACGTACGATGCGGAAATGTGGACGCCTGCCTTTATCTGGGTAAATGATACGCAAGACATGTGATAGCTTTGTTTCAAATACGTTGTGCACATAAAAACACAACATCAACCAGTTAATAAGCAACAGTAAAGGTGTTAACAATGCATCGTGATCGTCACCATTATTTTCCTCAAGCTGCTTATAACAAAACCTAGTTTCGGTGACTTTATGTTATATTATCCTTGCATAAACAAATTTGATTGTTTAAATAGTTGATGTGCACAAAACTACTTTCTTCAATAAAATTATTTGTGTTGATGGGATCATTAATTAATTAATTAATTAAGGAAGCAGTCGGGCGTAAAATCTTAAGCCAAATCTTGCTGCGACATGCATTAAAACCATGTTAAGTCGACGCCACGTAGGAGATGAATGAGTGACTTAACCACCGCAGTTACGTATTATTATTTATTGAGCTTTTTTCAACTTTTGTTCACTAGATATTGCCATCATTGATATTTCTGCGCATCCTATCGATAAGCTCCGTTGCGTTCAGTACTATATTTGCTGTATAAGTGTAACTAAGGGCCACAACTCGATTACAAGTTTTAATAAATAAAAAAATCCTGTCTATGCAATAGAATTAATGCAAATGTAAAGGCATTTTTCACAGGCAGTTTTAAAGTGTCTTATCTTCTTCACTCAAGTTGAATTTAAAAGTCATTAGGAAGGGACAAGACATTCGATAATAGGGAATATGCATGTCATTTTTTTATATTTTTAATCAATTCTGTATGTTATTACATTATCGGAAAAAAATATAAGTCTTTGAAAATATCAATAAAGAAGGTACAAAAAAATAATAAAAACTGCTATCAGTTTCGAAGCATTCAAACGCCATGATGGCGCGAACTCGCTGTGACGTCAAAGGTCACGTTATGAACAACGTAGTATTTGGATTAAGTTTCTTTCATGAATTGCTACAGAACTGTATTTCGCGACAAAATAATCCATTTTATTTAATAGTATAAAGAAAGCACAAAATAACTCATAAACAAACGTAAAACAACAAGCTAAAACTTCATAAGAACGTGACCATTGTCGTCACTTTCCTTTTCAAGCAATAAATCGCGTTTCAGAAAAAATGCGCGGCAAATTTGAAATGTCATTTTTTAAGTATTTATTTTACCGATTTAGAGTTGATAAATTAAAAAAATATCTTTAAGGTATATTTCTATATTAATAGAGATTACAAAAAAAATATTTTGACTTATTTTAAAGTCTGGTGCATGTTCCCTATTATCTCTTTTCTTTTATAAACTTTCTTTGAATAAGGCGGTAAGTAGTCATTCGTTTTTGATTTAATTTTGTTATATTAGATTAGGGGCCGTCCACTAATCACGTGATATTTAATTTATTATTAAGCATTTTTTGACCCCCCCTCCGTGATATCTTACCAGACCCCCCTCCCCTTGTGATATTTTGTGATTTTTATCCTAACCCCCCATTCAAGCCTCACGTGATTAATGGCCGTCCCCTTAGTAGTGTATTGTGTGATACCTGATTTGCTTCTGGTTGTGCAGCAGCGTGCGGAATCGCGGCTCGATGTAACTCCACGAGCCCATGTTCTTGTGCTCCTCCTGGCTCCACACCAGCTGAGCGTTCGGGTACTTAGCGATCTCAGCCTTCACCTGGTCGTACGGGAACGGAGAGATCTGCTCCAGCCTGCACCACAATAATTTATATTATAACCGCATTCCAGCTATCACCACTGTACTGTAATTTTGTGTTGTGTCCGGGTCTTCTTAACAGATATTACTAATATAGTCTAGTGAGGAATGGGGATTAGTTGGAACTAATTTCACGCCGATGGTAATATGAAAATAGGTGATTGTTATTATGGGAAATAGGTCTTATGATTATTGAGACATAAGAAGGTCATTCCACTCTCCTCAAGTGTTGTGAGTTTTCGTGGACGTGGACAGACGAAATTACTTTTAATCTGATCGCTCCAAGCTTGACCACATATTTATTGCTAAAAATCATGTGTAAAATAATGTGCATGGTTAAATACCTGGCAATAGCGATGTCCTTCTCGAGTCCGCGGTCGCGCCTCTCCTTGAGCATGTCGTAGTACACGCGGCCCGAGCAGAACGCCAACTTGCGCACGTTCTGTGGGTTCTCAGATGCAGGGCCTTCCTCAGGAATCACCCTGTATAGAAAAAAAATAGTTGAAAATCATCAATCTAATCATGGCATATGCAATACGAAAAAATATAAATTGTACCTGACAAAACATTGTACTGAATCATATTTCCAAATAATTTAAATTATTTTTGTGTAACAAATGTTAAAATTGAACATATTTTCTGATGTAAAACGGAGTTATACTTTTGTTTTTTTTTTTAAATCATTATAGAGTATAATAGAATTAAAGCTTCCAAATAAACTGGAACGCACCTTTTAAAATGTAAATATCCAAAACAAAAACTTCAAACGAAATCATCAGTTTGGCTTGCGATCTATTAGACACGGTATCGACACATAAGCATACATACCTCCTGAAGGTGGTGCCCTCCTTCATGTCATCGAAGGATGACTTGCACTCGGGATGACGCAGGAGTGACTTGGGCGTCATGATGATGAGAGGCTTGCGGAACGGCAGCGCGATCTGTCGCCGCAGGATGTGGAAATACGACGCCGGCGTCGAACAGTTCGCCACGATCCAGTTGCAGTCGTGCAATTGACGCACTGGAAAAATAACATCAAATATACATGTCATCTCACTCTCTGAGATCTCTCTGAGATCCTTGGAAGCGGCCTACGTTCAGCAGTGGACTTCCTGTGGCTGATATGATGATTATAATGATGTCATCTCACAAAATCTACTATGTCCTCGCAGAATATTTACGTACATTGCGTAGCATGCAATCAATCGGTTTTATAACTATAAAATCCGGCGTTTGCAGTTTTTGAACATAAATGCTACCATAGGATGACTTAAAGACAAAATGTACGGAGTTAATTTCGGGCCATTATTTATAGAAAATGAAGTGTGGATATCATTGACGTTAAAAAAATATAATCGTATAACTTCAAAAAAAAACACAATTATTTAATTCCTTCACCTGTAAAAAGTTCTGTTCAGTTGCCAAACAAACTTACCTTCATAGTCGGGGCTCTCAGGGGGCATGTAGTCGGGGTCATCGGAGCACATTTGCAAGAATCTCTCCAAACGAGCTGAAGAATGTTCAGGGCCCTGTAAAATATAACTTAAGTAAGTACCAAGAAATAACCCAAAATATAACAAAATATATCAGAAGGAAATTGTGAAGACTACAATTTTACTCCAATATGTTTTCAAAAAGAACCATTTTTAACCATCCTAATTGCTTTTACAAAAACTACTGATAACAACTACCCATTAAATCTTTATTAATTCCAATACAAAGTATGGTATTATATAATCTGTTTACAGCAAACACATTAAAAAACTAAAAAATGAGTAATGCCAACATACCATGCCCTCCATTCCGTGAGGCTGCAGCAGTACAATGCCGGACTGTCGCACCCACTTGGCCTGTCCGCTGGATATGAACTGGTCGATGATGCACTGCGCCACGTTGTTGAAGTCGCCGAACTGCGCCTCCCATAGTACCAACGCGTTCGGATTTGTCACGGAGTAACCCACTTCGAAGCCCAGCACACCTGGTGGATTTATATGGTTTTTTTATTAATTGCAATTGGAATATATAACATGTCGTATGTGGTAAAGTAATAAACTATGCAACATTGTCATTTAAATATATTGAGGATTTATTACACATCCTGCGTATAATAGCCGCATATGTGTTGCACAAAAAGACTTAAATGTGAGCCGCAATCAACGTTTAATAGCACTCTATTATTCATTAAAAACACGAAATACGAGTAGCTAAAAGTTTTATAAATATTCAGTTTCATTGTAATTAAAGATTCTGAAATGTTATATTGTAAATTAATCACTTATCTGCTTGAATTCAAAGATATTTTCTGAAATAACATCACATATCTAACTCAACACAATATGAATATAGGTTATGATTTACACACCGTATTCAGAGAGTGAGCTGTTGCAGACGGTGTAGGGAGCCTGGTCGGGGTAGAGGTGAGCCAAGGGGCAGTAAGTAGCCTTGTCTACCTTCTGGTGATGCAGCACATGATGCCTAAAACATACATACATTACTTTCAAACATGTATTTTTTTGTATGAAACGAATATAATTTGGATTGTAGAAAAAAATACTTGACGTCAAATTGAAGTAACAATATTCATGACATAAAATATAATGTGTTGGAATCCATTTGCTTATGATAATTATAAAAGTATTAAAACCATTACATTGATTGCAAATTACTTTGTAAGTTCTTATCAATGATATGCTACTCATAAAGTATACATCGAGATCTAGGAAAACACATAGATAAAAAGAATACCTTTGAGTTCCTTGTATGATAAGAATTATGTATGATATGACATTGAACTAAAGAAGTACCTAATGCACTTGCAAAATACATCTGAAAATTATTTTTAAATTTTGAACCTGTCAAAAAATACAATTACTTCTACTTCGTCACTTAATTCCATTTTAATAGTTTTCTAGAAATCCATGGCATTCTCATTCAGATATCAGAGAGGATATAGCGAACATAACATGTGTACTAAAAAAACTGGTTCATGTACCAATCTTATAGTATCCTGACATTCTTTCACAGTCTCACTGCTTTTCCTGTGGCTCTAATAATTTTCCGTGATTCTAATAGGTTCACACGCACGCGGAGATTCTGACCACTATATCCACTGTCTTCAAGGTCACTGAACACATACCTGTGAGAGAATGTTCCTCGCTCCACGTCCTCTCCGGAGAGGCGCACGTGGATGCCCTCCTTCAGTAGCGAGCCGAACGCCATCGCCTCGGCCAGCGCCCAGTCCACCGTGCGGTTGTCCACCATCTCCATGCGCGACTTCAGGATACGCAGCAGACCCTTGTGGATCTCAAACTCCGCCGCGTTCGGTGGTGGCGACGAGAAACGTTTCCCGATGTGGACCAAGGTCTCTTCCACTACGCCGGTAGGGGACATCTGGAAATTAATATTTTATTAAGCGACTTTACTCGACAGGCATTAAGAGTTTTGGAGTTCGTTAAAGTATTGGATGTAATATGAAACGCTTAGGCCTTCGACGCCGAATATTTACGAAATTTGTATAACCTTCGATGTATACATAGGGTCAAAAACTATATTTATAAGAGTTTTGGTTCTTGTTTCATTAATGACATAGATATAGATAACATTCAAAAGATGAAAAAAATTACAAATTTTTTGTGATTAATTGAACTATAGCAACAGTTATCAATATAAAATCACTAAACTCACTTTAAGCGGGTCCTTGCCCTCGAAGAAGCCGGACCAGGGCGAGTCGAGCCAGTCCTTGTACTTGATGTGCGTCTCCTGCTTGGCCTGGTTGTACGCGTCCTCGCAAATCTTCTCGTACTTGTCCTTCACGTCTTTGACTTCCTCGGCCGTCACGACTCCTTCAGCGATCAGCTGGTCTGCGTATTTCTCCAGGACTGAAATAATAAAGAACATTCGAGTATGAAACCAAGTATAACAATATTATATATGACTGAACAATAATTTAAGCGAAATCACTGTTTGCGCAATTTACTTTGGAAATTATATGTGGTGATTTTCATCCCAAATTATTTATTTGTGTATAAAATTTAATTCGTGACGTCAAGTTTATTTTAATAAATTGGTTGCTATACATTGATTGTAATGACAATCATTTAAAAGTTACAAACAAAAGTTCTTATTCCAATACGGTAATTTTCTCCTAAGGAATAGTTCTGGTGTAAAATGTATAGGAAATTGGTAAAAGAGGCAGTGGAATGAAAACTTATATTGAAGTAATAAACATGGTAGAATTTTATTTACCGGGTTTGGTCTTGCGGATCTTCTGGTACATGAGCGGCTGCGTGAACATGGGCTCGTCGACCTCGTTGTGTCCGTTGCGCCTGTAGGACACGATGTCGATGACGACGTCCTTGTGGAAGGTGGCGCGCCACTCGGCCGCCACGTTGCACACGTGCATCACCGCCTCGGGGTTGTCGCCGTTCACGTGGAATATGGGCGCGTTCACCACGCGGGCCACGTCTGCAAACACACACACATAGTACACACATACATACATACACACATACATATAGAGCCACAAAGATACCTGGCCCGGTGGTCAAAAGTGGAAACAAATACGTCATTTAGAATGTCAGTTTATCTGCCAGTCGCTGTCATATCGGCCATTAGTTGTTTACTCAATGTATTTATTTTTCCTGCATTATTTAAAACTAGTGAAAATTGCCGAAAACTTTAAAAAGTGATGCTAGGAATGTTAAACTTCAGGTATTAAATTTTACGTAGGAGGAAAATCGGCTTCAGATACCAATAATACCCTTCGAAAAATTGTATCATCGTGTAGCTGTTTCCACAAGTTTGTGTTATCAGCTTTTCAAAATAAATTCCACGAAAACAGAACTTTGTACGTACTAGTACAATAGATGTTAGTTCATATCCTAAACTAAAATTCATCGTTACGTGCGTGGTGGCCTGTTGGTAAATGGACCACCAATGACCACAACCACATTTCACGGTGGCTGCGGGTTCGAATCTCAGAGTACCCCTCTGACTTTTCGGAGTCATGCGTGTATTGATAGTCAATAAACACACACAAAAACGGTGAAGGAAACATCGTGAAGAAACCTGCATACCAAAGCGATTTATAAGAATTTCTATGGTACCTGTGTAAGTCCACCAACCCGCATTATGCCAGCGCGGCGGACTATATAGCCTGTGATATGGCCTAACTACCCTCAATCGTACTCTCGATTACAGAGGAGGCCCGTACCCTCCAGTGGGACGTGTATGGGCTGATACAGATAACTTTTTAAGGGTTTTGACTTCTTTAAGGGGGAGCAATTGGTTAGAAATCTTGTGAAGGAAAAAAACATGCATATGAAACTGGTCCACTCATTTTCCCGACACTATTGATCGGATTGAAAAATCTTACTTTACCCACTTTATTGCTATATCTATTTTTAATGGCAACACCAAATTCGATTACAGCGACTCTCTCACAGGGTCAGATAACTTTGTCCCTCTATACATACATACACACACATATATACATACATACATACACACACATACTTACATACATACACACACATACATACATCCATAAACTCAAGCCTTTTTCCCAGAAGAGGTAGGCAGAGGTGCCAGGACACCCACATTTCGCCTTGTATGTTCCGTCCAACAATGTGATAGGTGGCGAGCCTATCGCCATATCGAGCACAAATTCCTGACTCTGGGCTGACAATGAATAGAAAAATCCAATATCACTTTGCCCAACCCGAGATTCGAACCCGAGATCTTAGCTTTGTAACCATACCCTAGTACAGTACTAGTACAACTACGCCGCTGAGGCAGATAACGCATACACATGTTCATTGTCACTATTAGATCTACTAATAAATTAGGTCTAATTAAGATTTATGTATATACTTACATATATCGACGCGTTTAAACTGTGATTATCATTTTAAGCATTGCATAATATATTTAATTTTCCTTGTGCCATAAAGTATTGTTGAAGGCGTGCTTTTTATGTATACTAGTATATATAAGGGATTTTTTTGAGTTTGTTTGGACACGTTAATTTCTAGAACTACCAGTCGAATTAATAAATAAATAAATAATAAATACACCCAACCCTCAAATACATTGTCCTGACCTCACATTAAGATCAATTAATTCTTGTGTCGTATCAGAAACAACGAGAGACTTTTGGTCTCACAAAGCCCCAGAATCGAGACAAATTTTGTGCGGGGATCGAATTCACAGCCTCTCGTTTCACAGTCGACGTCTAACTAACTGCGCCACGGAGGATATCCAAAAAACATTTAAACACTGTAAATTGGTAACATTGTGCGTCGAATTTGTATATAGGTACCTCAAGTAAAATGATTTTTGTGTAGTGAATATAGACGGATAACAAGTGCAATATGTAGTACATACCTGTGCAGTAAGCAGAAGAGCGCGAGTGCCTGGGGTCTGTGGTGAATCCGATCTGGTTGTTGACGACGATGTGTATGGTGCCGTGCGTGGTGTAGGCGGGCAGGTCGGACAGGTGCATGGTCTCGAACACCACGCCCTGACCCGCGAACGCAGCGTCACCGTGCAGTAGGATCGACATCACCTGACGGGGTAACACAATTATTTAAAGTATTGTAGAGGTAACTTTAATGGTACAACTATATACTGCTGGGAGGAATCTTTGATGGTACTACCAGTTATACTGGTAGTAGGTCTCTCATATAGCAGTTGCCGCCTAGGTTGGTGCCACCGTAATGTCAATTTCTCCCTCCAAACAGCAGTGTAAACGCACTGTTTTGTTCTGTTTTTAAGGACATTGCAGCTGGCTAGAGTAGTTACTGGACATATTGAAACTTAACATCTTATGTCACAGGATGACGAGCGCAGCGGAATGCCAAGCATTGCTCCTGTCCATGAGTGGGCGTATCGCTTACCATCAGGCGAATAGAATGCTCGCTTCGCCATTCATACAAATAAAAAAGTGCTGCAGCCATCTGACTCTAGACAACAAAATTTCATATACTCATGTTTTTATTTAAATTATCAAATGTCCCTATCCCAAAATAAAGCAAACACAGAATTTTGTAAATCCATTCAGAATTAAACAAGTTATAAACGCTTAAAATCTTGCAGTGGCAGTCACTAGTTTTAATATGTAGTACAGTATGTGATGTGTGATCCCCATTAATGGTATTGCTCTTGAATTATGCAAATCATATTTGAGCAATAGGGTCCAAAGTGTAGATGTCAACGGAATAAGATCTCCTGGGTCTGCCGTTACTATGGGAGTTCCGCAGGGCTCGATTCTTGGACCCTTTCTCTTTTTAATTTATATTAATGACTTACCTTTTTTTATAAGGGACAACTGTGAGGTAGTGTTGTTTGCCGACGATACTTCATTAATATTTAAAGTAAATCGACGCAATCCTGATATTGACGACGTAAACAACACCCTCTCAAAAATAGTACATTGGTTTAGCATTAACAATTTGTTATTAAATAGCCAAAAAACGAAATGTATAAGGTTTGTGACACCTAATGTCAAGAAAGTTAATGCTAACATTAATTTGAATGGGGATGAGTTGAGCCTTGTGGATACAACTAAGTTTTTAGGAATTACATTAGATCCCAAACTTCAATGGGGTTCTCACATAGTCGCTCTAGCTAAAAAGCTGAGCGCCGCAGTCTTTGCGGTGGGTAAGATTCGCCAATTGACTGATGTTGATACAGCTCGATTGGTATATTTTGCCTACTTTCATAGTCTGATGAGTTATGGAATTTTACTGTGGGGTGGTGCTGCTGACATTAATACCATCTTTGTTCTCCAAAAGCGAGCTATAAGATCAATTTATTCGCTTGGGTCCAGATATTCTCTTAGAGAAAAGTTTAAAGAGATAAATATAATGACAGTAGCATCACAATACATTTTTGAAAATTTAATTTATGTCCATAGAAATAAAGAAAGTTTTCTTAAGATTAGCGATATTCACAACAAAAATACTAGGAATAAGAATAATCTAGCTACTCTTAAGACCAGACTCCACAAGATCAGCAAATCTTTTAAGGGTTACTGTATACACTTTTATAACAAAGTTCCCAGTCATATTAAAGCCTTATCTATTACAAAATTCAAAGCTACTATCAAGCAAAAATTATGCAATAAGGCATATTATAAAATTTCGGAATATTTAGACGATAACAAGGCTTGGGAATAGAATAAAATTAAATGAATGTGTAGTATCTCGGAGCGTAAGTCTTGGTGTGCTCTATAATATATCATTTAAATCAAGTAACTTGTCAAATTTGCCATTATTTTCCTGTGTAAGTGATTGGGTATGTCATGCTCGCTAAAAGGTCTGTGCTTGCGGTGGCGTCGTGTGCCAGTTCGGTCACTTCCCTGCAACATGGTTGAGGAGGCCGATGGCTGGCACATGCGTCATACTCGTGAACGGGTGCTGCTTGCGTAGACTGGTCTATCCGATTTGCTTACATTGTAATGGATGATTGATGGATTACATAAGGCTTTCGCAATTATTCACTGCTTTGGCGAAAAAGAGTATACTGATTCTTCGTTCTGGGCGACTTCACTCAGCCATAGTAATTATATTATAATATAATAATATTCATATCAAAAATATTTATTGTAAAGCAACATATTATTATTAAACTGCTCTGATTTAAACCAACTTGTAAATTTTGTAAAAATTCACTACATTGTAAACTGGTTTTGAAAAGAGCAACACTAGAGTTTCTTGCCCGTTCTTCTCTAGTGAAAACAGCTTTCCGAACCGGGTGGTAGATAAAAAAATGACTGAATCTAAATGATGTTGAACATTTTAATGGATTCAATAAATTATTTTCATTTCATTTTCATTTTCATTTCATTTTCATTTCATTTCATTTCATTTTCATTTCATTTCATTACACTCACACTCTTTCTTTTAAAATACTAATATTTGCCTCATGTGACAAGCTACATGATTTCACATTACTATGTAAATGTTTTATTTTAATAATATATAAAAATTAAGCAAAATAATATAAAAAAATCGATCAATCAAATACCCATTCGAAGTGTATTTTAGACAAATGTATAGTTAACACAGATAAGTAACAAACACTGAATAAAATAAAAACAATAGTACCGAGGATATACCAACCAATAGAAGGATAAGATCTATAAGTTACGTTAAGTAGGAAACAAGTTTGGTGATGTGTTGTTGACATTGATGATATAAATACTATCCCTTTGGAGATACACAAAAAGAACATGTATATAGTAGAAACGCATCGTCATCATGTGACTGTTAGGCTCTATAAACATTCTTCATTTAAAAATCTATGCAAATAACCACTCACGTTGACATAATTAGGACGTAGACACGGAAAATTTTATCTTACTAGAAAATACATTTATCAAGATAACTAAGTGCGTCAGACGACTTCAACTGTCTGTAAAACCATAAATTATACATTGGAGTTTGATATACTTTTTAATTTACATCACTAAATTCTATTAAATTTGTGGCAGATGGTTGGAATTGTGGAAATGAGTAGTTGATAATTGGTAAGAGATAATGGATGAGTATAATAAGTAATTGGTAGTAAACAATGAAGTGTTCATAATGTATAATCTTGAGTAGACGTGGGTAATAATTGACAATCGATAAAGTGTGGAGTAGATTACACATGGCAAACACATTGGTGAGGTAGTAGTGGTTACAGCAGGTGGAATGTAGTGATTGCCTTTGAGGAGAGACACGGCCCTACACACACTGGAGGAGTATAATAATACTGACGAAGAGCATAGCGCATCTTATCGGAATAGTGAGTGGAGACCTCTTAGCTACCGGCCATGGTCATCGCCAGTCCACCAATAGTCGGTATTTCGGCGCATAAATTAGGTCGGGGACACACACACACACCCGCCCCTTAATGGTTAGGATGGTTCGTAAAGGGATTTTTTTTTAAATGGTATCGGTTACCTTCTTTCCTTCGTTGTCACCGCGGTAGAACTGCTCGGCGCGGGTCTTGCCCTGCACGACGGGGTCGACGGCCTCGAGGTGCGAGGGGTTGGCGCACACCGCCAGCCGGATGTTCTTGTTGGTCACGCGGTTCAGACGCTCGATGTACGTGCCCAAGTGGTACTTCACGTCGCCAGAACCCTGCCGAATACATACTTGTTGGAATATTGCCGTTTATTTTGTTAAAAATGATTATTTGAAACTGTATGGGAATATACTATATGACGCTATTTAATGTTTACTTAAAACTGTACGTGAATATATGACGTAAACAGATAAAAGGTTTTAAAACTGCTCATCAACTTAATCATATTGACGCAACGTCATACTGCGGTTTTTGATGTGTGATTAAGATTTGATTAGCGGTCAACGCTTGCTACGTAACATTACAATTTAAAGTTGTTATATAATAGAAGTTTTTTTATTTGAATTGTTTTCCTTATCACGACATAAAAGCATGTAATTGTAAGTGTAAAAAGGCATCTCACATCGTCCTCGGCCTCGAGTCCGGCGAACTGTGTGAACAGCTGGTGTAGAGGTTTACGACAAACATTCGCCAACACGTTGAGGCGACCTGAAACAATACAAACACGTAGAGTACTTTTTTTTTTTTTTTTATTGCAATGAATGACGAGACGAGCCTGCCGTTCGCCTGGTGGTAAGCGATACGACCGCTCATGAACAGTAGCAGAACCAAACAACACCTTGAATTACAAAGCAATGCTTGACATTCCACTGCGCTCGCCATCCTGAGACATAAGATGTTAAGTCTCAATATGTCCAGTAGTTACTCTGGCTACAATGTCCTTCAACCCAAAACACAACAGTGCATTTAAACTGCTGTTTGACGACAATATATATTAACATTCGCCTGCCTCGACTTTCGTTTTCGCCAATTGAGTTGCTAATTTTATATACGTAAAACACATCACACACACATACATCTTTCGCTCCCATGATATTAGACATAATCATAAAAATATTGACAGTTTGACAGTCATGAAAATATACTTGATTCATAAATTATACGTTTCCTTTATTTAAATATTTATAAAAGCAAGATACAAAATTTAGACAAACTGTGGCGCTAGAAATTATTGGATTAATAATGAAAACAAAATTGTCTATGCGATTTGCAAGCAGCCATACGGCACGCTTGATTGAACCTATTTTGTAGAACTGTAACTGAAACAATAAAACTCTAAAAATGAAGAAATTAAATGAGAATGTTTGCGTTTATTGAAATAAATGTTTAAAAAAAGAAACAAAAAACTATGTTGAATTAGGCTCTCATTTGTAAGAGACTGCATGACTAATTTATATATTATGGCATCCTTAATTACTATATTTGGTATGACGTTGACGAGTAAAATATCATTTCGGCATGATACGCTGAGAGGTCAATGTTCCTCAATGAGTCGAATAACTCGAGCACTTTATGGAAACAGCCTTGACGTAATTATTCGTGGCCTTATAAACTGTCAATGCTATGAATTAATTGAATTGTTTTGTATGTCTTCGGACATTGAATTTTTCATTTGATATAAAAATTTACTCCGAATAGCCTAGATTTATTTTAACATCGCAAGTGTGAAAACTAGGTATTTATTATAGATATGTGAAGTCTGATGACATAATAGGTCAGTGTAGTGGAATAAAACCCACTTCCTATAAGGGTCGATATTGAACAAGCTACATACTTATGACTGACCAGAATGAGTCTTAAGACTTGCCGATGAAAAGCCAAAACTTTATATAAGCCTGTTTTTATTGTACATGTATTTTTTTCCTTTTCTGCTAGATGCAACACAACTTAAAGTACGCGTAGTAATAACCAGTGTTTAATAATATTATTTTATTATACACGAACGCACAAGTTGATCAAAACATTTAGGTAACATTATGAAAAACATGATTTTATCTGTACTATGAACACCTTTGTTAAATAAACATCTTACCAGCGAAAACCATAATCATTTATGGAATGTTATCGCTATATTTATATTTAGACTATATTTTAAATCATGCTTGATTAATCTAAGAAAATATTGGCGTTCCTTATCAGGCGTGACAAAATTAGTCTTGTTATATACATCAAGCTTGCTGCCCAAGTACAAACGTACTTAGAAATAAATATTAAATATACCCAACAGTCACATACATACTCCTGAACCCACACAAAGATCGAGTCTTACATCGTGGGTGTCAGGAACTACAAGAGACTTTTCGCGCTCACAAACGCCCAGACCCGAAACAAATATCTATGAATCGCACAAATATTTGTCTCGGTGCGGGGATCGAACCCGCGGCCTCGCGTTTCACAGCCGGCGTCTAACCAACTGCGCCACGAAGGCTTTCAAAACAAACGTGATAATGTGTAGTGTCAATTTAAAAATAAACGTGATATTAGTGTACCCGAAATCTTGATAGACGTAAAACCATTCCCGTAAGTATAAACACGAACTATTGACGTCACAAGTATTGGACGTACCTACATCCGCCCACATACATCCACTATTGAGCACGGGACGCCAATACAATCCAAAGTTCGATAGTGTACATCACAGAAATATATCGATTCTGTGGTGTACATGCTTTCCTTCAATAATATAACTACACTGTTTTCTATGAAAGCTATAAGTAAAATTACCGTACCTCTGTGAGGCATGCCCATGATGATGGACTCAACGCCAAGCTTTGTGGAAACGTCGATGACTTGCTTCATAGCCGGGATCAGGATCTCGCATCCCTCCAGACCGAAACGCTTCTCCGAAGACCATTTCTTAGCCAAGAAGTTCTCAAATCTGTCAACGGTTTAAAGAAAATTACATTTAAATTTCCTAATAACTTCCGAAATGCAAGAATATTATCAACTTTTAAGCCAACTAGATTACTTTAGGTTGTTATTCGTAACGCATGAGTTGTTACGTTTTTCAAATAAATAATACACTATTTTTAATGAAATAGTATGAAATGTATATAAAGCACGTTATCTCCAGTGGATATTAATGAATATTTCATTATTAAGCTATCATCATATCATCACGTATGACATGAATCAAGAGGCATTAACAAAAGTAACATGACGAGTTAAACAAACATATCAATGCTATAATGCTGAACAAATAATCCTAATACAAATCAGTGCGATAACCAGGAAGTTTCAGCCGAAATACGCAAACACTCAATTATCAATCAATCATGGCAATATTTTATCATCGCGTCGTGCCACATTGACAAGCACGAAATATATTGAACGGTGTGTTCTGTCATCTCCCGACAGATTGTAGGGCCTCGTTTATATAAAACATTGTGATATCTATACCACCGAACAAATTATACTTTTCTTCACGCCACTTTCTAGAATAAGTAGGTACTTGTCTGATAATTGTGTCAAGTAGTGATTATAGATAATCGTAGTTTATTACTCCACAAATGGATTATGCGCTATAGAAATATTAAATGCGCTTATTAATGAAAATATATGACAGAGTTATTAATACCCAATGTTTATCTCGTTATCTTATAGACTAGTTCTTGTTATTCCAGTATATTAATATAGAAGTTGAAAAAGAAAATGAAATAATTTTAAAATTTCACTACAGCAAAAGTACATTCCGCTAGCATTTAATAAAATATAACACATATTATAATGAGATCGTATATCGGAGTTTTAATTATGTGATTAAAATGCAAACTTCTTCCAAAGGACGTTGAACTCCGCATTCAAAAAACTAAGGTAGTTTGCGATATAACATGCTCCTTTA
This sequence comes from Hyles euphorbiae, assembly GCA_023078785.2. Classification (NCBI taxonomy): domain Eukaryota; kingdom Metazoa; phylum Arthropoda; class Insecta; order Lepidoptera; family Sphingidae; genus Hyles; species Hyles euphorbiae. The sequence goes on from CM041050.1 coordinate 15,024,899, forward strand.
TTTGTATAGCTACACTGAACGGCAAGCCATCAAGATCATTATTCTCATTTCATTTCATTATCATTATATAAAACAGAAGCAAGACATTGACGTAACAATAATATACAATCATTTTTCTAATACTTTGCAGAAATGGTCTCTTAGACACCAAGTGACGGTATAGTCCTTCAACACCTATGTATTTTTCCATATTAACATTCAATAAGCTGTTCTACTGCTTTTCCGCCACAAAAATAACAGTTCCGATAATAGGGCCTCATTTTATACACTAAATAAAAATAAATGTAGAATAAAATACTACATGAAGAAAATTAAATGACATTTTTATAATTAAAACTGTCCTATAATGTAATTTTCTTCGTGAATTTTGATTTTCTTTTTTTCATCTTCGTGAATCGTGAATCGAATTCGTGAAAGTAATTTTTGGTCTTCGTGAACCTGAAGTTTGAATGATCAGCCCTACATGGAGAAAGTGAATAAGAATATTTCTCACCCGGTGGATCTAGTGAGACGGGCGAGGATCAACCTCTTCTGGTCGGGGTTCATTTTGGTCACGTTGGGAGGCTCCATGCGCTGCCTGATCCAGTTGCATTGCTCCAGAGAGTTGATGAACATGAACTCGATACCGATGTTGTTGCAGTAAGCCTCTTCAAGGCGATTCAGGATCTCCCTAAAATGAGTTCAAAAATAAATAATTTCTGTACAGCTTCTCATTTTCCTTGACTTGGGTACAAGGCGTTCGTGCCATTTTTATGCGCCCACGTCGTGGTTTTCCTTAATTAATATGTAGAATTAAGCGTAATACTCAACAAATATAGTATGTCTTTTAAAAAATGTGTAATTATTTCATAGATTTATATAAAAATTAAAACACCTATTCAATCCACTCATGAGAAATATAAACAATCATTGTATTTTTTTTATCTATTTTACATTCCAGGTGACATGACTATTGACTGAATCATCTTTAAAGAAAATATATAAAAAGTACAGCGGAGAGATAGTTTTCTTTCACTGCATCTACATATTACAACATGCAATAGAATTAAAAACGATTGTGCATATTAATAAACATTCCATTTGGAATGTGGCCAAATTATACCTAGGTACTAATTGAATACTTTTTACAATTACATATTGACTGTATATTTATACAGTTTTAACTCGCATTACTCTGAAGATAATATAGACACTTCGATAAAATTAACTTGTTTCAGTATAAATTGCCATAAAATTACAAACAGACGACGCTTGAAATAAATACAGATGTACTAATTACCTCAGGGGCAATGCCTTCTCTTTCTCGCCGATGAAAGTCGTCGAGGGCAGTTTGAATACCCTGTCCATATCAGCCTCATCTATAAGAAACAAGCGCTCATGAGAGTACGCTGATCCATTGATAAAGTATATAAAAGAATAGAACAAGAAAAGTGATATATTGAAATGAAGAAATCGACGAAAAAGCCATAATAGAATACAAGCACATAAAAAGCAGATTGATCACTTCAAAATATCATATCCCTTTACTAGCATCTGTATAAACATCACTAACAAAATAGCCTTAAAATTACCATAGTTATGCAATTAAATTACCATTTTATTTCTATAATAATTGAAGTTAATAACCATTTTTAATCAATACCAGAGTGAACACCTACTCTACACAATGAAAATTAGTACTCAGTAACAATTAACTGTGTGAAATTATTATACATAGGTATGTGTACACCAATTGTAAATGTTCTCTTCTTACGACATAACCATATATCGTATAAAATACCAGCCCGACTATATTTTGATGGAACGTGTAGCGAGACAGTTCTTTGGCTGTTATCCAAACCAGATATATGCGTGCTATAGATAAACGTATGTGGTGTACTACGCGTTTAGCGGTTCAATGTCAAATAACTCATTGCTTTCGTTTTCCAAAACAATAACTACACAACTATACACCGTATGTGCGACGGAAGTACTCATACATGTATTAATGTCATGCAAACCCATGCACATTACGATAACAAACAATGCATATAATATTGCAACACCATGTGCGAATCCATGCATTTCGTGTCGACATAAACAAATACATACAGATAATGCTGTGTCTATGAAACTTCAAATACGAGGTTCAAAATAGCGTGCGAGCCGGAGACCGCGTGCAATCCACATTATAAAAAAATGGTCTTCCGCAGTTATGGCTTACAGCGTGTGAAATATTTTACGAACAGAAATTGACAAGATAAAATAAAATATTTAACGCAAAACAAAAATAAAACTCCTAGTAATCTGCAGTGAAACATGACACAATTCTGTTCATAAAGTATGCATCCAGTAGCCCGAATCTCCGATTGCAAATTGAGCAACCACAACGCGACCCTCGTACGCTCTGGCCAATGTTATTACAATGCAATAGGAAACTCGGGAACCAATACGTAGTACTGCGCCGCCATAACCACTTCAGTTTGATGAGGTACATCGAGCGGCCTGGTGCTTTCTATATTCAGGATCTGATATCTTCTTACCAAACCTGTAGCTGTTGTGTATCACCTCCCGTGGATTTTTATCGGCGAAATTGAAGTTTGCTATCTCCAACGGATCGAGTTTCGCTATATGATGTCCTCGGATCTGTTTTTTATTTTACAACATACTGGTTTAGTATGCGGATATGCAACTGCAGACCCTAAAGTTAGTTTTTTGTAAATACACAAATACAATAACAAGCGTAAAAACTTATTAAATACATAAACTTAAAAAAATATAATACTGGTATTAAACTGAAATATATTATCGGTGACATCGATGAAGTCGTTGTGTTCTTCGATTATAATTAATTCAATCTAGTTAACACAGTGTTTTATTCAATGTATTAATTGTATTGTGTAAGTTGGTTAGAAAATATAACGGTGCTATATTAGGATTAAAGCGTTGTGTTGCAAAGCCAACATGTAGGCCGTTGACATTACACGACCTTATCTACACCACAGTCTACACTTCCTAGCGCTGTGCAAGGTTAATCGGGTACTATGAAATATTGCTCGGCTTAAGTCGATATTCTTATCAAGTGACAACAACTTGAATTTCCCGCTGGAAAAGCGTCACACCACGCTAATTAATTGCGCGCTCGTGCATATATACGTTGAAGGCTGAAGGCAAAAGCCTAATACTAAAAAGCCTCAGGTGACATGTTGCGCGCGACTCTCTTTTAAAAGCGGGTCATTGCGTCCAATGTTACCCAGTACATGTATATCTCTAAATGCAACAACATCCACATATCAAAATACAAACTAAAACATCGATCCTTCGTCAAAAGTACTGATTAAATGTTAGTGTTTTTCAGCATGTAAGCAAGTGTCCTCAGTGTATTTGTGTCTACAACAATTTGCTAATTTAAATTGTCTAATTACAATACGTAATACGTTACGCCTTGAATTAACTGCGGTATAACCCTTCCTCTATAATGCCCACAATATTTCGAACTAAATACAATATACATATTTGGCTATAGTACATCTACAATCGTAAACACAGGGTATCTCAAGACTGCTACCGAAAACGAAGCCGGGTGGTAGTTTTAGTGACTTCAGACACATTGCAACAGAAAAAGTTGAAAAAAAAAGCGACGATTTTTTTTTTTGTTATTTTTTTCCTATGGTCGTATTTGGATGGAAAATTAATTTTTTTCCTACAATAATAGTGTATACCCTCTTATTTATAAGGAGTCTAAGGTATAAAAGAGTTTAAATTATTATTTTAGCAAAAACTATGGATTTACCACCCAAAAATTACGATATTAAAAAAATCATAAAAAAAAATCGCGTATTTTTGCGAAAATTTTAATTGCATTGTGTTTGTAATCACTAAAACTACCACCCGGCTTCGTTTTCGGTAGCAGTCTTGATATACCCGGTATTTACACTACACTAAAAGTATGTGGATTTTCCTGTTTTTTAAGGAGTATTCGGATTCCAAGAAACCTAACCTCAACTTGGTAAATAATTCCTTTCTATAACTATTCAAAACATGTTGCATGTATACATTGAAGTGAAAGTGTCAATATAAAAGCAATATTATGTTTCAAATAGAGGCATAAACCTTAAGAATTACATATGAAGACGTGAGAATAAAAATAAAGCATTAGTATTAAGATATAAATCAAGTATAAGCCAACTTCATGAATTCTGCGGGGAGTTTACCACTCAAAGCGTAGGTACACGTACCTTCATACATGTTATGTGTGAATGAGTCATTCTCGTTGAAGGCTGTCCACACCTATCGAATTCCGTGCCCTAAAGTATCTATCACCTATCACTTCTAGTAAAGGAATATGATTTTCAATTACAACGTGTATCCAAACGAAACATGATCATTGTTCACATCGTTATAGTGACATACAAATTATTATCATTAGTAGTTTGATGTGGACCGATTATATCAAAAAGCTAGTCTCAATTACTTTTTTAAATTCAATCAACTGCATGTAATTACACATAAATATATATCGATTGCGCAAGCTGAATCTTGTCGTTGCCATATCCAAATGTTTCTAAGGAAACCATTTAAAAACTAAACATTAAGAGGCAGGCTGGAATAAAAGGTAGAAACGACTATAAACAGAATACCCAAGCACCGAAATTGTTCCAAATAACTAAATAAAGGTTCAAATTTAACAGACCAAGCACCACTGATAAAAGCTAACGCAAGATCTACACTCGATACATAATAAAGATGTGAAAATACCCTCGTAGATAAGATGCCAACTGTCCAAAGTTCTGCGTAGGGCCCAAGTGCTTTAGATAAATATTGTGACCAAAGCCATAGACCCTAGACCAATTTCGTTTAAGTATTGCTTATTGATCATTAAAAGAATGTTAACTAATAAACATCGATGTTGCGGGAACCCAAACAGAAACGACCCAGTGGAACGCGATTTAAGATGTCTTATCAAAAAAATCCATTATCAAATACGGCTTGGGGATCAATGACACGAAATTATAATTACATAGATGAACTGCCTCTTAGTGATAAATAACTTTCATTGATCGACATTCAATTAATCGCCAATAGCAATACATGGCATAGAATTCTTTCATACCGAATCGCACGTGTTGTCTAATGACTGCCTCGTTGGCGAAGGCCCGCATACCGCCGTGCCAATCGCCACTCGACACTGGGTCGCCCGTCGAGATACCCAAGGGATCGAGCTGAGCGACCAGGTGACCTCGAGACTACATCGGATGTGGAAAAAGTTTCATCGTAACCACAATATCACGACAGGCTTCTCACAAATGTCCAATCATGACACCTCCCAGTTTGTAAGCAATACATAATGGCTATCAAAAAGGAATCATACATAACATTCAAATAAACTTGCGGTTAATAAACGTTATGATAAATACAAGATAATAGGCATACGAACGTGAGAAGGAAAAATGTTAACCAAAATAAAGAACGCCCATAAACCGATTTCAAATTCTTGCTCATAATGTAATTAAATTTAAAACAAAAATATAATAAAATAGTTGAGGCGGGACGTTGCGATACGAAGCTTCGTTTCGGCTTGAGACTAGCAATTCTCATGGTCGGTCTGTGTTGAACAGTTAGTAGATAGTGTGTAGGTTTACATTTCAACGAGACATTAAAACATACAACAACTATCCATGAGGACGGTACGTTAAACACACTCTCAGTTTCAGTTGCAAACTTGTTTCTAATGAAATGAATTGTTATGCTATTCAATAGGCTTTAAACGCTACTGCAAAATCTTGTTAATTGATTCAGATAGACAGCGAAAATTATCACACACATGCATGTTGTTTGGGAATATTTCGAAGCTTGTTAATAAAATGCTTTCCAAATATCAAATACGCATCTACTTTATAACATAGTAATTCATTAATATGTTCTACATTAAATTGCATTTAAAATGGATGTATGTCAATACAAAACTAAGCAAGTCGGTTGATGAAAACATATTTATAAGTGGATGAACTATAATTAGTTTTGACTACATTCATCGCATGTCTTGTTGCAGTGAGTTAACATATAGACGTGTGTTATAATGTCACTGCTAAGAACACAACAATCAGAGACACGCAAATCAATGTTGATACAGATTGAACAATGTGATCGCTTCCAAATGTGATCGACGACTCTTTCATGTATCCTGCGTACCGAAATTGAAATATTTCCTCATGATGAGCTCGGAGCGTGGAGCGCGCATGCCCAGTTGGGGCAGGTTGGCCGTCGTGATGCCGAGCGGGTCCACATCGGCCGCCAGGTGCCCGCGAGCCTGTCACGCACCCGCCACCACGTCATCCATTTAGCCCAAATCATTACATTCACGACCTAGCGACTCCGCCACACGGTGCCAACTGCGATACTCATACTCATACTTCACAGGGTCCCACGCAACCAAAATGGTACCCTAATTAACTTTCTTGGCACCCAACGTGTATACACATCAAAAGGATGTTTTTGAAAATTTACGCCACTAGGTCGTGTTATACAATTTGGTCACTCTAGAAACAGTCTTGGAACCGCAATGCCAATTGATACACACGCAGTTGCAATGACCACTCGTTTGTTTGATAGTTTATTGTTTACGTCCCTACGAATTCCTATTTAAAAATGATAAATTATGCTCCGATCATTTTCAAGATAGCAACGAACACAAAATCAATTAAAAAGAGAATATAATAAATCAGTGTGTTATGTACTGTTGTTCTGTTTGTTGTATTTTGCTTACATCTGAAGTATTTACTGGGTAAATAACATGTGTTGTTGAAATACCTACACATATTCTACTTTAGCTTGTCTAGACCCGATCTGATTCTAATTTTTTATAACATAAAATATACATTAAACAAAGAGCAACACTAGCGAAAGGTGTGCATGTGTTGAACATAATGTGCAAACAATAACAAATAGTTGACATAATATTGTTATGGAACATATTTCACCTGATAACTCCTGATGATGGCTTGGACCGCAAGATGATCATCGATGATTTTCTCATTGATTGGAGATCCTGGGAGCATACCATTATTTTGAGTAACATAATAGACCTAAGCCTAGAGAGTTCTTGACAAAAATGGAATATATTATTTGGCACTGGATTGGCGTCCTTGAGTGCAAACAAATACATCAACAGACAAACCTGCAGCAATGGAAGGCATCCCGCCGCTAGTTGGCACGAGCGATGTGAGCGGCACTTCATTTTTGTTGTATGGCGCAAGGTTCGGCGGCGGAGTGTACGCGGCGCCAGGCTGGGCGCCGTTTGTCGCATTGCGGAAAAACGCATCCCACGACTGCAAAGCGCATTATCCACATTAATTCCAATATTCGTTTCTTGGTTTACTTTTAACACAATTACATTAATATTTTTAAAATGTATCTTGTCAAGTAGTTCATTTACTTTAGATATTATATAGGATTACAAAAATGAATACAGTTACAGTGAAACAATCAACATTTGGAGCATTATTTTTCCGTCGAGATCCAGGGCAAAAAAATATAAAAAATACGCACAAAACTCACATGACTCACGCTTTGTCAATGCAAAGTTAATTTACCTTTAGCCTATAATTTTAGCGTCCTAAAAATATAATATTGCGACGCAGTAGAACTAATGCTTCGGTAAATTAGAGGTGATAAAACAATTAATCTCATTGATAATGTTAGACTTCTGTGTGTGTATGTGAGGTACGTTAGTGGAACACTATCGCTGACGTGCCACAGCCGGGTGGCGATCTGCGGACGACGAGGCATACGATGACGTCAATGCGACACGCCATCACATTTGCATACGTTATGTCATATCTTACAAACATCGATTTTAACTCACTTTGTTAAATATAGTGTCATAGTTTACATATACCTGTTAGCAGAAATAAAAATTCAAAACCTGCTCTAAAAGACATTCCATTTATCTTATTTATACAGTTAAATTAGGAAAACGGGCCATGAAACGTTCAGTCTTATCAAAGAATATAGACGACCTTCACGGTGCGGTAACGGTACTTATATAAAAGCCGAATCCATTCCCACGTGCAGAAAGCATTTATAGTATATTCCGTGACCAAAAAGGGACATTTTTTTTCATGCAACTATTAATGGTTGTCCACAACGCCACGTATGCTTCGAAGGAAAGTTTAGTGTCGGTAATCTGTGCGTCTTTAACATACAAATTAGTGGAGAAACGTGAAGAGCATTACGTAAAACACGATATACACTTATTACAATTTGAATCCGTGAACTTCACCTTCACGAAAGGATTCATTCACGGCCACATACAGATCATTCCGAGTCGAGCATGAACTGGATTGAGTTAGAAACCACACGTAAATTGGCCCTGCACGCAGTGACAATTTCGTTTTGCGATTCGTGATTTCTTCTCTTCCGAATAAACACGTATGTTTGATGTGAATTATGTATATTAAAAAAAAGATCACGATGTGAATAATAAATTATTTAAGAAAAGCGGACTAAAAGTGAAATTTAACAGGGGTAACGAGGTAAATTCAATAAAAAAACTTCTGACTTTAAAAAATCACTTGCCTATTCGTAGTCAACTATTGCTCTATATAGACGCCTAAGTCACAATTCGACTACCTCAGGTCTCGGGTTCGAATCCCGGGTTGGGCAGAGTGATATTGGATTTTTCTATTTATTATCAGCCCAGTGTCAGGAATTTGTGCCCGATATGGCGATAGGCTCGCCACATACCACATCGTGGGACGGAACATACAAGGCGAAATGTGGGTCTCCTGACACCTATGCCTACCCCTTCTTGGGAAAAAGGCGTGAGTATATATATGTATGTAAGTCACAATTCGCTCAACGGAAACAGAAAGGACCACGAGTAAATCTAGACGTCTGAGAATTCTCCAGAAGTGCTTTATAGACGTAAGAAGCTTATCAAACTACAGTAGGCCAACATAGTGAACGGTAGCTTTACCGAATTGAATCGTAAGTGGCCCGTACTCGACACTGGACCAGTTTAATGTCAAAGTTGACTTATACTTTCATTTACCAAATCACAACTAAAAATTTCTTCTGCCTTGACATTCAAATTAGTATTTGACTCATCGCATATTTGTATCTAATACACGTGTTGGTACATGAAACATAACGTTGTATATCGCTATCTAATTAAGTTCATTAAAAACCGTCTAAGTCATGTCTAGACACAACAAGGAATTAATTGACAATCATTTACCGGCGAGCGGCTGTGCATGATATCAGTATGTGTTTTTATCAGTAATCAAACGGTCATATGCCAATATGAATTGATAACACTTAGAAATTACTATATGAGTGTGGACGTAAAAATGATGCAAAGAATTGATCGGTTTAATCTGCAAATAGCATGTTTATTGGACATATTCAAAATAAAATTAAATGATCTACTCCAAGATTGGGGATAAATATGTTGTTTGCCTTGTTTATTTCCTTGATGTGATTCCTTTTAAAAGATGATCGCAGAATTCATAACCCTTTCAGAACGCACTATACTAAGCGTGCGTTCCGACAAAAAAATATATTTTGGCGCGGAATTTTATTTTACTGGGTCGAAACGGCCTGGCGAATCGGGATGTTAGTGACAAATCCAGATGTGTTCAAAGATGGACGTTATGTTTGTGGACGATTATGGTCGGCGTAAATATTTGATAAATGGTCTAAACTTGATTAATTTGTATTTTTCTAGTTAAAATAGTTAGTTTAGACACTAAACTTTAGCATAACGATAATTTGTTTGTAAAATTATTAATATTAGACATCATAACGTGTTCACGAAATTTGAACGCATGATCGTGCGCTTTCGTTTTATTTTTTCCGTTGAAGCTAAATATTCATTCAACTAACACCAACTTTATTTTATACAGGACGGCCTCTAGACGAAAATTGATTACAAAATTTACTTAATAGTGGGTGTCACTCAGACCTGGATGTTATTGATGAGGTGACAGAACCAGTAGCTAAGTTTCTTCGTCTTCTCGATGCTCCAACCACAATAATATCGTGACTGATATAGAGTCTAATGATTTAAATATTTAATTACTTTCTGGGAATCCGGAAAACGTAGCACCTAACAAAAGCGCCGTTTGTCCAAGGAAAATATCGAGACTGAAGAGACACTAATTTTATCAATAAGAATCTTTATTATACCCCGTACTCGAGTGCTGCAGAAGTAATGAACCCTCTACATTTTATCGAAAAATATTTTAACGAGTATGTTTTCCAAAACCTTGCTACCTGCATAAACCTTTACTGTAATCGTAAAGCCGGAACAATTTTAAGTACATCAAGCCAAGAAATTCGTAAATTATTTGGCATAAATTTGTAATGGGTAGAAACCCACTTTGGAAAGTCCAGCCTATGTAAGACGCTGTAAAAAACGCTTGCAGATGAATAGAAAGGGTTCCTAGCAATTACTCCATTGAAGTCTTCACTGGGAAGTGCAAACTACGTAAACTAATTAAAAACAAATCACGTCCTCTTGGCCTCAAAAACTATGTCATCATAACTAGCAATAGGTTAATGCTTGGATTTTGAAATATATTAGCTTAAAAATCCCGCTTATCCTGACAAATCGAATCGAGCGGAAGGGCCTGCTCGTAAGGCCTGCTGTTTTTTTTTATGTTTGGTTAAGAAAGTTCCCGCAAAGAGGTGCTCACAGACTATATTGACTGACATTTTAATACAATTCTGCTTTTGGACTATCTGAACAACATGCAGTTGCAAGGGACAGGAACAATTATGCTTAATCGTGATGCAAGAGGACAAGGGAAGGAACCGTGGTGATTTACTGCAGTTTACGGCTGACGGTGTACTGTATCAGCCCATATACGTCCCACTGCATGGCACGGGCCTCCTCCACAATCTAGAGTGCGATTGAGAGTGGTTAGACCATATAGTCTACCACGCTGGCCTAGTGAGGGCTACCGGACTACCATACCATAGAAATTCATACAAGTCGTTATGATATACGGTTTCCTCACGATGTTGTCCTTCCCCATTATAAAGCGTGGTGATTCACTATCAATACACACATGACACTGAAAAGTTAGATAGATTCGAACCCGCGGCAACCGTGAACATGTTGGCAGCTGCGTCTGGTTCGTTTACCAACAGCTACGCTCAAATAATATACAATAATTATTAAAAATCATTTTTAATTACTGCTTTTCCATAGTAATGTATGATCTTGCGTTAGTAGTGATAAAACCGGGAAGGCACGCACGTGCGTTGTCAATTCTGGGGGAACGGTAGGGGGGGGGGGGGATTTTTTAAATTATTTTTCTTGGATACTTTAGACCCAATACACTTTATACTAACAATTTTTTTTTCTAAATTGCAAATAATTTTCATCGTTCTGAAAGGGATAAGGCAAATCCTATCTTTGACATTATGCTGTTTTATGATTCCCGATTTAGTACATAACATTATCATAATTCTGATAAAAAAATGTACTATAAGCTCGCTTACAAAAATAAATAACTCAGGAATCAACATGCATTATCCTCGAAAATGTTAAACACTTTTAAATCTCATAATGAATTAAAAGAATGCCAAAAGACAGAAAAAAATAAAACCATCAATTTGTCAGTAAAATGCATGCCAATGCAAACTTTAATCACTATTGCAACGTCATTTTATTATTCTGATATTTCTTTGCCCGTATATTTTTAACCGACTTCAAAAAAAGGAGGAGGTTCTCAATTCGACTGTATGTTGCTTTTTTTTTTTTATGTTTGTTACCTCGTTTCTCTGTACTGCATGAACTGATTTCGATCATTCTTTCTTTAATTGAAAGCTGGTGCTTGTCGTTTGGTCCCATAAAAATATGGTGAAGATCTGATGAATATCTTCGGACCTGGAGAGGGGAACTCCTTAAAATTAAGGAGAATTGCAATGGTTCTTTTTGCATTACGTTCATTAGAAAAGTTAAGTTACAGTGAGAGAGGGAAAAAGGGGTGGGGTGAGAGGGGTTAGTGAAAAAATTAAAATACACGTAAATTCTAATATCTTCAGCAGCTTATAACCGATTTTAGTGATTTCCTTTTCATTGGAAAGAACGTATTGACAGATTGATCCCAGGAACACAACATTAAGATCTGATTATCATGTTCGGACCTGGAGAGTAGAACTCCTCAAAATTTAATAGGATTTCAACGGTTCTTTTTGCACTGGGTTCAGTATAAAAGCTAGGCTACAGTGGTTGAGGGAAAAAGGGGTAGGGGCGAAGGGAGGGGGAAGGGGGGGGGGGGGGAGAAAAAATAATAAACATGTGAATATTCCAATATCTTTGGCAGCTTTTAGCTGATTTTAGCGATTTCATTGTCATCGGAAAGAACATATTCCTTGTGGGGACCAAATCTTCTTCATTTAAATGCCTATCAACACTAAAAAGATAAAAATAACTAAAATTTTTAATAAAAAAAATTAAAACCGACTTCAAAACAAAAAACCACTAAAAACCAAAAAATAACAAAATAATAAGTACCACTGCAAAGCAAAAAAAATAATATTTATTTCATGGAACTTGTAAGTGCGTGGTGGCCTGTTGGTAAACGGACTAGACGCGGCTGCCCACATGTTCAGGGTGGTCGCGGGTTCGAATCCCAGGGCACACCTCTGACTTTTCGGAGTCATGTGTGTATTGATAATCAATCACCACGCACTAAAACGGTGAAGGAAAACATCGTGAGGAAACCTGCATACCATAGCGATTCATAAGAATTTCTATGGTATGTAAGTCCGCCAACCCGCACTAGGCCAGCGTGGTGGACTATATGGCCTAACCACTCTCAATCGTATTCTCGATTGTAGAGTAGGCCCGTGCCCTGCAGTGGGACGTATATGGGCTGATACAATACAATACATGGAACTTGTGCTTGTTGATTAATTTGCTTAATGACTTGACTAGCCAACAAATCAAAATATATGCGTAACATATTGAAGGCGGGCCGCCAAGTACCAAACATGTAGGAAGTACGCCTTATATTAATTTAAATATCTACATGTTTGGTACTGGGCGACCCGCCTTCAATATGTTACGCATATATTTTGATTTGTTGGCTAGTCAAGTCATTAAGCAAATTAATCAACAAGCACAAGTTCCATGTATTGTATTGTATCAGCCCATATACGTCCCACTGCAGGGCACGGGCCTACTCTACAATCGAGAATACGATTGAGAGTGGTTAGGCCATATAGTCCACCACGCTGGCCTAGTGCGGGTTGGCGGACTTACATACCATAAAAATTCTTATGAATCGCTATGGTATGCAGGTTTCCTCACGATGTTTTCCTTCACCGTTTTAGTGCGTGGTGATTGATTATCAATACACACATGACTCCGAAAAGTCAGAGGTGTGCCCTGGGATTCGAACCCGCGACCACCCTGAACATGTGGGCAGCCGCGTCTAGTCCGTTTACCAACAGGCCACCACGCACTTACAAGTTCCATGAAATAAATATTATTTTTTTTGCTTTGCAGTGGTACTTATTATTTTGTTATTTTTTTGGTTTTTAGTGGTTTTCCATGAACCAATAGACATAAATATCATCAACGAGTCATCACCATCACCATCATATCAGCCACAGGAAGTCCACTGCTGAACATAGGCCTCCCCCAAGGGTCCCACAATGACCTGTTGGAAGCGGCCTGCATCCAGCGACTTTCTGCAACCTTAGCCCGATCGTCCGTCCACCTTGTAGGCGGGCGTCCGACATTTCGCTTGCCTGTGCGCAGCCTCCACTCAAGAACCTTTCGGCCCCAACGGCCATCGGTTCTACGAGCTATGTGCCCGGCCCACTGCCACTTCAACTTGGCAATTCTATGGGCTATATCGGTAATCTTTGTTTTCCTACAGATCTCCTCCATCAAAAAGTACAGCACCAAAATTCATTGAAAAAGGTACATGTTTCAAGTCTAATTTGAAATATAAATGCAAAACGCTCACAATGCCTTGGATGAAATAAAACATAGTGAATCTCAGAAACTGACTGACGTTATAACGTGATATAGTCTGTCTGATATAGTAAGTAATGACATCAAGAAAATTTTTACATATTAACATAGCAGACTACAAACTGAATAAATAATTAGCTCTAGTCTGTTGACACCAAATTAATACTGGTTGTTCCCGGAACGCGACATATGTACTTGCATAGGTCGTACATGTGTGGTAAACCATCTACGTCGTCAGATTCCAGATGTAACCAGATTGTACTCACCGCGTGTACTGAATTGGGGTCCGTGAGCCATGCATTGTACATGGTCTCAACATACGCCGAACTTGAGCCATTGAGGAAGGGTTCCGCCGCTGTGGAACTCTTCAGCCTGTGGGCGTTTACTGTGACAACCGCGGCCTGTGAACAAAACAAACTGTTCAGCTATACTGTTCTCAAGAATCGATTATTTATGCTCGTTCACATCGATATTGATTAGGAACATTTTCCCCTTGGTAACGTTCTCGGAATATATTATGTTTTGCAAACCTGCTTGTGTAACTTATCTTACTGATATTTTATGAATTATATTGTTTTATTACCCAAACATAGCTGTATTTAAGTAAGCAACATAATTATTTGGTGTAGTCCTAAGACTACTGGTGGTTACATATATTATGTATGTATTCGTACCATTCAACAATAATGTTGAAACAATTGAACAAGTCTTCGTCTACAAATGAGAGATAACAATCCAGAGCAGAGTTTATCATTTTATAAGGGGGCTCGTCACCAATCGTCATGAATACTCATGTAAAGATAGCGAATACCGCAGACACACCTTTGATAATGCAATGAAAAAACTAATAATATTATTTCTGCTATGTCACATCTTACTAATTACATGTTATGTAAGTTAACAATATGTTTATAGTTTACATTTTATATTGTGATATTTATTAACACACAGTTTTTTACGGGGATGATAAGGAAGATAAACATTGGGCGTGTCTCGGAACCACTAATAACATGAATTGGAAAACCTAAACATGTCAATCTTATATTTATACTGACACCTTGACCTTGGCGAAATCATGAGATAGATTATATTTTATGAAAGGCAGATAATATTCTAATCAGATAGATAGACTATATTGAGGAATTACGATAAGCCCCAGGAATCCTTATCTCATATATCTTCGAAAACATAGTGTTATACAAGCAAAGATGCCGATGTTATTGAATATAAAGCTATTCAATACATTAGGTAGTGTCTATTAAAAGTTGCTCGTTATTATTGCTCATTAGATATCTATCAGTATAGTGAGTTATGAAGAAACGGCTCTTCAATATTCAAGAAAAATAACATTCCTACCAACTTCACCTCAAGGAAAATTATAAAAGAGCAGTGACGTAAATACGACGATTCAACTGACGGCTCTCAAGCCGATTCGATTCAATCGCGGCGCGGCGCGGCGCGCCGAGCACAATACCAACTCTGCATTCTACACACATTCATTTTAAAGCCGCTTATACCTCTCTGCCTCATTATATTGTTTTAAATTTAAATTCCGTGCATTATTTTCTATGAACATCTTGCAACAATAAATCGCAATTGCTTAGCACTTATCTATAAGCAAAATTACACATATAATTAACTCTATTTTTTCTGAATTGGGTTTTTCAAATCTTATCCCCCCCATCACATAATATACTGCGAACTGGGTTTTTTAACTCGTAAACGCAATCGTGTTTAGGAAGGTGACTCATAAGTGATAGAGCACGTCGTGAATTTATAATAAGGCCTGTGCGATCCCGATAGTGGTCGGCGCTTATAGGTCGTGCAGTGCCATTAGTTGAAAAATAGTTTTTAACGTTTGCCGCAGCTGTTACGCAAGGTAATGCTACAGGGCAAGGTTGTCAGTTAGAGTCACAAGTATGAAGCCCTTGAACTTGTTATCCACTACTGTGACCACCTAATTGGATATTCTAACAATAAATTGATCAAATACATGTTTAGTGTGGTACTGTGTTGTGTTTCAAATACTACAATATATCTGACTACGCATATTATTGTTTAATTAAGTACTATTTTTTACATTAAATTATCACCAACTGTTTAACTCAAAAAATGTGATTTAGATGAAATACTTATTTTCAAATTCCCATTTGAAAATAAGTATTTGTCATAAAACTGTCTCACTGCTTTACTTGGAGTGTCTAGAACTTTTCAATGTAATTTACTAGTATGCTACTTAATTCACTGAGAGATGCACTGGCAGATCCTATAGAGAAATTCGTAAGGCACAACTATCTATAGACTAAACATAATAATTAAAACAAAACTGCTTACCTGGGGTTTCTTTATAAGCCATGATGCCAGTCTCTCACTGTTGCCAATTTTAGAAACATGAAGTATTAACTTTGCCCGATGCATGTTTGTGTTTTATGTTTGCCCAGCCCCTATATATATGTGTCAGATCTGTAGGAAAAAAAATACATTTACGAATAATAATAATACAATATTAAAAAATTAACATCTTAACTACTTTCATCCTAGATATGAAAATTCTGACCATCATTACAAATATTATTTTATTTATCTAAACAAGTTATAGTAAATTTTCATATACTTAATTGCATCATGTTTAGTTTTAAAATTTTACAAAGTACATAGTGTATCTAAACATATGCTATTATTAGTTGTATTTATTAAAAGCATTATACAATACATATATAATTTATGCATTATAACAGATTGTTTAAAGAAACTTTTTCTTCTTAACTTAAAATTTTCTTCTTTACATTCTGAATATTATGTCCTTAAAATTCTAACACAGCAAAGGTTTTTTATGACTAGCTGTAAAATGTAAAATCATAGTAACATTAGATTGTGGGCCATGGTATTGGTCACAATGTCAGAGAAACTGGCACAGTTTCTGGCATGTTTATGTAATACATTCTACATATAAACACATCCAAAAGTTCAATACCATGTCTATTTTTATACATTAATGCTACATTATATATGAGACGTAAAATCAATTTCAATCAATGGAATGAAAACGTTTAGTTTAATATGTGCTTAATAAATATTGATTTAAGTTTATTTTAATTTTTTATCGTTTTTAATTAAATATTTTTACGATGATTGTGTAATATTTTCTGCTCAATTTCTCTAATTCGAAAAAAGTCACAATTTTAAACTATAATATTACTTGATTGTGAGCAAAATTCATTCACAACAAATTTTGATAATAAAAATTAGAAAGGAGCTTTGCGAATTCGCTTATGCGTGTCATGGAACACTTAAGCCACCTTTCTAATACCACGTTATATGATTTAACATCACACGCATTTATTGAGATAATCTAACACTTTTTGATTCTAAATGTTTATTGCATTAAATAGCACTTCCCACAAACTTACGCGCACATCTCCTGTCTAACCTATAATTAAGGCGTACAATATCACATGAACTATGTAAACGCATATTATTAACATTACCATAATTACATACCTGATAAGCTCTTTAAACAACTAAATTTTATAAGAGTAAATTAACTGATCAATACTGGGGTCCCGTGATTCAAGGTTATATAACTCACTCCTTTCTAGCCTAGAGAAAACTCATGCTGCGGTTCTTACTCGAATGCTAACACTATACATATTTTGATATCAAATATCACTACGTTGTTTCAGTGGTATTTTCCTACAATAATTTTATCTTGAACAATATTTACCTTTGACACTATTCGAATGTAATCTCTGGCAAGTGCAGTCAATTTTGATGGATAATTTCAAAAGAAATTCATGCTTTGCGCTGATTCGTTCGTCGTTCTCGAAGGCTACCGACTGTCAATGTCAAACATACAGCAACATAGAATAAAAATACGGATCGCGTTCCATCACATTCTCATAAGTAAATCTATCATAAAAGAAAACAGAAATGACATTATCGTTATAGCATCGAAAAACTCTATGGTAATTGATAACAGATAACAAAAACCCCATAAATAACCCAAAATAACCGTGTTCTATAGAAAATGTCATCGGTGCATAGCATCGGTGGAAATTTAATTGGATAAGTGATATTGAAAACCCTATTTTTTTACAAGCTTAAACAGATTAACATAATGTATTTTTTGTCTTCTCGGATTATTAATGTCCCTAAAGAAATAGTGGCTCTCCGAAAAATAACCATTACCTCGACACCTAAAATTATTTTGTGTAATCATAACAAACCTTTTCTCCGGAGTTTTAATACTGATCAAAACTCGGAAAAAATCAATTACCGGCACCAACATGCTTTTAAATATTTATTGTATTCTGTATTTTTCGGTGCAGCGGCCTATACCACTTACAAAAACTGGTATGTATATTTGAAAACTATTCTTATCATTCAGCCGATTATTAAATTGATATAACTATATTAAAATATATAAAACAATAATAATTATTTGGTTCTTGATATCTTTGAAATGTACAGACATGGAATAGGAAAATTATAAATTTTTAAAGTTCATATCTCTATTGTTTTTCGACATTTTCAATAGCTTAATCCAAACTATGCATAAATTTTGCAGGATGAAATACAAATTATTTCCATCTATTACTGCTGCAGAAGAAATAGTAGAATCAGACTCTGATAGTGAAGGTGATCAAAAAAAGAAAAGGTTTCGTAAAGAAAAAATAGGATTTCGAGACCGCAAGGTAAACAAATCATATTGTAATATATCTAATTATTCTAAGTATAACAAGCTCATGCAACAGATTTTATTAACCAACATAATTTAAGACAAAAAGGTTAGGAAAGCCCTTTTTGAAAATACTCTTTATGTACTAGTTGCCAGTTGACATGGGATGATCTGTAATTATTATTATCTAAGTAAAATCTATAAAAATAAATAAAAAAATTGGAATATTGCAACTAAATACATTTTTATAACTTATCACCATATTTTAGACTAGTTGTCTCTTTAGTAAACACTGAATTATAATATTTGAATTGTAAAACAAGAATTATCTGAATATTCCATTGACTTGTAGTGTCATTAGTAGAGACCAAGGGTGGATCCAGCTTTTACGCCAGGGGGGGGTCACATTATAATAGGCTATTTGACTAATTTTTGAAAACCATACCACATTATGAAGCGGGGTCTATAGACCTTACAAATGAAGGTTATTTTTAATTACTATATCTATATCATTTGAAAATAAATTTACAAAATACACTGAAAAATTACACTGTCAAAACGCTCTGTCTGACAATGTGGCGTTTAGTTCGTAAACATCCGTTCCACAGATTCGTTCGCATATATCGCTCATTCTTAAATCATCCATAGATCAATCAATCAGTCAATCGTCCGAATGAGTTTTTGCATTGAGGTATTACAACTGGAGCGGATTATATTATAGATCAAGTCGGCATTGCTGCAGATACGACACTTCATATATTTGTTACATTTGTTACCTAATGTTTCAGAATAAAGTAAAACGAAATATAAAAGCCCAATATAATCATACATTTTTAATAAAGCTAAATTATTATATAGATTTTAAAAACAACAAAACCTATAATAGGCTATTTCACTGTATAAAAATATTGACTTATTTGTTTCCATCCGTGTAAATAATTTAATTTTAAACATATTTCATTATCATACATTAAAAATATTGTATATTTTGTCTGAAAACCACAATAATCATTTAATTTATTTTGAGTTCGCGCCACGTGATCGTAAACGATTTTGATTGGCTATGACGTCATGCATTAGTATGAACTACTCACGTACAGGAAATGAATGGGATTGATAACGGTATAGATGCAAATTAAATATTAAAAATACCTTTAAAACGCGTTATTTGTCATTTGTACCCGTGAATTAATAATATTATCATGTCCAATGTAATAAAATGTGAAGAAAGAAAAAAAAAAATTTTTGACATAACCTCATTCGGACTATTGATTGATTGATTGATCTATGGTTGATTAGAGAATGGGTGACATGCGAACGAATCTCTGGAATGGATGTTTACGAACTGAACGCCACATTGCCAGACAGAGCGTTTTGACAATGTAATTATTCAGTGTATTATGTAAATTTATTTTTAAATGATATAGATATAGTAATTAAAAATAACCTTTATTTGTAAGGTCTATAGACTCCACTTCATAATGTGGTATGTTTTTCAGAAAATAGTCAAATAGCGTATTGAGTTATCCTACTAAAAAATACTTTTGTGTCAAAAATATGGATAGTGAAAAAATATATTTACAATATCCAATGTATCTGATAAATATATAAAATAAAATAAAATAAATAAACGAAATTTTCAATATTTACCTATTTGTCCGTAACATTAATCTTATTCTATAATTTTGTTAAAATATGACATTTGTCAAAACGGCTTTGGTACATAATCTAATTTATTAATATTTTTGCTACTTTATTCAAATTATCGTTAATTTACGTATGGAATTAAATTCTATATTTTTACACGCTTTATATTAGCTTCACTTGTATGTTTGTATGTTTGTATGTTTGTAGTCCGTGAGCCAGCTGCAAATTTGGTTAATTATTTCCTCTCAAGAGATAATTCGTGAGACGCATCAGAGTATAGTATTATAAAGCGTCGTGAAAGTCAGCTGGTGCCCGGTTGGGGGGATGAGCGGGTGTAGCCTCCCACGCATGAAAAAAAATAAAATACATTCACTGATTTCCTCTCAGCTGAAATTTTGTCAAATTGTAGCTCATCTAATATCTCAACGAAAAAAAATAATCAGCTGGTTACAACGTGGTGTATTGTACGTCAGCTGGTGTCTCGAACATGAAAAAAAAAATTTTTTTTTCAGTGATTTCCTCTCAATGAAAAATTTACCTGATGATAGCTTATATGTAACTGTGGATAAATATATAGGTCAGCTGGCTGTATCTTGGTGGAAAAACCGTCAGCTAATACTTTGAAAGTTATTACATAGGAGTTAGGCAGGAGCATCTACTGACAATTTAAATACATCAGCTGACTAGCTTTTCCTCGACTTATTGCTAGCTGATTTTTTTTATTTATCGCATGAGTATATTAACAATCAACTCACAAATTTTCATCTGGGAGGAAATGACGTATCTTTAATCCCTGACAAGCACACATCTAAACCGTATACCTCTTTAGGCATTGAGGGTGAAAAGTACCCAACATATTTCATTTTCAAATATCTTGATCCCTAATAAAGTTAGAGAATTTTTTTTTAAATTAAAGCTCAAAAAATTCTCTACAAAATAGATATAATATTAAATTAATTAGTGCCAATTAAAAGAGATAAAAATACTATCGAAGTTTAAATATACACAAAGAATTCTAACGAAATAAAATTTTTAAATAAAAGAAAATATTTTTGAGAAGATAGAAGAGTTTGTTTGCCATATGTATGGATTTAATCGTCTAAAAAAGATCAATGAGGCAAGAGTAGCGTCGTTTGAAAAAACATAAATTTTTGGATACTGAAACTTTCAAGTTACCAAAAAAGGCTCTTCTTTACCACCATGCAGATCAGAGCTATATCAGCAATTTTTAAGAGCATGTTACATTGCTCAAATTTGGTCACATGCACACCTGAAGGTTCCAACTTCTCATGAACCTGTAGATTATGGTTGGGCAGAAATCGACAACAAGTATGAATTCACCTGGTTTTCTGGAAGTCAGTTACCATCATCGATTAATGAAATCACTATTCAGCCTGAAAAAGGTAACATTTTTTTATAATTTTGATTATATTATGTTAAAATACACATCCTAATCTTTTTTTAAATTTTTGTACAGACAGCTCTGACAGCAACTCTGACGATGAATCGGAAAGAGAGGAAAGTGACTCAAGCCAGAGCGAAAACGAAAATGAATAAATCACATTGTTATTCTCATTGTCATTTTTCATCACGTTTATATAAAAAATATTATTTATCGAGTAACTAGTTAATTTATACTAAGCTAATTGTTTATTTAATTATTTAAATATATCTAATATCATTTGATAATATACTTATTCGTTTCAAAAACATTGATACAGAATATTTATTTCAACTCAACTCTCATATTGAAGCAGCGCTATGTCGAATAATTAAAGATACGTCATTTCCTCCCAGATGAATATTTGTGAGTTGATTGTTAATATACTGATGCGATAAATAAAAAAAATCAGCTAGCAATAAGTCGAGGAAAAGCTAGTCAGCTGATGTATTTAAATTGACAGTAGATGCTCCTGCCTAACTCCTATGTAATAACTTTCAAAGTATCAGCTGACGGTTTTTCCACCAAGATACAGCCAGCTGACCTATATATTTATCCACAGTTACATATAAGCTATCATCAGGTAAATTTTTGTTTGAGAGGAAATCACTGAAAATAAAAAATTTTTTTTCATGTTCGAGACACCAGCTGACGTACAATACACCACGTTGTAACCAGCTGATTATTTTTTTTCGTTGAGATATTAGATGAGCTACAATTTGACAAAATTTCAGCTGAGAGGAAATCAGTGAATGTATTTTATTTTTTTTCATGCGTGGGAGGCTACACCCGCTCATCCCCCCAACCGAGTGCCAGCTGACGTTCACAAGGCTTCATAATACTATACTCTGGTGCATTTTACTAATTACCTCTTGAGAGGAAATTGGTCATGAAAATCTGTTGCTGGCTCACGGACTATTGTATGTTTGTTTGTAACCGACTTCTTTGGGCGCGATTTTGACCCACTTTAAACGGCCAGATTTCGTTCAAATTTTGCACACCTGTCAAAGACCTATGACAATACAATAATTCGATTAAAATATATAATTATCCTGATTAGATTCGCCAGGATTAATTATTCTTATAATTGATGACCATTGCTACATTCATCGCTAGATGGCGTTAACATTGTATTCTTCCAAGAAGCTTATACCCAAATGGAGATTGCATTCCGTATAAAACACTAAAGCACAAAAATTTGACCTTGAATGCAATCGCTGTTGCCTGCTATCCTTTTCTTTAGAGTGACAATGAATGAAGTTCACGTGAAGTTCATTCATTGTTACGCTAAAGAAAAGGATAGCAGGCATCAGCGACGTCATTCAAGGTAAAAATTTTGTGCTTCACTTTTATATACGGAATGCAATCTCCATTTGGGTATAAGCTTCTTGTATTCTTCAAGTGTCAAATGTTACTACTGACCAACAGATGGCGTTATTGATTGGAAATACAGCCGTAGATGGATGTTTTTAGTCAAAACAATTATATAATAGTTAAAAAAAACTAAAATACACGCTTTAATAAGATATACAACTAAAAAAGTAAAAATAATTGATACTGAATTTAAGATAAGTAAATGGAGTAAAATACATATATTTTATTGTTACAAAGCGTGGGGTGCAGGATGATAAGTAATTGTTGTAAACACCCCACGCTTTGTAACAATAAAATATATGTATTTTACTCCATTTACTTATCTTAAATTCAGTATCAATTATTTTTACTTTTTTAGTTGTATATCTTATTAAAGCGTGTATTTTAGTTTTTTTTAACTATTATATAATTGTTTTGACTAATTTTCAAGTGAACTGGAATGGTTTTTACATGTCTTCAGTTGGGAGTACGGTATTTTGAAAGCAATAAGAATAAATAGCATAAATGACAACTGCCATAGCCGACTGTCAGTGTAAGGGTACATGTACCCTTGCAAATGTTCCAAATTATTTGGTCTAGATCCCCTCCAGTTGTATACCTCAATGAGTTTTTGTCAAAAAAAATAGAATTATATTTATTTCTTCACATTTTATTACATTGGACATGATAATATTATTAATTAACGGGTATTAATGTCAAATATCGCGTTTTAAAGGTATTTTTAATATTTAATTTGCATCTATGCCGTTATCAATCCCATTCATTTCCTGTATGTGAGTAGTTCATACAAACGCTTGACGTCATAGCCAATCAAAATCGTTTACGATCACGTGGCGCGAACTCAAAATAAATTAAATTATAATTGTGTTTTTTAGCCAAAATATACAATATTTTTAATGTATGATAATGAAATATGTTTTAAAATTAAATTATGTACACGGATGGAAACAAATAAGTCAATATGTTTTATACAGTAAAATAGCCTATTCATGTCAGATTTTACGCCAGGGGGGGGGTCATACACTGACACTGGGTCCGATTTCAATACTCCAATTCGTAATAATGCCTTTTTAAATTTTGTTACAGGCGTGATTTGTGAACACACACATACTTTTTACTTTATTTATCCACAAACAAAGAATTAAATGTGCTTATAAATTTTATCAACAAGATAATTAATAAGTTTTGTCAATCTGGGGCCAGCCCAGGTCATGACCCCCATGACCTCCCCCCTGGATCCGCCCTTGGTAGAGATCTGATTATATGCAATTGCATATTTACCCCATTTTGATAATCATTGTATATTTTGCCTAAAATGTACCAAAAACCCTTTTAATAAGTGCAAAAGTACCAGTTTTGTTTTCATACCTATACATACACCAATAATAATTTATTGTCAGTTAAACCTATAACTATGTAAACCACACCTTTTGTATTTAGTTCTCTATAATATAGACTACAATTTATAGTTTGTAAAATTGTAACTTTTGTATATGTTTATTATGTACCTAACTTAATGCTGAATTAGTGTTTCCAAAAAAATATAGCTCTCTTTTTCTCTCTTCTACTGGGCGGAAACTTAACATTTATGTTGCATATTTTACCAGATTTTGTCGGTTTTCATGCATATTTTGAGCTGTTTATGTTGCATATAATCCGGTCCCTAGTCATTAGACTACAATATCATGTTATTGGACTGGACCTGTATATTCGTTATTTTATAAGTTATGAATGGACCACGAAATCATATACTTACCTACTCTATTTCACCTGATGAACCTCGGTGGCGTAGTTGTACTACGGTACGGTTACAAAGCTGAGGTCTCGGGTTCGAATCCCGGGTTGGGCAAAGTGATATTGGATTTTTCTATTCAGTATCAGCCCAGAGTCAGGAATTTGTGCCCGATATGGCGATAGGCTCGCCACCTATCACATTGTGGGACGGAACATGCAAGGCGAAATGTGGGTGCCCTGGCACCTCTGCCTACCCCTTCTGGGAACAAGGCGTGAGTTTATGTATGTATGTATGTATGTAAACATTTATAATCATCATCATCAACATAAAATATGTCAAGGAACATAATATCCTATTCTCCATTACCCAATGGATTCAACCATATTTTACTTTTATTTTGTTCAATTTATTTATTCTCAGATTATCGAATATGAAAATCGTATGAGGTCATACTCCACCCCTGATAAAATATTTCGATACTTTGCAACTGTCAAATTGACATATGGAGAAAATACTGAAATCTACATGACTCCAGATGACTTCTTACGCGCCATCACTCCCGGCATGAAACAGCCTGATGGTATATTTTTTTTATTTCTTTTATGTTTTTATACTTTTTTTTACTAACATAATTTACTTATTATTTTCGGCCTTCTATAAACTTATTTCATGTTTACACATTTGCTACATCTATGGGAAAGGTGTATTTATATATTTTTACTTTAAACCAATAACATCTGAGGATAATAATTCTTTAACCAATATTTCATCCCCAACTTTACTTCAAAGAGACAATTATTTACTTAATTTTCTCTTATTTGATATGGTGTGTGTGCAGCTTGGTGTCCTTTAATGACTTGCGTTAAACTCCCCGTGCTTGACGTAAATTCGGCCTTAGCTGGTGAGTGAGAGTTAAAGTTAAGTGTGGGAGTGTGCGTGGGATAGTAAAAAAAATTATTAACTTCATGAATTCAGTTTTTTATATGTTAATTATTTGATTTGAAAGCCATGGTAAGTATTTATAGATAGGCAAATAGCCTTTTAATAAAAGAACCTTTACCACACTGGACGCTGCTGGATAGATCATCGAGTATGAGAACCGAATGCGCCAATACTCGACACCGGATAAGGTGTTTCGGTACTTCGCGACGCTTCAAGCGCAACATCACGACCAGCACGAAGTGTTTATGACACCTGATGACTTCCTCCGTTCTATGACACCTGGTGTCAAACAACCAGATGGTAAATTGTCTCATTAAGATAATCCACAGTTATCTCCATCACACAAAACACTTTATTTTTTTCTCCGCATCTCATTTTACGCATACACCTAACCTTTTTTATACAATAATTATCATTTTGTTTGATTCATAAGATGTAGTGTTGGAATAAATAGCAATAGCAATCACTTTTAGCATGTGAAATCTATTATATCATTTCACAAGTTATATAAATAAACTAAATCTTGCGATTTGTGATTGTGATTCACAAAGCCGATCGGTTAATATTTTTATACATGTCCTGCAACCTATGACCGAGTGAGTTTTTTTTTTTACGAACCCATTTAAAGTAAGAACTGAACAGTCAATTTTGTGTGTGTAAGTTGAGATGTAAAAAATGACTTTATTATATGATCAGTTTTATTGTTTACAAATTCTGAGAGGGGCAATTAGCAATAGCAGAAATATAGAGCATGCTTAGGCTTCAAAAAAACAAGGTGGTGATGTTAATTTAAAATAGCTATAATTCCCATTACTAATAAGATGTATTATTTCTAGTATCGTAGCGACTGGACCCAATGGCAAGAGTTATATATATTTTTAAATTACGTTACACGTAAAGCATTACTTTAATTTAAGAGCGTATACACCTTGCGCGCAAAGTCAACTATAGGTATTTCTTCGTTAATTTCACGCACACATAAGCGACCAAAGCTGTGTGCGTAGAGCTGCCGCGTCGGCTCGCCATACAATCGGCGCAAACAACTTTGATCCGTGCGCTTCAAATATTCAATTGAAATGTAACTGTAATATAATATCATAAAAATATTTTATTTGCATTATAAGTAGACAAATATTACTGTGCAAGCAAAGAATAATACAAATTTAGATACTAATCATATTTTCGTTATTATTACATTGTTAAGTTGTGTTCAAATCAGTGTTCAATCAGTAGTCACTACGGACGTTTTATTAATCATTTCGTGTTCAAACACATGAATAGAGTTAGGAGCCTTACAACCTCTTATAATTACGAAATATATATTTTTTTTTTTATTACAATACATAATATTATTTAGCCTCGGAATTACATCCCATTGTATTATCTGAAACATAATTTATACTCACTACAAAACCAATTTAGGTAATAAAAAAAAAAACATATTTTACTACCAAAGTACTAAGATGTGGCAATCGCATTCCGCGCGTGGCTATTTTTACTACGCACGGCAAAAATCGATTGCAGCCAGGCCGGAGCGACGAGCGATACGTCCTCCCTCTAGAAGGCCTTGCGGCGGTCTGATTTGAGCCACGTCGGACAGCGTGTTTTATAGTGGTTTTTAAAATATTTGTAGAAAACATGAAAACTAATTTTGTTGAAATATAAAAATGGTAATTTATTGATAAGATGTTCTTCTATTATAATATGCAATTGCTATAAAAAATTATGTACGATAAGTTGGTGAAAAAAAATATGTTCTTGACGAGAGTTTCTGAATAATTTCGCATTGTTTAAATTTTTATTTTTCAGGAATTAAACATAAAAAGATTATTTTTCTCAGCAAAATCCCTCCATAAGGGTCTTGTTAGTCTGATAATATTTTTATTTTCATCTTATATTTAGTGGTTTCGGATATCTTAAGCTTCTAAGTTGCCATTTAAAGCCTAAATAATGAAACTTGTGTTCAGTAATCGTTATAGTACTCACAAATTATCCATCAATCTATAATGTTTTCCACCAAAATCCCTAGATGACAACCTTTTCTAAAATTGGTACTAATTATTTTTTGTTTAAATTGTTTATTAGTGGCTATTAACTCATTTGAAAAGTCCTGTTTTTAAGCCAAAAAGCGCGCAAAGGGTATAAACGCTCTTAACAGAATGATATTATAATATTGCAGTATATATAAATTTCATATTATTTTTTAACAAGGAATTTAGTAACATCAACCAACCATTGAACAGAGAAACTAAAAAAATGCTCTGTAATAAATAGGAACAATCTGCTTTTAATTAAATTAGTGCATGGTGGCCTGTTGGTAACGGACCAGACACTGTTGCCAACATGTGCCCAGGGCACAGTTGCACACCATGCATTATATAGGTGAAGGAAAACATCGTGCAGAAATAGCTATTTGTAAAAAAAATATGGTATGCTAGCTCCGCCAATCCGCGTTAAGCCAGGGTACTACGACTTTATGGCCGAACCCCTCTCAATCGCACTATCGACTGTAGATTAGACCCGTTTCCTACAGTGGGACATATATGGGCTGATACAGATACATAAATAAAAAGTAATTGAAGTGATCACTCCAAATATGGTAAATAAATGCGCCAAAGGCATACGGAACAACATGTTAACTGCAAGATATTTAGTCAATTCATTCACGCTTACGATTTGTGACCATTCTATAGACACTTAGCAAAGTGACTTATCATCCTTTGCCAACCTGAAATGAGGATTAATAAGGTTGACTTCATTATACTTTTAAACGTTACACTCGTAACTATTGTTGGCAGATTTTCTCAACAGTCTCATTAATCAACAATCAACGTAGGTACAAGATGAAAGATAGATGAGACAAATCAAAGACTAAGATATAAGAGTTACCGTCAGATATTTCTACTCTTATATACACTTGTACAAATAGTTGAATTGTAAATTAAACTTCTTTTTATAGTCTTGTATCAGTACTGGAACCATCCAACCACGTAGAATGTATTTTATGTATACCAAAATTCAAGACTGTTTTAAAAATCAACAAAGGCAAAGATGTGGAACAAAATGTTCCTATTCTAGAGAAAACCATAAATTCTCTATGCACATACCTAGTTATTTTATGTATGCCTGTTTTTTGTTTACCTGCCTGATATTACGAGTAGTAATTACCTACGCAATTCATATTCATCAGTTTTTTTTTACAGGTTTGGGCTTAGACCAATATCGCAGATACGACCCCAAGGTAAGCATTACTCTGAAACATTAATTGCTCTTTGTTTCCTACCTTCATTGCACATATCTGATTATGTTTTCAGTAAAGTGGAAAGTGTCGACGATTGCTTAAAATAACTATAAATACTGTTCTTTCCTATGTAACATTAGATGTAAGTGGGCTTATAACACGTCGAGCTGTGAACGCAATCTATCTTGTTCTGCTTCCTACACTTAACCTATAGCTTGGACTTTTAACAGGGCCGAATGTATATACTAATGAACCTCCACTTAGCACTGAATCATGACGTTTCGAAAGGTATAATATATATGGTACACGTAGAAACGTGATACTAATCTTTAGTACACTATACATTACGAGTCAATAATAATTTAGCTGTGTGTATTTGAACAACATTTAATACCTGTAGGGACACTAAAGCTAAATGTTTGCAGTGTTTGAAACTACAATACCAATCGCATACACTTGCACTATCGGCACATCATTTCCGCCACTCACATCACTTTCTTGTCTTTTCAGAACATCGATGAGGTACTGTTTTTCTTCTCTTCTTATTTCTCTACTGCTCTCCAACTGTAATATTTTTTTATTTATGTAATCTGCACAAATTGGTTACTTCCCCCTACGCTAATGCAATAGCCTATGGATATATCGAGCCAAATCTAGATTAGCCGACACTGAATTAGTTTATAGGAAAATTCACTTCCATTGATGTTTATTTTTCACTCAACAGTCCTTGTGTTCCATTAATACTCAATAGTTCATTGCAAAAGTGCTGTACTTATTTATCTGAAGCGACCTTGCGCTTAGATCCAGCTAATATATTATGATTTAGTGTCACCTTCGCAGCATGAAGTCTTGATAATTTTAATTACACGCCAACTTATTCAACTTTGGAGTAGTGTTTAGAGGCTTATAGAAAGTAATATTTTCGTAGATGTTTATTTATTCTCTTTATTTTCCGTATATGTACATAACTGAAAACATTTATTGATAGTTAACAATAAGATGAAATAAGTTTAAGGTACTTATAGGTATTAACTATATAATTTTTATATATGATTTTGTATGACATTAGTTTCACGTTTGTATATTAGACGCTGCTTCTGATTCTCTTGGTGTATGTATTATTTATACCTATATTATATTTATTTTCCCCAACAGAGCATTAGCCAACGACTAAATTTGGATCTAGACGAAGATTCAATATTTTACAAACTTGGTTCATCTGGACTCATCACATTTAGCGACTACATCTTCTTGCTAACCGTGTTGTCAAGTAAGTATAACATTACGTTTGAATAAAATATACATATTCCATTAAAATATTTATTTTCTCACATAACTTTTATAAACTTTATCATCATACCCAAACATTTCAAAATCAATGCCGTATATTTGTAACAAATCTTGAAGCATCTTTTCATCAAGTTGACTAAAATAGTATTTTAGTAGTGCCGTTGTGTTCTTCCCGTCTCGAGATTTGTTCATAACTGTACGCAGTCTTGTTCTCTTGTCGCCAACCGTCCTACCCAGAAGATGTCCAAGACCCAATTGCTGTATTACATACGCCGAGTCTTTAGTCAAAGATTCCACTTTTCCAATAACACTGAAGTTTATTGCACATGGTGAACAGAACTGATAGTACGGCGCCCAGTGTTCGTCAAAACTAAATGACTTATCGTTGTGTTTCTGTATTAAGTATGCCACGAATTCATAAAACGTTGGCCCGAAACTTTTAATTGGCCCTAAAACGCTTGTGGCTTTTTCCCTGTGTTCTGCTACAATAGCCCTAGCTAATTTTCTGTAGTAGGGTGGAGTTATATTTTCAAGTTTGTCTCGATAAGCAGAAAGCAACCTCACGAAAGGTTCGCGCACCATGAGCAAAGATACTACTCCCGGTGTGTTGACTGCATCTCGTATCTCCTCTTCGCTGGGGCGCGGGAATTTCTTTCTGGCCAAGGTCAAAGGTGTTTGCCTAGTGCGTGCTAAAAATTTCTTATCGTATCCTCCTGAAATATGCACAAATTACACTTCAAACAAGCTAACGGTATCAATGATTTAACAAAAAGCACTTAACTAGCAACTTACCCATAATATTAAACTTGTATAGCCAAGAAGAGCTTGCAGCTTTGAATATATTACACCACACGATATTGTGAGCGTGATCCACGAAAAACTCCTTGCTGTTAACCGGCTGCGAGTAAAGCGAGTATTTGTGACAGATATCTTGAACCCTCGAAGCGCGTTGCTCGAATTCCAAAATGGTTTCATTGTCTGGCTCCAGCCACTGAATGTTATTCGACTCCGACTCAGTTTCCTCGTCGCCAACGACGGGACCCTGCAACTGCCCATTTCACATTTATATTACACACGCTGTTTAAATCAAACACCTGTTTTGTTTACATTCAATATTATAGTACACTTTTTGGTTATTTTGAAAACAAATTACCAGCCACTTGGTGTAATTGTCAGGTACTATAGACCAGTCTTTCACGGGGGTATTTCCGCTGCTCTTGAACAAGGTCATCTTCAAGACAAGCATGTAAAGCATAGCCCAGAATAGGAAGGTGGCCGTCTTCGCGCCACACTTCAGATAATGAATAGCTTTCGTCTTTATTCTCGATTTGAATCTTCTCATGTTGAAAATCATTTTGCCGCGTCATGTGTTAAAATTAAGTACAACACTTAGTAAAACTTATAACTGGGTTTATAATACGTCTGGTATTCAATGTCTGTATCACTCGGACATGTCTTAGAGTAGATATTTGTTGTTATACGTAGGTAGTATGGCTGGCGTTCGCAGCATCCGAGCAGAGCGATTGTGCCGGGTGGGTGGGGTGAACGCGCCACAGGGCATGAGCGAATGTAATGATTTTCTCATCCCCTTCGCGCGAGATTCATCTCGATACTGAAAATTTCCCATCAAAATGTTGATAAAAATAGTTGCCTTTGTTTAGAATACGTATGCGAAGTTCCTTGAACCATAGTTAGATGTTTGCTAATGTTTTCAGCGCTTATGATTTATGCATAGCATCTTATAAATAAATCTCGTTTAAATGGCTTCGTTTTTATTTTTATACTAGCTGTGCCCGCGACTTCGTCTGCGTGGAATTTAACAAAAAAGTTAATTAGTTTATTTCGTTTTTTTTTTGGTTTTTGCATATATTTTTTTATCAACCTTTGTAACGAAACCATACCGCGATCTAATTCTACGGTGGCGCCATCTCTTAGCGAGCGGCGGTAAACTCCCGTTACACATTTATTTTCAGTTTTTGTATTAGCTTTATTGAAAAATTTCTTTATTACAATATTTTGTAAATGTGATATTGATTCGTTGGTGAGAGAAGTGGTGGGAGGCGCCCGACGTGACGGCCTAGTGATGGCATGCGCGTGAGCCGCACGCGGGCATTGCAATATTATTTTATTTATCTAAAATAAAAGAATTTTTCTGAAATAAATGTAGCCTAAGTTACTCCTTGTTATAACAGCTACCTGACAAAAAAAGTTCCGTCAAAATCGGTACAGCCATTTCAGAGATTAGTCGGAACAAACAAACAGACAGACAGACAGACAAAAAAAATTTAAAGATCATTTTCGGCACAGGTAGGTGTCGTGTATATAACGATATGTAGTTGGACATTTTTTTTTATTTTCACTTTACAAACAGACACTTCATTTTATTTATACGTATAAATTCGGAGTTTTAAAATTTTGGGTCATGCAATAAACTTTTAACATACATCCTCGTATAAACAAGGAAACTATTTAAAATTTATTATTACCGCTACCTAAATTCCAATGGGTATAAATTAAGTGCGTGGCTAAAGATCCACTATTAGGTACTAAGTAGTAATTATAATTATGTGGAGATTATGAGAGAATTATGGGAAGACCTATGTAATAATTTATTTCCAACTCCTCCTATTAATTTAACTTTCTGATTAATTTCGTTGCGGGTTAAAGACAAGTTAGACATTCCCGGAGACTCGCCAAGCTTCAATGCTCGGTGTCATTACTTTGCGTGCCACTGTTGATCCTGGCTCACAGGAGTTACAGTGGTGGGTGTGAGGGCGGGACAGTCCCCAAAAGACCTGTGTTCAGCAGTGGACTTCCTGTGGCTGAAATGATGATGATGAATTATAATGCAGTATTATACCTACACTTAAATATATATTTGCTGGTTTAGCTGGTACTCATTGTGTGCCAAAAGTGATCATTAACTTTGTATTTCGATAGGTATAACAATGGATTAGGTACAATGGAGGATTTGACAATCCTTTAACAAATAACAAGATTATTCTGTAAATTTTAAAATGATCCTATCAAAGCTGCTTGAACTACTTCTGACTGCCTCGCATAGATTCTCTATTTTACGATTACAATACTCAGGTCTCGGGTTCGAATACCCGGTCAGGCAATATTATACTGGATTTATGTATTCAGTATCAGCTCGAAGTCAGGAATTCGAAAAAGATATGGCGATAAGCTCGCCCCCTATAGCATCGTGGGACGGAACGCATTTAAAATTTTATTTTGTACTCAAGGAAAAATGACATTATGTACATTAATTTTCCCGTCCTGTTCATAAAGCTTATGGAATACGTGAAAATGTACGTAATTTATGATATTAATTTCAGCTTCCCGTCGACATTTCGAGATAGCTTTCCGTATGTTCGACTTGAACGGCGACGGCGATGTCGACTGCGAGGAGTTTGAGAAGGTGGCGGCGCTCATCAGGCAACAGAGCAGCATCGGCTCCCGGCACAGGGACCACGCCAACACTGGCAACACTTTCAAGGTATTTCCACTTAATAAATAAATCAATACACCCAATATTCGCATACATGGTCCTGACCCCACACCAAGATCGAGATTTGTGTCGTGGGTATCAGGAACTATGAGAGACTTTTCGGTCTCACTAACACAGACCCGAAACAAATACCTGTGGATCACACAAATATTTGTTTCGGTGCGGGGATCGAACCCGCGGCCTCTCGTTTTACAGGTGGCGCGGTGTTAACCAACTGCGTCACCGAGGCTTTCGAACAACTGTAATCTAAGAACCGATTAAAAGGTTTAGGCCATATTCAGGCCAAGAGAGGCTACGTGAATTTACTAATTAAATTACCAGTATAATCTTCTTTCGTAGTATGCATGTACTATTTAACGCCACATTTTCATGCCCTCTAGCGTTGTAAGTTGCTAGTAGGTTAGATACACGTAAAGTGTATCGATTTTGTCAATGTCTGGAAGCTTAGGCTCGTGAAATTAATGGTTGAAAACCTACCCACTGTACAAGAGTTAATAGTACGTAAACTAAATGGGATACACGACAGTAATATGATTTTAGAAAATTAAAAAAAAAATACTAATAAATACAATACTATTCAAACGATGCATGATACTGTACCTAAAGTGGGTGTCACATCGCGATATGAGTGAATTTTAAGTTTAATTAAACCAATAAATTGCAATATAGTTTTTAGTATAGCTACCGGCACGGATCTTGAGCGCTGGCCGTTACTTGCGCAGATGTCGACTTTTTGGTCCCTTTTGTGGCATTATGAAGTAAACTGGCGGTGGTATCAGGTGGTATAATCGATATCGGCCAGTGATTGTTTAACTACGCAAGCCATATTGTTGTTATTCCTAATTCATTCATTACGCATCAATTTCACGATGCGCAAAGCAATCCCCACTCTGTCGCCGAGCGCTCAAGATCCGTGCCGGCGGTTATATCTGCTTGCCTTAAAAAAAATAAGCAAAATATAAATTTCTATATTATATCTAAATATAAGAATAATATGCAAACAAATATAAATGAACTTAGTATGTACTATATAAATACCTTTAAGGCAGTGGTTCCCAAACTTATTGTGTCTACTGCCCACTTTGAGAATAAATATTTTTTAGCGCCCCCATTTTTTCATCTATTTAGAAACCACTATAACTTCAAATTAAATTAATTAATTATTGTGACCTATATATGTATATTAACGGAGAATTCTAAACGAAACTTTTACTATTACCCGCAACTTGAAACCTGAGCGCAGTAGGTAACATACAACGGCGCTTAGGTCTCAAGTTAGGGCTCCACCCGCCAATAAGAATGATTATTGAAACGCAACTTTATAGTATTAAAACAGAGTATCTTTTATTAAAAATAAAACTAAAAACCTTACATAAAAACTAATGTGAAGGATGAATCTGATGCTGTTTAATAAGTTTGTTGATATCAGGTTCCAATTTACTCAAGAACAGTCGCAAGTCGCCACGTTCGGTAACAAGCAAACGATTTCTCTTTTTAGTAAGCAGTGTTTTCACAGCACTAAATCCACGTTCACACAAATATGACGATGGGAATGCTATCAAGAATCGTTGAACGATTGACCACAATCCAGGGTACAATTGCGGGATCGGTTTTTGTAGCCAAAATTCTTGGTAACCCTTTTTGAACTTGATTTTTATTTCCTCGTTTGTTGTCAATTCTATAAGTTCTTCTTCCAGCTGAGGTGACATTGCTGTGTTGATATTTGAAAACGGATCCAACACCCAGCTCCATTGGCTGCGAAAGCAGCAACGACGTTTTTTGTTTTAATTAAATTTAGTTTATCGCCTTGCAGTTGGTGATTCATGTCGTTGAACAATTTATACAGGTCTGTCATGTAAGCGATATCATTCTTAGATGTTATGAGCCTGTCGTGCAATTCTGTATCTTTAGTTTCCAAGAACTCTATAACAGAGTCAAACAGGTTGTAAAATCGAGTCAGACAATTGCCTCTTGATAGCCAACGAACTTCAGTATGAAACAACAAATGGTTGAAATCCTCGTCATTAGTAACACAAAGCTGATGAAATAATCTATCATTCAAAGAGCTGTTGCGGATTTTATTGACTGCTTTGAAGACATATTGCAGTGATTGAAATAGTTTTTCACTTACGTTTCTAGCAACTAAATGTTGTCTATGAATAACGCAATGTACACCAAGGACATCTGGAATTTTATTTTTTAATTACGCTATGAAGCCTTTATGGCACCCTGTCATAGCCGGAGCGCCATCCGTAGCAACTGAAATAATATTTTCAAAGGAATCTCTTTCTCATCGCAAAACTTTTCCAATATATTGAATATGGTTTCGCCTTTTGTATCGGTCTCTTTTTCTTCTCTTTGGATTCTTCAATGTTTTCAGCCATTTCATCAATTCGTCTTTGCCCAGAATTATTTATATTTTATATAGAATTATAAAGTTTTTACCTGTATAATGATGTTGTTATTCTGATAATTCGTGCACATTTAAATGTACGTATCTCTCAAAATCGCTTATTTATCCTGAAGTATATGTAATTACTGAAATCGTAAACTACAATAATTGCTTTGAACCAGCAATAGCAATTTTTTTTTGTACCTGAATGTTGTTATTGCAGATTGCTGCTACAGAACTTTCTTTATGCATATAGTGATAGCCCGTATCCATTTCAATGTATCTTACTGCTACACAATTTGTATAAGCGCTCAGTATTTCACGTAGTATTCGTCAAATAAAACTTTTCTGTTTGATATTGAATAAAATCACAGTAAACAAACTTTTCTCTTTGACATTCAACTATGTCTATAATAAACAAAAGAAACAATTTGACCAAAGAGTATGCATACGTGTACAAATGCGTGTGTCAAATGCATGCTGGTTTGTGTAATGTTTTATTTATTTATTTAATGTATTTTTTATGCATTATTATTAAAATCTTTTTTGATATTAAATGAGGCAAATAAAACCTTTTTACACGCTTTATATTAGCTTCACTTGTATGTTTGTATGTTTGTTTGTAACCGACTTCTTTGGGCGCGATTTTGACCCACTTTAAACGGCCAGATTTCGTTCAAATTTTGCACACCTGTCAAAGACCGATGACAATACAATAATTCGATTAAAATATATAATTATCCTGATTAGATTCGCCAGGATTAATTATTCTTATAATTGATGACCATTGCTACATTCATCGCTAGATGGCGTTAACATTGTATTCTTCCAAGAAGCTTATACCCAAATGGAGATTGCATTCCGTATAAAACACTGAAGCACAAAAATTTGACCTTGAATGCAATCGCTGTTGCCTGCTATCCTTTTCTTTAGAGTGACAATGAATGAAGTTCACGTGAAGTTCATTCATTGTTACGCTAAAGAAAAGGATAGCAGGCATCAGCGACGTCATTCAAGGTAAAATTTTTGTGCTTCACTTTTATATACGGAATGCAATCTCCATTTGGGTATAAGCTTCTTGTATTCTTCAAGTGTCAAATGTTACTACTGACCAACAGATGGCGTTATTGATTGGAAATACAGCCGTAGATGGATGTTTTTAGTCAAAACAATTATATAATAGTTAAAAAAAACTAAAATACACGCTTTAATAAGATATACAACTAAAAAAGTAAAAATAATTGATACTGAATTTAAGATAAGAAAATGGAGTAAAATACATATATTTTATTGTTACAAAGCGTGGGGTACAGGAGGATAAGTAATTGTTGTAAACACCCCACGCTTTGTAACAATAAAATATATGTATTTTACTCCATTTTCTTATCTTAAATTCAGTATCAATTATTTTTACTTTTTTAGTTGTATATCTTATTATACGTCTTCCATTCGTTTATTTTATTTTTGACAGTTCACGCCTATAAAGTACGACATTACAGTAGAACAATATTTTGAAATAAAAGTAGATACTTTCTTGACGGGTAACGCCCACTTAGAGTTGTGCCATTCGTAACGAATGACCACAGATAACAAAAACGATTTTGAATAGAATCAATCAATCGGAATCATTTGAAATAAAATTACATTAAAATGCTAATGAAAACAGTTAAACGTAATATAGTACCCAATATTAGGATCGAATGTATTTGCTGCAAATTAATTTATATGAATAAAGGTATACGTATTGAAGTGACTTTTAATAAAAGTTTAATTTAAAATAATTACAATGATTACAACGAAAATAAATGTTTAGTACCTACTTGTAATAAACAGTTAAACCATGTTGGAATTCATAGTACTTTAAGGATTAAATAATTAAAACAACTAAAAGGTAATTTGTTAATATTTTTATTTATAAACAATCGTCTGTTTCGTCGAAATCGGCGTCGTCGTCACTCGTATCCCCAGTAACACTAATTATTAATGAGTGCATGGGTAAGTTGTCAAATGCGACATCGCGATCCCAATCAGACATTATTTCTTTCTTCGTCTTATCTACGACACTCGCCCAGTTATGAGGCGTCACATTTTCACACGCATTTTTAAGCAACTCCAGCATTTTGTTTGCGGTGAAAGGAGGAGTTATATTTATTCTCGCAGCATATCCTTTCACTTGCGCCCATATTAGCTCTATGGCATTATACTGGCAATGATATGGAGGAATTCTAAGGACGGTGTGCCCATGTTCTGCAGCCATTTCATCTATAACGTATCGTTTAGGCTGCTTCCTCATTTTTAATATTTTAAGTAACTCTACTTTTAATAGGGACTCGTCCACCTCCTCGCCATTGTTACGGAGCCAGTTTATTATTTCATTTTTTTTACTGGCTTGCGTTGGCATTTTGTTAATTTGCCGAGAGTGATAGGACGCATTATCTATAAATATTGTTGATGGCTGTTCGAGTGACAATAACATTTCCCGAAACCATTTTTCATATACTTCGGAATTCATTTCTTCGTGGTAATCCCCTGTTTTCTTTGATTTAAAAGCTCACATAGCATCTTGCACAAATCCTTTTGCGGTTCCTGCATGACAAATTATAATTCTTTCACCTTTTCCCATTGGCACTGCGGTCGAGGAGCTAGCAGTGTTGTCAGTCCAAGTTTTTGATACCGTGTGATTCGCATTGAGCCAAGTTTCATCGGTGAAAACAACATTCGACCAGTCTTCTATTTTTTTAGCTTGTCTTAAAAATTCGCATCGATACAAAGCAACATCATTGCGTTCCATCAATATTTTTCTTTTGTCACATTTTTTGTATTGGAATCCAATCCTATTCAATACCTTCGCCAAAGAAGACTTTTGACCACGGAACAAGCCACTAGTTTTCAGAGATTGTACTAGGTTATGTAAAGTAGGAATCTCTTTTCTTTGGTAATAATCGTATATATGACGACGAATAGCATCACCATCAAAACTGTCAATTGCTGTCACTTTAAAGGGCTGACGTTTTTTCTTAGGTGTAGATGGCTTGTTTTGTTCCATGCCACTACTGCCGTAGCCTTCTTTAATTATTTTTGAAACTGTTGGAGCAGTAATACCTAATGCTGCTGAAACACGGTCTCTGATTTGAGTCACTGGTATAAGAGGTCCACCATTGCGGCTTTCCCTTTCAAAGTACTCATGAAGTCGCAACACAAACTCCCTTGTTTGTCCTTTAAGCACCTTTCCTTTAGGCATTTTGAAAGTGATGAAGGCAGGTACGATGTTCTCAATTCAACCAAATGTAGGAATTCACGGGTAAAACAATACGGAGGAATATAAATACTCAACTCGACGTATGAAAAATGTGAATTAAAATTCAGCGAACGGAAAACACTAGCACGGGCGCGGGCGTCTCGTTGTGAGTGACCACAGAATGGCGGCGCGCGTCACCTGTCTGCCCAGTGTTGCCGTTTCACAATTTGTTTTTAACAACATTACTATTGCCGACGGAAGTGATAAGAATATTAACTTAACATGAGTAAATGGTTTATTTTAATATAATTATTAAATCAAGTAACTTAAATATCCCTGAAGTTTTATAAAACAATGCATGGAGCAAAAAATAAAATATGTATTAAATCGATTAAAACTTGTTCAAAAATAAAATCGTTTGTTATAAAAAATTGATTCGATAACGCATCAGGCCATCACTATTTGATTCAGTACTCGATGTGTCAAAAATAAAATAAACGAATGGAAGACGTATAAAGCGTGTATTTTAGTTTTTTTTAACTATTATATTTTTTTGATATGTCTATGTCAGAAGAACAAAATGAAAAAGAAAAGAAACAATTTGACACCAGAGTATGTATGCGTATATGATGCGTATACAAATACTTGTGTATGTATGTGTGTGTGAAATGCATGGTAGTGTGTGTAATGTTTTATTTTTTGATTTAATGTACTTTATAAGCATTATTATGGAAAAATATTAGCGTTCTGCACTTCTCCTACACATAAACTATAAGTGTGCCAAATTTTATGCTCCTGCGTCCGCGCAATTTTCGTAAAAAGGGGTCCAAAGTTTTTGCATCACGTATTAATATATAGATAGATATTAATGAATTTAAAAATCACTCCTTATTCCTATTCTTCAAATAGTGGCCTGCGATTGTTGCGCCATAAACGGTATGGGTGGATACGCGATTTTTCGAGAATCTGAAAATGGCTCTATTACACTTTTCGTTAATTATTAAAATTGAAGTGTCTGATCCTGAATAACTTTATTTAAATCTAAAGGTACTGCACTGTACACGCACTTACTACTGGCTTTTCGACTGATAGCAAAATTTATATGCATATTTTTTTTATTTTTAATAACGTACTCATTTTACTTGAAATTATCTGGGATGCCATACATTGCCTTTTAATAACATTGCATTTGCCCCTGATTTCGTCTCCGTTTTTATGACAAAGTGGACGTGTAAAAGGTAAACAACGTTATATGCTACAGTACCTAATCTTAATACTTCTGGTCGCTTATTCAGCTATAAAATTATCCGTTATTAATTGTTTCAACCCCTGCTCCTATCCAAAGAAGGTCGTCTTTATTTTGTTGGATTTTAAGAACAATTGGATTAATGTCCATGGAGCTCACGATTGACTAATCGGACCAATAACTACAGAGTTTAAAATCATGACGAAAATTTACAATTCTGGTATTTTATCAAATTAGAATATTGGAAATAGTGTGGAAAATTAAAATCGCTGAAATGTCAAAATCCAAAAGGCATACCTATTGGGTATGGAGGGATGGGATAGAATAAAGTGGGAAGCACGGGATAGGATTGGGATAGCTGACAAATTTCATTTGATGGGATAGGACGAAATGTAAAAGCTCGGCATGGAACGGGATGTATAATGAAGGTAAAGGACGGGACATACGGGAAATTACTGCACAAACGGGATGGGATAGAGCAGGACTGTGGAATAGCTACGTCAAGTTAAGGTATACAAGAAGTTGTACAAAAATTACATCTATCTGGTGCGAAATGGAATCAAAAAATATTTGCATGCAGGCGAGGCTGGTATATTTTATTGTTACAAAGCGTGGGGTGCAGGAGGATAAGTAATTGTTGTAAACACCCCACGCTTTGTAACAATAAAATATATGTATTTTACTCCATTTTCTTATCTTAAATTCAGTATCAATTATTTTTACTTTTTTAGTTGTATATCTTATTAAAGCGTGTATTTTAGTTTTTTTTAACTATTATTTAATTGTTTTGACTAAAAACATCCGTCTACGGCTGTATTTCCAATCAATAACGCCATCTGTTGGTCAGT
This sequence comes from Hyles euphorbiae, assembly GCA_023078785.2. Taxonomy (NCBI): domain Eukaryota; kingdom Metazoa; phylum Arthropoda; class Insecta; order Lepidoptera; family Sphingidae; genus Hyles; species Hyles euphorbiae. The sequence goes on from CM041050.1 coordinate 15,066,460, forward strand.
AGTAACATTTGACACTTGAAGAATACAATGTTAACGCCATCTAGCGAGGAATAGTGCAAAAGAATATCATGAAAATTATATAAATTAACAAAAATCATATTTTGCAAATTGAAAAATGGAATAATTTTATCAAATTAGTGTATTGTCATCGGTCCTCAATAAATCTACAAAGTTTGAACGAAATCTGGCCGTTTAAAGTGGGTCAAAATCGCGCCCAAAGAAGTCGGTTACAAACAAACATACAAACATACAGGTGAAGCTAATATAAAGCGTGTAAAAACGTTGCAAGTGAATATCATGTTAATGTCACGCAAAACAGATCGTAAAAAATATTGTTTCTATATTATGCTATGCTATTAATAATAAAGGAATTGAAAAATAAATACATTATAATGACTCCTCCAGCCTTGGCTTTGGGCGCTTGTAGACTGCATCATGCTTATTGTTATCCAATTTAATACAACGTAATATAATGTGGACGCTCCATTATGTATCTCGTATACATATTTATATTAAATACATTGGCATAGCGTAATGTGAGGTGTACATAATATAATGTTTAATACATTTTTTACAACCTAACATAGTATCGACAAATAAGATTATTACTTGCAATATTGTATTTATTTGGAACAATACATAATAAACTCATTTGCAAAAAAAAACGGGCACCTAAGCAATGAACCATTTCAAATGTTACTATTGGATTGTTTGATAATTATAGGTAGTTTTACTTTCACAATTTTGTAAATTAATAAGCAAATAATCGTTTTCGTCAGTATTATCATAAAATTTTGATAAAATTTATGGGTTTTAATGCTAAAGTTCACTAGTAGTGTATGCTCGCTAGTAGTGCATATGCTCGTGAAGTAAAAGTTAACAAAGATTTTTGTTTGTTTTTTCTTTAATAAAGTAAAAGCAGATAAATGTTTAGTATCGAGTGTGACCCCCTCTAGCTGAAATCACAGCTTGAATTCGTCTGGGTATGCTAGCGAGGATATCCCGGATACTTGCTTGCGGAATACGTTCCCACTCCGCGGTGATCACATTCTTCAGCTCTCTGATGGTCTGCGGAGCCGGTTGTATTGATCTCACGCGTCGTTTCAGAACGTCCCACACATGCTCTATAGGATTGAGGTCGGGACTTCGAGCTGGCCAATCCAAACGACGAATGCCAACCTCTTGCACATACGCTTCCACATCGCCAGACCGGTGGGCGCGAGCGTTGTCGTCCATAAAAATTGAGTCTTCGCCTAAAGCGGCCAATGCGGGTTGTGCATGAGGAATTAGAACTTCCGTTATGTATCGATGTCCAGTCAGTGAGCCGTTTTCAATGAAGACTAACTCTGTACGATCCATTGAATTTATTCCTGCCCAAAACATAACAGAGCCCCCACCATAAGATGTGATTTCTTTAAAACAAGCCTCTGCAAAGCGTTCTCCTCGTCTTCGTAGCACTCGCCGACGTCGATCTTCACCGAACAGAGATATCCTGGCTTCATCGGAGAACAATACCCTATTCCAGTCTTCTTGACTCCATGACTCACAATTTCGAGCAAACCTAAGCCTGGCAACTCTGTGCTCACGGAGTAACTTAGGGCCGCGGGTCGGGCGATGACTGCGTATATTGGCCGCGAGAAGCCTCCTCCTGACCGTCCATAGACTAATATGCACATTTCTTACTTCTTCGAGGTTGTTCTTAAGGTCCACATACGAAGACTTGCTATTTCTCAATGCGCGACTCACAAGAAAACGATCATCCCGTGGTTGGGTACATGGTTTTCTTCCAGAACCAGGCCTTCTCTCGACGGAACCGGTGTCTTGATACCGCTGCCAGGTCCTTTGAACCGTCGAGCGACTCACACTTAGCCTCTGAGCCACGAAGCATTGGCTGCAACCCTCTTCGAGCAGCGTAATAATTTTGGTAGCTTTTACCACTATTTCTAACATTATTGAGACAGCTAAACAGCAATAAATTAAGCTTTGACAATTAAGAATATGAAATAAATTCATAAAAATTTACTAAAAGTTATGAAAACCGATATTATCTTTTCGAACTTCGCACAAAAAATGTAGGATAAAAAGTGGTTTTCTGTAAAAACGAGCATCAAACGAAAATTTGAATTTAGAACGTACCACGGCATTTTTAAAACCGGCCAGTAACATGTACAAATGATTGAAATCATTTTGGTACCGTATTTTTTTAAAGAAGAATTAAAATCAAAACCGCCCGTTTTTTTGCAAATGAGTGTATTTTAATGTTATCAGTAGGTTCTTTGTTTTTGAGAACGGAAACAATTACCTGCATTTCACAGTTCCGTGGTCTTTTGTAGCCTACATTTCACTATTATCTAGCCCAATAGAAGTAATTTAATTAATTTGTATATATCTTATGTATTTTTATTCTCTTCCAGGGCATAAACTCGGCTCTGACAACATATTTCTTCGGACCGAAGCTAAACCAGAAATTGACGATTGAGAAGTTCTTGGACTTCCAACATCAACTTCAAAGGGAGATATTGTCGCTCGAGTTTCAAAGAAAACAGCCAGGTAACTAGATTTTTTATACTAACTAAAACATCATTTTGTCATGTGACACACAAAAATTATAATTATCATAATGGTTTCTTAGATTTACGCGAATGTTACACATTGAAATAAGACTATTATTTACGGATTTTATCGCGGATTTAGTTTAATTTTTACATTTTTTGAATTCCCGACGTTTCGATCACTTTACAGCTTTCGTGGTCACGGGGCGGACTGAGGTATTAGTCATCCGCTCAGTGACTGTTACAATTTAACTACCCTTAATTTTGAATTATTAAACAGTTAATTTAAATAACTAATCTGTTTTCGCGTTCCGATCCACGCAGAAGGAGCTCACTGTGTCTTGAGGTCTGGCAGTTGGTCTTTTGGGTTCCGATTTCATTAAGTGTAGAATTGGATCCCATGCTTGTGCAAGCTTCAATCTTCCCTATTGAAATTTGGGTGTTCATGATTTGAACGTCGGGAATTCAAAAAATGTAAAAATTAAACTAAATCCGCGATAAAATCCGTAAATAATAGTCTTATTTCAATGTATAATTATCATAATTTAATTTCATTCACGCGCGTACCGTTTTGCCTTGTAAGATAATGTAAAACTAGAATGAAACATTTAAATTCTTCTATAATATTTTCTGCAAAATATATGTCTCCCTAAAAAAATCTAAGTTATCTATATATATAAAAGAAAGTCGTGTTAGTTACACCACTTATAACTCACGAACGGGTGAACTGACTTGGCTGAAAATTGGTGGGGAGGTAGCTTAGAACCAGGAGAAGGACATAGGATACTTTTTATCACGTTCCCGGTTTCCCGAGTTTCTATTAGCTTATTAACATTTTCTTATACAAAATGTTCTTGGGTTTGTAACTGTCAAACATTTAATGTTCATCCCGTCGATACGGTAAACTCTTCCCTCAAATTAAAAAACTTATTTAAATAAAGGTTTCGAATCGACAACATATATCCACAATATTCGATTAAAGGCGTATTTTAGATTTTAAAGATGTAAATTAATGACATTAATTAAACGAGTTGACGTTTAAATTGGTTGTCAAATAATGCGTTCAGGAATGTATTTTGTGTGAACTATGGAGAATATATCAAGCTGCATAAATAGAGATAATTAAATAAATAATTTTCACCAGTAAAAAGTTATATTTACTTCTTTTAAAGATCGAATGTCACTTTTATCCAGAATTTTTACAGTAGCCTTTCCTTCGCTATTATTCACTGATAGAAATTAATGTAATATATCGTCTCTGAGTGAGATAGGTTATATTTAACCTAAACTGAAAAGCAGCATTGTGGGTGTGAAATAAGGGATGGAATATTGCATGGATAATCAGAATCACTAAAGTTATTAATGTCAAAAATTCATAAGGCACACTATTTGGATATGAAGAGATGGGATTTAATAGAGTGGGAGGTACGGGAGAGAATTGGGATAGCTGGCAGATTTGATAGGACGAAGTATAGAAATGCACGGTATAAGACGGAATTGATAATGAAGAGAAAGGACGGGACGGATCGAGAAGTGACTGAACAGACGGGTTGAGACGGGATTTAGCAGGACAGTAGGATAGCTACGTTAAGTGTAGGCATACAAGTTGTTAAGTTATTATGTTAAACAATTGAATATAATATGAATCCTATGATAACCAAGGCAAAGCGAAATAAAAGAAAGTCGTGTTAGTTACACCACTTATAACTCAAGAACGGCTGAACTGACTTGGCTGAAAATTGGTGGGGAGGTAGCTTAGAATCAGGAGAAGGACATAGGATACTTTTTATCACGTTCCCGGTTTCCCGAGTTTCTATTAGCTTATTAACATTTTCTTATACAAAATGTTCTTGGGTTTGTAACTGTCAAACATTTAATGTTCATCCCGTCGATACGGTAAACTCTTCCCTCAAATTAAAAAAACTTATTTAAATAAAGGTTTCGAATCGACAACATATATCCACAATATTCGATTAAAGGCGTATTTAAGATTTTAAAGATGTAAATTAATGACATTAATTAAACGGATTGACGTTTAAATTGGTTGTCAAATAATGCGTTCAGAAATGTATTTTGTGTGAACTAAGGAGAATATATCAAGCTACATAAATAGAGACAATTAAATAATTTGCACACGTAAAAAGTTATATTTACTTCTTTTCAAGATCGAATGTCACTTTTATCACGAATTTTTACAGTAGCCTTTCCTTCGCTATAATTCACTGATAGAAATTAATGTAATATATCGTCTCTGAGGGAGATAGGTTATATTTTACCTAAATATTGCTTGCTTTATTTTTGGAAAAGCAGCATTGTGGGTGTGAATTAAGGGGCCCTACTATATTCATCCGAAACGAAGTTCGAAACTTCGGACGATCGAAGTTTTTTATACGATACGAATGTATCTACTCTGTAAAAGTTCGAATTTGTATAACGTATACGTACCATGTACGTATGTCGTAACCATAAGTCTATGGTTACGACCATAAGTCAATAACGACCATAAGTATATGTAGATACATTCGTATCGTATATAAACTTCGATCATCCGAAGTTTCGAACTTCGTTTCGGATGAATATAGTAGGGCCCAAGGGATGGAATATTGCATGGATAATCAGAATCACTTAAGTTTTTAATGTCAAAAATTCATAAGGCACACTATTTGGATATGGAGAGATGGGATATAATAGAGTGGACGGTACGGGAGAGGGCTGAGATAGCTGACAGATTTGATAGGACGAAATGTAAATGCACGTTATAAGACGGGATAGATAATAAAGAGAGGACGGGACGGATCGGGAAGAGACTGAATGGACGGATGAGACGGGATTGAGCCGGACAGTAGGATAGCTACGTCAAGTTTAGGTATACAAGAGTTTATACGAAAAATAACATGTATTTGGTGTGGAGTGGAATCAAAAAATATATGCACCCAGGCGAAGCTGGGTCGGGCCGCTAGTTATCTATAAGACAAGGGAATTACTTGAAAACCTTTAAAGTTTAGTTTGGTAAAATAACTAAACTTTCGTAATTACGGTTATGAAATTTCATATAATACCAGTTAATTACGTTACTAAATAGTCCATACATTATTTAACTCTTAATCTTAAGCCATGTGTGATCGACGTATTAAAACATAGATATCATATAACCGTTTTCAGATGAAAACGGACGCATAACCGAGGCAGATTTTGCCGAATTGTTGTTGGCTTACGCCGGCTACCCAGCCAAGAAGAAGGCAAGGATGCTCAAACGAGTCAAAAAAGCGTAAGTAGCCTGCATTATATTTAGTAATATTTGTAGATAAGTAATGCTAAATGTTTCAAATGTTGTACATCTATTTACTGAAAACAAGTATCGAAAATACTTGCTTGATAATTCACTATTTATCATTTCGTAGCGTGATGTATGTAGGATAAACCTTATGATCTTTAAGAAACAAGATAATTTACTGGGAGTATTTCCGAGTGCTGATGACCGAATAACCCAAAAAAAAACGAAATCTATAAATACCACGTTGCCAACGGTACGAACGGGCGAAGGCTGGAGATGTGATGTGTAGTGGGCGGTGTGACAACTAACAACATTTATTATAAGTTGTAGTTGGCTTGTGCGGTATTATATATTTACGGATGGAAAACCTTCTTTTATTTTTGCATCAACTTATATTCGACGGGTAGGAAACGTGTCACACGTTCATTGTGCCGCCCAAACATTGATCCATCCCACCCTGCGACTCGGGTCAGTCCTCTGCGGATATAATTATGTTATTCCTCTCAAACGCGTTGCACAAAAACAAACACTAATGTTATGTAGGAGCCGCAATAAATGTGCTAAGTCACCTGTCCACCTACATGTTATTACACATGTGGGTTGTATTACCAGGCTTGTAAAAAATAGACTTTGGATTCGTTTTATGATTTATCTGCAAATTAGGTAGTTTCGATAAGTCCTAAATAAAATATATGTATACACCCTACAGTCACATGCATAGACCTAACCCTACACTAAGATCGAAACGTGTGGCGGGGGTATCAGAAAATAAGAGAGACTTTTCGGTCTCAGAAACACCTAGACCCTAAACAAATATTTGCGGTTACGCTAATATTTGTCTCGTCTCGGTGCGGGGATAGAGTACGTAGCCTCTCGTTTCATAATTAACCAAATGCGCCAAGGAAACTGTCAAATAAAATTAACGGGAAACAGCATCATCTCAGACTATAACGTTATTTTAGCAAGCTGATACAACGCTAGATCCGCCCTTGGTGAACTGTTTGCACGCATCTTTACAATAAATCTGTTGTGTGTGTATCAGTTTCCGCGACCACGGCGTGGGCATCACGAAGGACGACTACCTGAAGTTCTTCCACTTCCTGAACAACATAAACGACGTGGACACGGCGCTCACGTTCTACCACATCGCCGGCGCGTCCATCGACCAGCCCACGCTGCGCCACGTGGCGCGCACCGTCGCGCACGTCGACCTGCACCCGCACGTCATCAACGTCGTCTTCACTATCTTCGACGAGAACAGTAAATATAACATACTATACTCTCTATCTCTATCTCTGTCTCTCTCTCTCTCTCTCTCTCTATGTATATATATATATATATCTCTCTCTTTGTCTCTCTTACACCCTCTGTCACTCTCTTCAGCCACGGAAAGTCCATTAATGCACATAGGTCTCACCTAAAGTTATTTACAACGACCTGCATCCACAGTAACTTTACAGCTATCCCTGTTTCATGTTTGAAATAAACTTAACGGACCAGAGTCCGCCCAGTGATCACAAAAACTGTAAAGTAATAGAAATGAAGAGAAATTAAATGATTAAAAAAAATACTCCTCGATTTAATCCGTAGTTACAATTTGAAATAAAATTAATTTTATTCAATGTGTAAACATTCTCGTAAATCTTGGAAACCATACTCTGTCTGTCTGTCTCCCTATCTGCTTCTTACCGCTTTTCTCTACCGGGCTCTCTATCGTTACCTCATTCGCTCACTTTAGCAGTAAGAAATCCACTACTGAAAAATCCATCCTGCAAGGACTCCCAAAAAAACTTGAAAGCGACCTGCGACTTAGACATACACACAAAACACCTAGATTGCCTGTACTAGGCCTCCACTGGAGAACTTGGTAAGTTATGGGTCTCATCGGCCATCAGTTTCTTCGTGTTATGTGCCCTAACACTGCCACTTGAACTTGCTAACTATACATACCCTTATAATATTATACTGGTGCGGACTTGGCAATCAAAATCCGGCCACCCGATCAGTGAGCGATGGAACATAGTGAAACTGCATAGGAGTGGCAGAGACAAAAACATAAATTGCGATTAGATACCACAAAACAGCGGCTACAAACATATTGTGTAGCCGGCCTTGTTGATATGAAATGTAGGTACCTCATAATTTCCAGGTATTTAATAAAAGCGCTGATCCAGATGCAATACGAATGGTGAGATATGATTATTTAATAAATAAATGATTTATATAAACATTTGTTCAGCTATGTCAACCTCTAAAGGTATTTTTTTTTCCATTTGTTTTATGTTAATATAATATTATTTTATAATAATAATATAATATTATTATTATCGTCAATAACATAAATTACATTCACCAGCAGAATGGCGGTTAGTAGTGTTATATTGATCCAGATAACATGAGTTTGATAATAATTTTTTTAGTATAGCCAATATACCTGGGTATATCAAGACTGCTACCGAAAACGAAGCCGGGTGGTAGTTTAAGCGACTTCAGACCACAATGCAACAGAAAAAGTTTCAAAAAAAAGCGACAATTTTTTTTTGTTGTTTTTTTTACTATGACCATATTTGGGTGGTAAATACTAGAGATGAAACGGATATCCGGTAACTATCCGGTATCCGGCCTATCCGGCCTATTTTTCACTATCCGGCCGGATACCGGATAGTAGCGCACTATCCGGCCGGATACCGGATAATAAAAAAATTATAAAATATACATGGTATATATCACTAGATGTTGAATTATTTACGTTCTAAATCTATCTATGTATTAAATTTCATCAAAATCGGTTCAGTAGTTTGGGCGTGATTACACTCGAACGCCCCCGAGTCGCGGGTGGGCTGAAAATCGCGTTTCATGGACATTCAAATTTTTTTTCGAATTTGACGGGTTTTTTAATTGGAATCTATTAAAACATGCTTGTTCATGATACCTTTTAAGTATGAAGATATAAATCACAGGAAAAGGTACACGTTCGATTTTTTTTTAAAAATGTTGTATGGAGAAAACCATAAAATAAGCTATATCTCGGCTGGCACAGGAATGGCCGTTATTTCCTCTCGCATGAATTTTGCTCTATTTTTTTGCAATTTTTTGATGTATCACACCACAGGGGGCAAAGCGCGGCTTTTGAGAAAAAAAATCATATAAAAAAAATATATATTATTTCCGTTGACTTCAATCTTGGTTGGCAAATTTGAACCACATGTCTCTAAAAATAATAAATAGCGGTCACAAAACAACTTTATTGCTGGTTAACCCTCCCAATTTCACAATAATAAATAATAAACGGCTTATATCAAAGAAATATTTTTTTACCTTACTTGTTTATGACACACAAATCGGTCTTGGATACTCGAACTTTTCCAAACAATGGATAAATTTTCACCTGCAAGTACTTACTACTTACTATTGTTTTGTTCCTAATTCACTTATTTAAGACCCAATAAACAAAAAAAGGCAGCTGCGTAATTATGATGGGTCATTATAATGACACAGGTGCATAATGATTTTGTTATTTATTTAAGAAGTATAAATAGACATTTGTTTGCTGTAATTTTTCAGTTTACCTCGATTTGTGCTTGTGTAAACATCGATTATAAACACGGAAATGGAAAGTTTAGCAAATTACTTAGACTTGTTTATGATTTTGAAAAACACGGGTAAGTACAGTGACTTCCTTTCGTTACATAACAATGTCGGTTCATGTTTGAATTTAAACCTTTCAGATGAAGACAGTCTTACGTTGAAATTATACTGTAGAAGATTTACTCATACCCTTGTGAAAAATTGGAAGCGATCTCATCGAAAATTAGAAGATTTTTTGAAAGGTTATGAGGACTGGCTTCAGTGTGATATCGATTGGCCAAGTTGCATTGCAGAACCGAAGGCATCAGATGTTGGGGCATCCGAATCTCATATCACCCTCGAAAGTCCAGTCCTTTCCACATCTTCGTCCGGTGCACCACACACAAGTAAGAAGCGTTTGCCACGAAAACCATTTCAAGATTTAGCAATGAAGCAAAAGAAGAGAAGGACTGAAAGTCAAATAGAATTGTTAGCAACTTGATCTGGTCTTCAATTTCCTTCAAATGTTCAGTAACCACAAGTTTATTTTCTTTAACAAAACTAAACTGCACTGGACGACAAAAATGTGCTGAACAGGGCTTTGGATTTTGCCATACGACTTCGTTACCATCGGTCAGCTTTAACGGAACTAACGAGGTCATGAAAACACTGGAATCATTATATTCGTCTTCTATTTCTGTTTATACCTGCTCTGGTTCGATGCACCATCAAAACCCCACTTAAATAAGTTCTTTTCTATCGCCACATACAGGTACACTTTTCAAAATCCTTTTAACTGTTAAATCTAGAAGAGCCTGAAGGGACATTTTGGCTGTTGTATCTGTAACTGTAATTGTCTCCTTGTCAGGATAAACACTGAGATTTAGCTTGCTGAATCTTATAGTATGATGGGTACAATTCCATCGCACCTTCCCGAATTGCTGTTTCCCTTAATGTTATATATTGCCACTTAGACAACTTTAATGATAAACATAGACCAAGTGCTTTCTCCGGTGTAAAAACAGGCTTGGGGCATGATTTTTTGGTAATTTGCGTTAAACTTATCAGCAGCTTCTGAATGTTTTATCATATACTCAATAGCAGCAGCTATACTGTCCAAACCTTCTTGTCTCATTTTGCGCACAGTAGCGTATGCAAGTTCACTGGACTCACATTCTATTTGACTTTCAGTCCTTCTCTTCTTTTGCTTCATTGCTAAATCTTGAAATGGTTTTCGTGGCAAACGCTTCTTACTTGTGTATGGTGCACCGGACGAAGATGTGGAAAGGACTGGACTTTCGAGGGTGATATGAGATTCGGATGCCCCAACTGTAACGTAGGTTACATGTAAGTAACTATTATAAAACATTAAACTCAATCGCGGTCACTATAAATGTTACGCCCGATCGTTCGGAAAACTTCGGGTCGACTCGGTTCGCGACGGAGGGGGTTCGGTATTAGCGGTCAGTCAGCCGATGAACTTACTGGAAGGCACGGGTGTACTCTCATAGTCTCGGAGTGATAAAACCGTGCAAACTACTATTTTGCAAACAACTATTTCTATTTTCTAAAGTGTTACTTTAAAACATTCATTTTGTTCCCACCTTGGGTAAGTTGTGCACAATTTCTGTTGATTATTTAGCGCTGTAGCAAATATACAAATTTAAATCAGCTGTGTATTGCAACCGTCAACGTGTAACGGTCATACTGCTTTACGCGGGTCCTCTAGATAATTATCTTTGCTCCTTATATTTATTTGGTTGTACATATTTAGTAATAATTATAGCTAAAACATTATTGTAACGCCACAGCCGCCTGGGATGAGAAATTGCTTTGCTTTTTTGTAATTACCGCCTCCTCAGCTCGCACTTCCTTTCAATTGAGTCCGTTCATATTATAACGCGGTCCCTGAATATAATTATAGGAACTCAGTTGGGAGTGAGAGAAGCTCCGTTTCGACGTTGTGCTGCCGTTCCCGTTCACGCCTGAACGGCAAGAAGAGGGTTTCGCCGCTGAACGAGAACAAGACCTACTTTCGGTGCCTGCCGCCCCGACTGGACTCCACAAGCCAAGACCTGCCCCAGCTTCCACCGCCGCGCCGCTTCTCGGTTCTTCGGGTGGTGCACAGTGCGAAGGAGAGTGCGGTGAACTGTCTGACCTATATTTGGCCATCTAAACCTGCGACCCTACCGTTGTTGCAAATTATGTGTTTCGTTTTTTTTAAATATTAAAATAGCTTATGATACAATAGTTTTTCTTGTTTTTTTCACCTCAACCGCCTCTAGCGGTCAACGTGACACAACATCTGATGCCTTCGGTTCTGCAATGCAACTTGGCCAATCGATATCACACTGAAGCCAGTCCTCATAATCTTTCAAAAAATCTTCTAATTTTCGATGAGATAGCTTCCAATTTTTCACAAGGGTATGAGTAAATCTTCTACAGTATAATTTCAACGTAAGACTGTCTTCATCTGAAAGGTTTAAATTCAAACATGAACCGACATTGTTATGTAACGAAAGGAAGTCACTGTACTTACCCGTGTTTTTCAAAATCATAAACAAGTCTAAGTAATTTGCTAAACTTTCCATTTCCGTGTTTATAATCGATGTTTACACAAGCACAAATCGAGGTAAACTGAAAAATTACAGCAAACAAATATCTATTTATACTTCTTAAATAAATAACAAAATCATTATGCACCTGTGTCATTATAATGACCCATCATAATTACGCAGCTGCCTTTTTTTGTTTATTGGGTCTTAAATAAGTGAATTAGGAACAAAACAATAGTAAGTAGTAAGTACTTGCAGGTGAAAATTTATCCATTGTTTGGAAAAGTTCGAGTATCCAAGACCGATTTGTGTGTCATAAACAAGTAAGGTAAAAAAATATTTCTTTGATATAAGCCGTGTATTATTTATTATTGTGAAATTGGGAGGGTTAACCAGCAATAAAGTTGTTTTGTGACCGCTATTTATTATTTTTAGAGACATGTGGTTCAAATTTGCCAACCAAGATTGAAGTCAACGGAAATAATATATATTTTTTTTATATGATTTTTTTTCTCAAAAGCCGCGCTTTGCCCCCTGTGGTGTGATACATCAAAAAATTGCAAAAAAATAGAGCAAAATTCATGCGAGAGGAAATAACGGCCATTCCTGTGCCAGCCGAGATATAGCTTATTTTATGGTTTTCTCCATACAACATTTTCGAAAAAAAATCGAAAGTGTACCTTTTCCTGTGATTTATGTCTTCATACTTAAAAGGTATCATGAACAAGCATGTTTTAATAGATTCCAATTAAAAAACCCGTCAAATTCGAAAAAAAATTTGAATGTCCATGAAACGCGATTTTCAGCCCACCGTGAGTCGTGCCGATCACGCCGAACGCGTCCGAATATTTCCGATCATAATCGCGCGTGCATATTCAAATCAAATTGTAACGCTATAAGCGGCCGAATATCCGGTAGCCGGATACCCGGCGCTCCGGCCTCGCAGCTAGCCGAATATCCGGTATCCGGTATCCGGCCAAATCACTATCCGTTTCATCCCTAGTAAATACATTGTTTCCAAAAATAATAGTGTATACCCTAAAATTTATAAATAATCTAAGGTATAAGCAAAAACTATGGATTTACCACCCAAAAATGACTATATTTAAAAAATCATAAAAAATAATTGTCGCGTTTCTTTGCAAAATTTTCAGTTGTATTGTATTTGTAGTCACTAAAACTACCACCCGGATTCGTTTTCGGTAGCAGTCTTGATATACCCGGTATACTCCCATTAAATAAGCCATACAAGTTGGTCTACCCATTTGGAAACTACGATGGCAAAAACAAAAAGCAAAGGCTTCAGTCATAACTCATAACTCAAGTTTTTTTCGTATAACTTTTGTGAGTTATTAAAAAAAATTGTATTCTTTTACTACCTTTGATGCGGCTTCGGCAGTAAATTACTTAACCACCTTACTGTATTCCTCTCCATTCCGATCCACTCGAAAAAAAACTGAGTCCATCACATACCGTATCCATAAAGCCTTTTTAGAGTTCCGTACCTAAATGGTAAAAACGGGACCCTATTTACTAAACATCCGCTGTCAGTCTGTCCGTCTGTCTGTCACCGGGCTGTATCTCATTAACCGTGATAGCTAGTTTTTAGATTATGTATTAGGGTTGCCGCTATAACCACGAATACTAAAAATAAAAATATAATAAACGTTGTTTTTTTCTGTATTTTTTGCTCAATATTAATAACAGTAACAGATACATAGACGCTTAAAATTTTCACAAAATATTTACTTGTATGTATATTACCTTTCAAAATAAATAATTAAATAAAGTAAATGTTAAAACGGAGCTCCCATACAACAAACGTGATTTTAGTGTTTCTTTCATAGATTATGGTACGGAACCCTTCGTGCGCGAGTCCGACTCGCACTTGACCTGTTTTTAATCTAAAATCGTCACAGTGGCCAACCTATACTATTATTATTTAGTTCTGCGAGTGTTTTTGTTTTGCGATAACTCTATATAATGTAATCATATTGTAATGAGTGTGAACTCTGTGATGAAGTGAAGAGCAAATAAACATTCAATCCTTAGGATAATAAACGTATTTATTTTAATTTACATAATATTGATTTATAGCATATGGTTTGAAAAAAATATGTGAATAATTCATAACTATATTTTATCAAAACATGGGAGATAAACATGTTTACTGTGAGTTAGTTATACCTACTTATCTGCCACCTCGGGCTCTTTTTGAAACGAATTAATTGAAACAATCGCACCATATATTTTTATCGTATAACTGCTCCGTAATTATTGTGAGCCATATTTCTTTTGTTGTTAATTTTTAAATGATAACAAGAATGATTAAAATCTGACATTAACATCGACGAAATCTGTACCTCGAAATTTAGTATACCAAAAAGTTTATTCATATTTTTTCGTTTCTGTGGAATTTGTTTAGCTTAACCATTTCCTTTTTAGACACATTCTCTTTACGCCATATTATTGTAAATAATAATTATATTTTTGTTTGGTGCAGTGGATGGACAACTCAGCAATCGCGAATTCGTCGCCGTCATGAAGAACAGATTGCTCCGAGGGCTAGAGAAACCAAAGGACACAGGTTTTGTGAAACTCATGTATTCGCTCATCAAGTGCGCTAGGGACACAAAACCGGCCATATTAGATTTCTAAATAATATTACTAATAATATAGCCGCAATGTATTTACACTAAAGTGCAATTAGGTATTAAAGTTAAGATTAAAGTTTTTGTACATTTTTGTCTTTGAATTTGTGATTATTCATTGTTTTGTATAATTGGCTATGAATTGTATTGAGGCTTTAAATATGTTATGGTAATAAAAGAACTAAAATTATCTAAAAAAATATTGCCAAAAAATATCCGGCAGTAAATCGATGGGAAAACTACAATTGTCTATGCTCTCTATCTTGCCATTTAAAGTATTACGTACTTGGTCTGAACCAATTAAATATTACTTCGTCCCAATTCTTCAAAGGCTTCCTTATTAGTATTTTGAATTGAAGGTATCCATCAAAATAAATAACTTTATTGTTAAAATTTAGTTTATATAGTAACGGCCTTATTTACAGACAATATTAAAACATATTTTATTTAGGAAATATTTTGTTTTGTTCGCTCCAACTGGATTTAAAAGTCGGTCGAAAGAGATAAAACATTCTATTAATTAAATATAATATATTTTTTAACTGTGAATAAAGTCTTAATGTGCCATTCGCACGGGCGCTTAAAAGGGCCAGCTTTGACGGTTTTTTACCGTTCCCAATATTTATGTTTATATTAAATGGAAATTTTACGTTCAACGCTCAACGTCGAACATCCGACAACCCTCGATAAAAAAGCGTAGCGTTTTAAAATCGCCTTCGTGTGAACAAACTAATGGATTTACATTTGTTTTATTGCAATGTTTTTTTTTAATAGGGCCCGTGCGAATGGAACCTAAGTGTTAAGAGTTCCTTAGAACTCTGCGCGTTGTGTAATTGTTAGCTGGAATTAGTTTTAAATTATTTGCATATTTTTAAGAATAATAGTCAAACTGGATAGACTTACCACGTGTTATTGCTAGCATTTTAAGCAAGTTAACTTTACTAATGTATTTTAATGTAATTTTTTCTTTGTATTTTTGGTATAAGAACACTTTTTAAATTACCACTTATTTACCGTTTCAGTATGGTATAATGTTATTATTTGTAGTAAAGTAAAAAAATAACATGTTTTTATAAACATAACTCGCATTTTATTTTTATAAGCACTCATGTTATTATTATAAAAATGTTGTTTGTTTTGATTATGTTGTAATTACCAAAAACGAATTCTCCTCAGTCGTAAGTATATGATTTACTAAAAATAAGAAAATGTGGATAATGGAATTTGTGATAATTTTATGTAATGTTGTAGATTATTTTTCTGCTTCATTGTTTTGTCGATGGTTTTTTATATTTTTCTGATCACAATAAATTTTTGCAATGACTGTTTCGAAAAAGTGTTGTTATTTATGGTTTAATCTTTCTGTACACTATATCAGAATTAAGAAAATGATACCTACCACTCCATAACATTAAATTATATTGTATGAAACATAACTGTTTCCCAAATTCAGTTTTTATTTTTATTTTTCACTAGCGAAATAAGCATGTGGATATACCGAAATATATTTAATTTGTAACGAAGGCTTATTTTGCTGTGTAAAAGAAAAAAGAGGTCGTCGCACTGGACAGCGTCCATGAATTTCTAGAAGCGTTCACAAAGCAGGCATAATATCGGGATCAACGAACCGTGTCGAAATCTGTGGCGTACATATTGTTGCGGATTTTTATATTGGCCCAGAAACAGCGCGACCGACTCCGCCTTGTAAATCACTCGGTCGAGTCCCGTGGAGCCGCGCGCCGCCATCTCCGATGCAAAAAATAGATATAGTTTGATGTTGCCGGGAATAATTCGGGATAATACAAAACCGCACACTCGGAGCGGACCTGGCGGAGTGACCACGCCGCGCCGCGCCCTCTGGTGAGTCCAGCGCACCCTCCTCCCGGGCCCCTCCACGTGGCGTCTAATGCACGCCTGTCCTTGTTCATGGGACCGCTGATTTACAGCGCCGGCTGATGCCAAACACCTACGTGGGTTATTATATTAAATTGATGAACCAATGAAAACGGTTTAATGTAACAGTCAACGTTACTCGAATACGCACTTGATCTCTTTTATTTATTTATTTGTAACAATCATTTCATTTAATTTCATAAATATTGTTGTAGTTTTCCTTCGAACCGGGACTTAAGACGTAGAAATGCCAATGTACCAGAGGCCTCCCTTTTGGAGAGTTCCGCACATCCGCACCGACCCCGAGGATGAACCCAGGGTCTTCGGACGAAAAAAGGTATGAATTCACTTTTATTTGTTAGATTTATATTATATATTTTTTATTTAAACCCTTCGTCAAAATTTGTCAGAATAAGAAGGTAAGTATTAAGTAAACTGTATTTATAAAAAATTAAATTACTTCTTATGTGACCAGAATGACAAACACTTCAGTGGAGATAATATAGTGTACTGATCAGTAACCCACCCTGCATCACAATTGAGGGTTGATATTTATATTCCACACATATGCACTTCTTGGCACAGCCCTAACACCATAAACATCACTGGCCATATTGAAATGATATATGAATTGGATGAATTTTAGTAAATACATATATTACTCAATCGATTTAAACGTAACAGCTGTTATTCGTTCTGAAACGTAATAAAGCCGTGACTTGTCTGCCATTAAATCTAAATATAAAGATTCGATTAGTCTGTAGTCACTGCTGTCTAATCGTCAATTTATTAAAACTCATTTACATTAATCTATTTAGGACACAATAAAAAAAATATTAAACATAATTTAGCACGTCTCTTTTTTATATATTTTATATTCCTTATGTTTTCACCTAATATTTACGAGTGAACACTTACAATGGTTTACAAACATCATACTAAAGTTTGTTTACTGGAATGGCAAACAGTTTAAACGCCGCCCTACTATCACAACATTTTCGTGATCCGCGAACAGATTTATGTAGGCGGGCGTGATGCGTTTAGCAGATGAATCGAGTGATAATCGATCGGAACAGTTTCCGTAAAGTGAAGTGGGCCGACGGCGAAGGCACTGACAGGGTTACGCGAATGTTACGGGCCGGGGGAGGGTGCGATTTGCGGTGAGGCGAAATTAGCGCGCACTACGTCGCGTATAGCCGCCGCGGACGCACACAGCCGCCACTCACACGCGCCACACTCCGCGCTTGCGTAACTCGCGGCCCGCTGCACCGCCGCACCGCACGCACACGCACACGCGACATGGGCAGGCTGCACACCTTCGTGGTGACGCTGCACCGCGACTCGCGCGACCTCAACTGGGGCCTGCGCCTCGTCGGCGGCGCCGATCTCGCCACGCCGCTCATCGTCACCAGGGTATGCACCCGCCACCCTCGCCACTACTCGCCACCGCCACGCCACACGCGCCCACTCGCCGGCGCGCGTCAACAAACGCACGCGCCGCTGCCGGCCGCGCCGCGCCGGTGTAAACAAACGCCCGGATCTGTATTTACAATCTAAACTTTACGTGCTTTGCGAAACTGGAACAGATGAGAAACTGGAATCCGTTAATTCTTTGGAAGCAGTGCCATATGGAAAGAGACCACTTTACAACTGCATGCAGAACGAACAATACAGTCGCATTACATAAATTACGGTTTCTTTTCTCGTAAATTTAGAACATCTCTTATAAAACCTACTATCCTGACAGACACAACTTATGATGAATGCATGTATCATTTTTAATACATGCAATTTGTAATATTGAAAATGATTAGCAGACGCAAATGCTAATAGTTTAGAATGAACGACATCAAATTATCTAGAACGTTAAAGATGTCTCTTTGTAACTGATGTATTCTTGGACATGTATCGGTCACAACAGCCCGTTCGACAGCTGCGGACAGAGACGTCGCTTGACCTCATTGTCGCGCTGCCATAATACTCTGGAGTTATTTATTTGCCCGTGGGTCTCATCAATGTAAAGTTTTTATCGTAAGCCAAATAACTCGAACGTTCTTCCGAAGTTCGGTCAGAATGAGAGCTTTTTATTGACTGTGTCTGCCAAATAATTTGAAAGGAACGAGTTAATCGAGCAAATATTATTAATAAAATAACCTTCGCGGCACGCTAATTAACTAATTCGTTCACGCGATGTCACGAGCTTGTATTCGATTTTATCTCCTTGGCTTCATCTCTTGATCTATTGGGCACAAACATTGGCTATTAATTATTAAGAATCTAACTGTACATTTATTAATGTAAGAACGTATAGAGTTTTCTGGGATTTTCATATTTCTATGATTGATGAACCTTAATGTTTTGCACTGACAGATGAATGTCGTGTGAATAAATACATTTTCAATAGTAACCATGCATCGGAACCAAATGCCATTCAGTTTATTTAAAATTCTGATATAATGTTATCACTAAAACACGTAGACAGAGCAAATTTTTGAGATCTCATGAGTCAGCTCATGTACTGAAGCCAGCAGCGCGGGCGTAGATTTGAGTTTATTTATAACGAAAGTCTTCTCTATAGTAATATGTAAGCACTGGATGTCAAGCGTATAAGCTGGGTCAGGAACAGATTAAAACCTGTGTACATACATCACCGAAACAACATAACTTTATCATCTTTACATTTATTTCTGACGAAATCATTTTATATTCATAAAAAAGTACCTACTAAAATGTTATAACTTCAAAGGTGCAAGCATAAAAAACTATTCAAATATATAGTGAAATTAAGTATATTCTCATAATTCTGAAAAAAAATCCATCAACGGATATTGTCACAAGCAAAACTTTGAAAAATAACAATAGTGTTAAATGAATAAACATATATTCGAATAATTGTTTTTAGCAGAAAAAAGATGTTATTATGTTTTTCAAGTGTTACGTCTGCTTTCTTTCAGACAGCTGCACTTAGCAGCTATCTTTCATCTAACCTTCGTTGCCATAAATCTAACGAACGCTAACCACAGCCTTGAGCCCATTTTTCTTCAAAGCTGCCATTAAAATGCTTTCATTGCTTCCTCTGTGCGTCTTCTCTTTGAATCAATCGATATTATAACATTCATAAATATATTAAATATATGACGTGCTTCCCTTGACATACAATCCTATTATTACATGCTCCAATTTCTAGATTTATATTTGCACACGTATCCTTCATTGCATCATAAATCTGACAGTTGGCTTACAGCATCTGGAACTCGATCATTCATCTGGATATGATGCTTCCTGTACGAACGCGTATTTGTATTAACATAAAACCATTTCAAACTACCGGTACGTCGCTAAATTATCAGAATTGAAGACAAAAAATATGTAATATGAAACAAAACATTCGTTTTTCCTGAAAAACAAAGGAATGAAAAAAAAATCGACACATTTGTAGTTTTTAGCTGCATATAATTTATTTTCTGTGACAAACGTGAAATACTTAAATAATTAGTAACATCTTAACAAATGCCAGGTTTTGGCAAACCAAGTCTACAGCTGATTAATGTTACGTTTCGGACAAGATTTTTTTAACTCGAAAGTACCGATCAATATTCATAGCATTCACATGTCACCGCATTACTAGTCCATGCTAGAATATTATGTAAAGCACTCAAAAATATGTTTCCAAGATCTTTATTTCAACAAATCGTACGTACTAAAAGTTTACTGCCATAAGGTCGAATTCAAGGTAGTAAAGATTTAGTTTATATGTTTTTGGTCTGTCTAGATAACAACATCTTAATGTGTTTTCATTATACGCAGCGATTGTTTTCTTTTGGAAAAGAGCCCTATGGCTAGCCGGTTTTATTTTTACTAGTACTAGCAATTCTACTTAGTACTATTTCGTTATAATCCTAGAAACTCCTTCTTCTCTCCGAAATATTAACTTATACTTGAAAAGAATGGAAGAATGGTTATGTCACGGAATTATAAATACATGAATAACTTGACATTTCAATTGTACCAATACTTTTTAAATGTGAGCTACCTATTCTATTTGTTTTTTCTCTCGGAGCGGTTTTAGAATGGAATGCGTTGCTTATATTCTTAAAACCGCCAAAAAATTTCAGCTTCCGTGAAAAATTGCAGGATAAACATCTGGTAGTTGGTAAAGTCGAAGGTTCAAATATACACAAAAACAATGCATCTTGCCAACACTCTGCAATCTTAACCAATTTGTAGTTAATTTAATACGCATTGCGCATTGTATTATTAGAACTCGGTGTTTATAATATTGCCAATCTGTGTCATATGAAATAACAAAATGTTTAAGTTTGTTTTTATAGTGATTTTTGAAACCTATTATAATTGCTTATAAAAAAATAGATTCAAACTTACTCGAAATTCTAAGGATGTAATGAACTGCGTAATATATATTTTCACCCTAATTGTTAACCTTTTTTAATGACATTTTTCGTATATAGGCTATATTTGTAAACCAAAGAGCTAGTTTAGTTTCTAAACATACAGCTACAGATAAAATTATAGTAGTATAAATCAAAAACTATTGATCTTAGTTGGGGTCATAATTATGCATGTGGCAGTTGGTTCAATGTTCCTATATACTTTAAACTCTTCACTTTCAATCAAACACTAAACTGATGAAAAGATGATTGAAACAATTATGCAAACTTCACATTTGCAGTATTAATAGTAACTAAAAACAACACTTTTGTATTTTATTTCGGTAAAAATATAAATGTAAATCCTTTTTCTATAAGTCATAGGATGAAATCCTGACCTACGAATGATGAAACCCAAATACATTCCATCATTGTTTATCGCGTTTAAACGAACCTTATAATTATTAATTCTATTATACTACTTCAAATAGTTAGTAATTTTGTCGCGATTCCCAAATAGGGAGTAGGCAAACCTAACATAAAAATGTAACTCGGTATTTTTTGACTATTTTCTCATGTAAGGTTACGTATTATTCCACAAGGTGTTTGTAGTGACGTAACTCATTACGCGTTGCATGCGTAATGCGTATGACTGTAATGCGGATGGGCGAGTGCCAGATGTAACATTTCAAAAATTCATCATAGCAGACAATACAAAGTGGGAAGGCTAGTCTAACACCCCAACGCGGAGAGATATGTTGATGGATAAGGATAAATATAGTCGGATGTCCTCGCCATTGACTCGAGGAAGATGGATGCACGCAGGTCGAGCCGTCGATGCTGCGACCTCCATCCGATCCGTCGGTTGTTTTCAATAAAAAATGTCAGGTTGGCGCGACGACGCCGTCGACGCATTTAGACTGGCCCCACGCCAAATTCAGTGCATACGTCCCGCGCTTCTCCCCTTATCCCAGATACAAGGTCGTCCTAACACAACGTTGCAATGTTTACCCTTTGTACTAGTAACTAGGCCTTTCATTTTAACGTCTAATGTCATGTCTATATTCGGTGTTAAAGGTTAATCACCCAGGTGTATTTTGCTACTTTAATTTAAAAAATATGCAGTTGCATATTTAGTATTTATCATATTATACATAATACAGTATGATTCTTGTATATTAGACGATATATCAAGGTTTGAATAATTTAAAGCTATTTTGTGTACATAATATTTTACCAGTAATTAAATATAAATGAATTGCTTTTATAATTTCAAGTAAATTGTGCAAATGTAATTTTTTTTTACAATTTGTAATAATAAGACTGCTGTTATCATTTATTAAGTAGCAATTTACCTTAAAATTCAGGAGATCTTTGAGTAAAAAGAGATCACTACCTTAGTATTATATTTACTGATGCTGAACGAAGGTGGGCTCAGATAGACGTTTTGAATGCCTATTTTCATTAGCAGAATACCTGTATCTGTATCAGCCCATATACGTCCCACTGCAGGGCATGGGCCTACTTTACAATCGACAGTACGGCGGCGGACTTACATACCATAGATTTTTTTTATAAATCGCTATGGTATGCAGGTTTCCTCACGATGTTTTCCTTCACCGTTTTAGTGCGTGGTGACTGACTATCAGTACACACATGACTCCGAAAAGTCAGAGGTGTGCCCTGGGATTCGAACCCGCGACCACCGTGAACATGTTGGCAGCCTCGTTTAGTAGTTAGCGGAATAGCCTGTGAATAAAAATGTTGATGATGGTTGTTGAATTTCCAGGTGACGCCCGGCACTCCTGCAGGCAAGGAGCTGGTGCGCGGAGACATCATCGCCAAGATCGACGACTATGACGCGCGGGACCTCCGCCACGAGGACGCGCAGAACCTTTTCAAGAACGCTCCCAGGCAGATCAAGCTGGTAGTACAGAGGTCAGTATTGTACTATACAAACAATTTACTCTAATTCACTGGTAATAGGATTACTTATTAAATTATTATTGATTAAGAAATATATTGACTTCAAATGAATAATGGTCAAAATATTCATGCTTATAAATCAGTTACAAGCAATTAGGAAATAAGTACAAAAAGTAGTTGATTTCAACTACTCGTACAAAAGTAAATATTTTGCTTTTCTTGTACATAAAAGGCAAATTATACCTATTTGGTTATACTGATTGTATTGTACTATACGAGTGGAGAATTTTAAAGAGCAATGAATAAAGAAACTCATCAGTGTTGGTAGTGATGCATCGTGGAGTGAGGTAATCGCTTCGTATATACATACTGGATTCATGGGATGAGCAATACATTCTCGAGTGCAAGACGAAGTAAATATTGCGTGTGACCACAGGGGCGGCTCCAGTCCTCATCTATATACGGTGCCTCGCACCACAGGCAGCTTTGTAGGGCGCGTCCCCACGCCCACATTCTTTCACGAATTCGCCGAGTAAGATTACGTCACGCATTCTAGGTGTCATCCTTGTTGGCCTGTGCCTAGGTGCTAATTATTCCGAATCTTGGTGATGCGAAATTAACAAATGTTCGTAATTGGAAACTGCTAATTGTAATTCTCATTGGAAAAATTTTCAACGTGAATGAGAATTCTGACTTGATTTTGCATCGCCATGTTTTAACACAATTGTTAAAATATACGTGGGTATATTATATCGAGTTAATATTGCCAGTGTTATATCCTAGACCTATCCGAATGAGGGCAGCCGTGTTAGCATGAATATATCAATTAATTTTTAATGTCTTAGTAGTCGTCGTAAGGTATGTTAACGCACCTAAATAAATATGTACCTATCATTAAACAGTTGGTAAACGGTAATGAAATGTGAACAACACAAGCATTTTATTCGATGTTATTTGCATGAAAACACATGTATTGATTGTATGGTATGTTATATGTTTTCGTCATTGTGATCAAAGCCATGTTTCTGTGATTAAATATATGTTTAGATCTTTAGATGAACGAAGCCACTGCATCTTTATGTACCTGCATTTACATTTATGTTAATTATTTTTATTTCGATAATATGATACAAGGCTCCTTTTTGATAACAACGGATCTGCATCGATCTAATTGCTTCTCTTCTTTTCCAAGTATTGTAGATGGCATTTATTTTATTGCATTGTCTCCTTATCTATATTCAGCCTTAGAAAGTCCATTGATCTGTTAATTACTTACAATTACTGAAACAGCTAATCTATGTTGTCATTTTGTATAAATTGAGCTATTAAAGAAACACATATCAAATTAGTCTTATAGATGAGTGTCATGCTATGCAAAAATATGTATATTATGTCGAATAACGGCAAAGAATAAATTATACAATACTTCATGTCTGAAGTTCTGCACGTTTGATAAAACATGTTCACCAGTTCTTACTACTAAATGATATGATTTAGATATTTGGCAAAAAAAAAACTTGTCCACTAGTAGGTACCCTTGTATCATATTATGTAGATAATTATTAGGTGATGTTATTGTGCCACGTTCACTGGTGTCAGTCACATCATGTTGCATGTATAGGAACGCGGACGGCGAGCCGCCGAGACCGCCGGGCACGCCCATGGCGCCGCGCTCGCCCATCCCCAACGCCACAGCCGCCCCGTACAGGTAAAACGCCAACCATCTACATACATAATACACAACTATAGAAATGTACAGCCATTTTGTTATGAGTTTATCGGTAAATAGTTTCATAGTGAAGTATTCAGTTGTTACCATAAACATTCTCATCAGTGAAAGTTAAAACATCAGACATTGAACAGATAATGTTTTAGGACTTAGTAATGTTGAATTTTGGGAATCCACAGTCAATTTATGATGATAATTAGTTTGAGGATGTCAAAAACAAAATAATGATATGAACACTAATTTAGCGTTTTGGACTATATGTCCTAACCACTTTTAGTGGTATTCGATTGTAGAGGATGCCCGTGCCCTGCAGTGGGACGTGTATACATACAAACACTAATTAACTGTCTGTCTGTAGTTAACTATGGTGAGAGAACTGAGGCAATTGAAAACTTGTCTTCAGTCATTCATTCAACAAGTTTACTATAGGCAGGTAAAGATGTCGTCGAAATCTTGCTGGCAGAAGGATATTTGTATCTGTCCGAATAGCGACCATCTTACACGGTGGTGGAAAACATCGCGTAAAATCACGCGTTTAATCTCCACGGGGAGACCAAAAAATTGTGTTGTCCATAAATATTTATTAACAGTTTTAGAGATAATACAAAACAACAAAGTACAAATGTCGATTTTATACCTCTAAGGAAATTTCTGCCAGATAACCATATATTTATTTCTGGTCTGGGTGTTTGTTATGCCTCCTCTACACGTCAACAGATGCATCTGCAGACGCCGTCTTCAGTTGGGTGTTGCGATCGGCAAGTGGAACACACGGTTTATATAAATTATTATTAAACTTAAATTATATCTATAGATACAAACCGTGCGATTCACTTGACGATCACAACATCCATCCGAAGACAACGTCTGCAGATGCATCTGGTGACGTGTAGAGGAGGCATTAGACCAAAGCCTCTGGCATACCCACAGCTTCACACTTGGTATTAGTGTAAGGTATAGAGCATGTGAGAGTAGTGGTAATGTGTGTGTCGGCGGCAGGACGACGAGCCCGATGCAGACAGTGCTGCGCGGGCCGGAGTCGCTGCCGCGCACGCCGGTGCCGCCGCCCAGCTCGGGCCCCTCGCCCTACCCGCTGTACGACGACTACCGCGCCTCGCTGCTGTCGCCGACCTCCACGCGCACAGACGACACCATCGACGAGTCTATACACTCACAGGTACGCTTTATTCACTTTTTTTTACAGTGAATGACTGCCTCGGTAGGGTAGTTGTACCAAGGTACAGTTGCAAAACTGAGGTCTCGGATTCGAATCCTGGGTTGGGCAAAGTGATATTGGATTTTTCTATTCATTATAAGAGAGTCAGGAATTTATGCCCGATATGGCGATAGGCTCGCCGCCTATCATATCAAGGGACGGAACATACAAGGGGAAATGTGGGTGTCCTGGCACCTCTGCCTACCCCTTCTAGGATATAGGCGTGGTTTTATGCATGTATGTATGTATGACAAGATGAGCAAGCCATTCGCCTGATAGTGAGCAATACGACCGCTCATAAACAGTAGCAAAATTCCACTACGCTCGCCATCCTGAGTATGTCTCAGGTATGTCAATATGTCCAGTAGTTACTCTGGCTACAACGTCCTTCGATCCGATACACAACAGTGCATTTACACTGCTGTTTCACGGAAGAAATAGACATTCCGGTGGTACCTACCCAGATGGCTTCTCACATATGAGATACCTTCCACCAGTACTGCTTTACTGTACGCCACTGACAAATTCTTAATATATATATTTCTTGTGTGCGTGTGTATGTGACTGAACTCCTCCTAAACGACTGGACCAATTTTGATGAAATTTTTTGTGTGTGTTCGTGGAGATTCGAGAATGGTTTAGATTTACAGTTTGGTCTACTGGAAAATGTTTTTTCAATTAATTTCTTATTTATAAGGAGTTGTTGATTTTGGTTATACCATACAAAATGTTCATGGGTTTGTAACTGTCAAACATTTAATGTTCATACCGTCAATACGGTAAACTCTTCCCTCAAATTAAATAACGTATTTAAATAAAGGTTTCGAATCGACAACATATATCCACAATATTCGATTAATGGCGTATTTTAGATTTTAAAGATGTAAAATAATGACAGTAATGAAAAGTGGTTGACATTTAAATTGGTTGTCAAATATTTATGCATACGTTCAGAAATTTAATTTGTGTAAACTAAAGAGTATATTATGAAGCTAAATAAATATAGGACAATCAAATAAATAATATTCACACGTAAGAAGTTTTACTTCTTTTCAAGATAGAATGTCACTTGAAAATGAAAAATCTTTCATAAAATAACACATAAAAATAAAAACTGAACTGAACTGAATAAAATAACAATTTTATATAATTATGGAGAATATTGCAGGGATTCTCAAATTAGGCGTTGTCTGTGTCTTGAGAAACCAGTTATATATAATTGTTACTACCGTTACTCAATGACCGTTACTACATTAATTGTGTGTGTGAGTGTATTTCTATGAAAATTTATATTTAATCTCTTTATTACTAACAAAAAGTAATGGCGTAATGTTTTTGGAAAACAGCATACTGGGGGTGAAATAAGGGATGGAATATTGCATGGATAATCAAAATCGCTAAAGTGTTTAATGTCAAAAATTTATAAGGCACACTATTTGGATATGGAGAAACGGGATATAATAGAGTGGGAGGTAGGGGAGAGGACTGGGATAGCTGACACATTTGATAGGACGAAATGTAAATGCACGGTATAAGACGGGATGGTCAATGAAGAGAAAAGACGGGACGTATCGGGAAGTGACTGAACAAACGGGATGGGACGGAATTGAGCAGGACAGTAGGATAGCTAATTCATGTTTAGGTATACAAGAGCTTATACGAAAAATAACATGTATTTGGTGTGGAGTAAAATAAAAAAATATCTGCATCCAGGCAAAGGTGGGTCGGGCTTTTTTGCTATGCTAAATAATTCAATATAAAATTCATCATATAATAACTAAGCCATAGCGAAGCGTGGTCGGGTCATCTATGGTATCTTTTAATTGATTTCAATGAATGTCGTCGGAGTAGTAACAGTGTTATAATATTTCCACAGCAAAATAATGATTTGAATCTGGAGAGATGGGATAGAATAGAATATAAGGTGGATAAAATGGGACATAAGAATAGGTACAGGATGGGATTGAAAATGGATAAGCAGTTTAGACAACGGCTGTCATATTGATTTTAAATAAAATATGGACTGGAATCTGTATTTGCACCCAGGCGAAGCCGGGCCGGGCCGCTAGTATAATAATAATACTCTAGAGTCCAGAGGCTCTCAATGGTCGTTCGGTCAAAAGATTTAGAAGGCAGTATTGCTTGATACGGCACGTGTCGTGAGGAGGTTCCACACTTTGGGATCCTAACCACTGGTGGCTTGGGTCCTGAGCCTCGCCACTGAAGGGTCAATTATTTTTAATTTATTTTTTAATATGTACAGTCAGCAACATAAGTTGCTACACATTCACGAGATTTGGAATTGTCTTATCATCCAAAATAATAATTATTTTCAATATCGTATGGCACTTCTCGGCATAGATGACTTTAATTGGTTATATTTTACGTCTACTAAGTAGTTACGGATAAATTTTAATTTATAAAAAGGTTATTAAAAAATGTAAAGTGTTCAGCGACTTACGTTGCTGACTGTACATTGTACGTATAAAAATGTAAAAAAAAAGTATACAGTGTGAGAATTTCTCAATTCTAAAATTCCTCTACCAACGCAGGGAGGTCAGGTGCTAAGAAACTGAAGAAAAAATTGAATTTTGCCTAAAATTACATCTTTCCTTTAAATTGACGTGTGTCACTACTTCCCAGAATTTGATCCCTATTAACAACATAATAATACAGCATGTGTTTTTTTTTTTTCAAAATCATTGGTTTTGATTCCTCCTAGCTATACCATTTCTAATTCTAGAAGTTCCATTTGACATATCTCAAAATTGTGAAATAGGGATGATGTCAAATAAATCGGTTAGTACAATATCCGATTATTAACGAGATATCGATACCATTTGTTTGTATTTCTTAATCGATTACACTTTATATTTTTAGTTTACATTATTTCGTTTTTTTTATGTACATCTTTATCCTAATGAGACATCCACAATTGCATAAGTCACTTTAGTATTAAGGAACAAAAGCAATGATTTCTTTATTACTAGCGGCCCGGCCCACTGAGTCGATTTCAGTTATGCAGTTCGAAAGAAAAGATAAAATCAATATTTCCCAAAACTCTTTTTACGATTATCTTTAGTAAATTTGACACAAATAAAATAAATTAATCCAATAAATTAACAAATACCAAGGAAAACTTGTATATGTACTGTGCCAGATTTATAATACGAAGGATACAATTGAAAGCCTTTTTCGCTTGCTGATTCTCTTACGTTTATATATTGTAACTTCAACAAATTTAGTGAAACAAGTAGCGCCAACGCTTCAGCAGTGTATGGAACGACGCTGGCCTAGTGCGGGTTAGCGGACTTACATACCATAGAAATTCTTATAAATCGCTATGGTATGCAGGTTTCCTCACGATGTTTTCCTTCACCGTTTTAGTGCGTGGTGATTGATTATCAATACACAAATGACTCCGAAAAGTCAGAGGTCTCCCCTGGAACTCAAACCCGCGACCACCGTGAACATGTGGGCAGCCGCGTCTCAGCAGTCCGTTTACCAACAGGCCACCACATACACAAAATTATTGTTAAATTATTAAATTGTTAATTATTAAATTATTGCCTTTTATTAAAATTATTATTACATTTATTGATGGCTGTTCGTTGATAGTATGCTTGTTATTAGCTGATAATTCAGTACTTTTTAAAATTAGAAAACAACTGGATTAAAACTGCTCGATTATTTCTATATTTTTACCGATTATGCGTATACAAATCCGTTTGCATAGTCTCAACTCTACACATGGAAGACCTAACGACGTGACTTTGTAATGACGTCTAGTAAAAAAGTATGCTGTTTAAAATGGTTGTTTTGCTTTATTTAAACGATTTAAATTTAGTTATTATGGATTGTAAATCCTGTGATAAAATAAGAATAGCTTCATAATTCCATGGTTTTACGGAAAGTTTTATTGAAATTGTGTGAGTTACGTCTTCACAAAGTTATTTATGATAAAAGTATGAAATGTCAAATGGAACTTCTAGAATTAGAAATGGTATAGGCATATTAATTTATCAAAAATCTGAGTATATAGTTTTTGTTTTCATCAAAATCGGGCTCGTAAGACCTTTGAGTATCTTTCGCCAATCCCCATAGTTTCGGATTTGGCCATCCACGCCCACTTGAAAAACTCACCCTGTATATGAAATGAAGGGAACAATAATAACAACTCTTTATTATAACACCATGTAACAAACAATAAACAAAAGAAAACAATCAGAGAAGAAAAAAATACGGTAATCACAGAAGCACATGAAATTGGTGATATACTGCCTCTATAGCGCAGATGGGGCCCTACTCTGTAAATCCGAAACGAAGTTCGAAACTTTGGACGATCGAAGTTTATATACGATACGAATGTGCCTTCGTATTTCGTAAATTGTACTTCGATCGTCCGAAGTTCCGAACTTCGTTTCGGATTTACAGAGTAGGACCCATGGACTACGACTAAAATACTGAGGAGTCGGGTTCAAATCCCGGGTGGAGCTTTACTACGGTAGGCAGTGGCGCAAGAAGAACACTCACGTACCGCCTAATGTATTCTGTCGCACGATATGATAGGGGGCGAACCTATTTATATCCGGCACAAATTCTTGACTCCGACCTGATAATAAATAGAAGAATAACTCTTAACCAGGGATTCAAATCCGAAACCTCAGCTTTGTAATTGTATCGACTATCATAGCACAAATCCGCTACCGAGGCAGTCAAAAATAATGTGAACTACATATGTACATACATAATATATGGTCGATATAAATTGGTTATAACAAGACCAATTGGCATTTAAAAATAAGGTTGGCACGTATAATTAATTTTCACATTGATAAAATATTTTCTTTATCATTACACCCTTTACGTGGTTTTAACGCCACAGTTAGACACTTGACTTCAGTATATTCTATTTTTTGAAACTTACGGAACTTTTTTTAAATTCTATACCAAATATTTTTTAATCTACACGTATAAATCTGTTTTGATGCTGAATCGAATCCTGGCCTTTTTTACACGCTTTATATTAGCTTCACTTGTATGTTTGTATGTTTGTATATTTGTATGTTTGTTTGTAACCGACTTCTTTGGGCGCGATTTTGACCCACTTTAAACGGCCAGATTTCGTTCAAATTTTGCACACCTGTCAAAGACCGATGACAATACAATAATTCGATTAAAATATATAATTATCCTGATTAGATTCGCCAGGATTAATTATTCTTATAATTGATGACCATTGCTACATTCATCGCTAGATGGCGTTAACATTGTATTCTTCCAAGAAGCTTATACCCAAATGGAGATTGCATTCCGTATATAAAAGTGAAGCACAAAAATTTGACCTCGAATGACGTTGCGACTGATTGCTATCCTTTTCTTTCGAGTGACAATGAATGAACAAAAAGTCATTTTCATTCATTGTCACTCGAAAGAAAAGGATAGCAATCAGTCGCAACGTCATTCGAGGTCAAATTTTTGTGCTTCACTTTTATATACGGAATGCAATCTCCATTTGGGTATAAGCTTCTTGTATTCTTCAAGTGTCAAATGTTACTACTGACCAACAGATGGCGTTATTAATTAGAAATACAGCCGTAGATGGATGTTTTTAGTCAAAACAATTATATAATAGTTAAAAAAAACTAAAATACACGCTTTAATAAGATATACAACTAAAAAAGTAAAAATAATTGATACTGAATTTAAGATAAGAAAATGGAGTAAAATACATATATTTTATTGTTACAAAGCGTGGGGTGCAGGAGGATAAGTAATTGTTGTAAACACCCCACGCTTTGTAACAATAAAATATATGTATTTTACTCCATTTTCTTATCTTAAATTCAGTATCAATTATTTTTACTTTTTTAGTTGTATATCTTATTAAAGCGTGTATTTTAGTTTTTTTTAACTATTATATAATTCATAAGCAATTCCTCATCCTCAAAATCAAAATGACAATACATAATTAAACAAGAATCAATAAAATGAACAAATACACATGATAAATATGTTTAAGTCATGTTATTTGTTCTCAAAAAGTGCTTAAAATATTTGACAAATTAAAAAAAAATATTTTTGCTTATTAATTTACTATAAATCACACAACCACACAAAAACTAGTTTGTTCTAAAGATCATAAGAGTTATAATTTCTCAGTAATTTTCTCATCCTGTATTCAAATCCAATCAAATAACTCAAACGCATTTAATCAAATCATACACATAATTGACACAGTCCTTATAATCATTTATGTTCCGTAAAGTTAAAATATAATTTCAAGGGGAGTTTTGGACTTCAAAATACATAGGAAACTATAGGTCTAGTCATAAAACACTTATTTTTTGTATGGCATTTTTGCAAATAATGTAACCAATGTAATGTGCCAAAAGTTAAGTAGAAACACTGTATAGTTACCATCGCCTGAATGATTCTGTTCCGCCGCACGATGACGCGAGCGCAATGTGTAGGTATAACATATTTTCCATTTCACTCAAACTATTTGCTATTTTGAGACGAATGTAGTTCAATGCCAAAATATACTTTAATTTACATACATTCAAAAGTCAAAGTTCAGTTTTATTATTCCTTACCGTCGCGCCGTCACGGATTTGACGATCGTTTAGCCAAATAATCCGTTTAATTATTATGATTCTTACGCCCAAATACTGGAACGCAACTTAAATATAAATGGCGCTTAACTACGTTAATCCCGATTAAATGTACTGGCTAAGTGGGCCGTGCGCTGTTAAGAGCAACTTATTATTTGAATGGCGTTCCAGTATTCGGGCGTTACACTTTTTAATGTCGGTATCATTTTTAACTAGACTTGATTTATTGCCATTCATTGTTACCTGTTATATTTATAGTATTCGTTTTATATTCTGGTCCAGATATTTCCGGAAAATACTTAATACAGTGTATATCAAGACTTCTACCGAAAACGAAGCTGGATAGTAGTTTTAGTGACTTCAGACACAATGCAACTAAATATAGTGCAAAAAATTGCGACGATTTTTTTTGTTATTTTTTTTCTATGGTAGTATTAGGGTGGTAAATACATATCGCTTGTCCGTAAGAATACTGTAGTAACTCTGAAATCGTACTTTTTCAGGAGAAGCGTTTAAAGGTTTTAAAAATATAAAATATATAAACAGAAAGAGCGAGAATTATATAGATGCAACTTCCGTGATTGGTTAATTCAAGGTGAAAGCGATTTTCGACCTAATTTAAAAGGTAGAACGCATTTTTACACGCTTTATATTAGCTTCACTTGTATGTTTGTATGTTTGTATATTTGTATATTTGTATGTTTGTATGTTTGTTTGTAACCGACTTCTTTGGGCGCGATTTTGACCCACTTTAAACGGCCAGATTTCGTTCAAATTTTGCACACCTGTCAAAGACCGATGACAATACAATAATTCGATTAAAATATATAATTATCCTGATTAGATTCGCCAGGATTAATTATTCTTATAATTGATGACCATTGCTACATTCATCGCTAGATGGCGTTA
Source organism: Hyles euphorbiae (assembly GCA_023078785.2). Taxonomy (NCBI): domain Eukaryota; kingdom Metazoa; phylum Arthropoda; class Insecta; order Lepidoptera; family Sphingidae; genus Hyles; species Hyles euphorbiae. The sequence goes on from CM041050.1 coordinate 15,099,734, forward strand.
ACATTGTATTCTTCCAAGAAGCTTATACCCAAATGGAGATTGCATTCCGTATAAAACACTAAAGCACAAAAATTTGACCTTGAATGCAATCGCTGTTGCCTGCTATCCTTTTCTTTAGAGTGACAATGAATGAAGTTCACGTGAAGTTCATTCATTGTTACGCTAAAGAAAAGGATAGCAGGCATCAGCGACGTCATTCAAGGTAAAATTTTTGTGCTTCACTTTTATATACGGAATGCAATCTCCATTTGGGTATAAGCTTCTTGTATTCTTCAAGTGTCAAATGTTACTACTGACCAACAGATGGCGTTATTGATTGGAAATACAGCCGTAGATGGATGTTTTTAGTCAAAACAATTATATAATAGTTAAAAAAACTAAAATACACGCTTTAATAAGATATACAACTAAAAAAGTAAAAATAATTGATACTGAATTTAAGATAAGAAAATGGAGTAAAATACATATATTTTATTGTTACAAAGCGTGGGGTGCAGGAGGATAAGTAATTGTTGTAAACACCCCACGCTTTGTAACAATAAAATATATGTATTTTACTCCATTTTCTTATCTTAAATTCAGTATCAATTATTTTTACTTTTTTAGTTGTATATCTTATTAAAGCGTGTATTTTAGTTTTTTTTAACTATTATATAATTTTAAGAGCGTTTATACCCTGCACGCGCTTTTTGGCTTAAAAACAGGACTTTTCAAATGAGTTAATAGCCACCAATAAACAATTTAAAGGAAAAATAATTATTACTAATTTTAGAAAAGGTTGTCATCTAGGGATTTTGGTGGAAAACATTATAGATTGATGGATAATTTGTGAGTACTATACGGATTACTGAACACAAGTTTCGTTATTTAGGCTTTTAATGGCAATTTAGAAGCTTAAGATATCCTTAAACACTAAATATAAGATGAAAATAAAAATATTATCAGACTAATAAGACCCTTATGGAGGGATTTTGCTGAGAAAAATAATCTTTTTGTGTTTAGTTCCTGAAAAATAAAAATTTAAAACAATGCGAAATTATTCAGAAACTCTCGTCAAGAACATATTTTTTTTCACCAACTTATGGTACATAATTTTTTATAGCAATTGCATATTATAATAGAAGAACATCTTATCAATAAATTACCATTTTTATATTTCAACAAAATTAGTTTTCATGTTTTCTACAAATATTTTAAAATCCACTATAAAACACGCTGTCCGACGTGGCTCAAATCAGACCGCCGCAAGGCCTTCTAGAGGGAGGACGTATCGCTCGTCGCTCCGGCCTGGCTGCAGTCGATTATGCCGCGCGTAGTAAAAATAGCCACGCGCGGAATGCGATTACCACATCTTAGTACTTTGGTAGTAAAATATTTAATTATTTTTATTACCTACAATGATTTTGTAGTGAATATAAATTATGTTTCAGGTAATATAATGGGACGTAATTCCGAGGCTAAATTATGTTATGTATTGTAATATAAAATTAAATATATTTCGTAATTGTAAGGGGTTGTAAGGCCCCTAACACTATTTATGTGTTCGAACACGAAATGATTAATAAAACGTCCGGAGTGTCTAATGATTGAACACTGATTTGAATGCAACTTAACAATGTAATAATAACGAAAATATGATTAGTATCCAAAATTTGTATTATTCTTTGATTGCACAGTAATATTTGTCTACTTATAATGCAAATAAAATATTTTTATGATATTATATTACAGTTACATTTCAATTGAATATTTGAAGCGCACGGATCAAAGTTGTTTGAGCCGATTGTGTAGCGAGCCGACGCGGCAGCTCTACGCACACAGCTTTGGTCGCTTATGTGTGCGTGAAATTAACGAAGAAATACCTATAGTTGACTTTGCGCGCAAGGTGTATACGCTCTTAAGTCAAACTGTATTATTAAGTCAGTTAGTGCCAAATTTTGACATGATACTGTATTCTTCCGGACAAGCGATATTATTTTCTTAAATAATAGTGTATACCCTTTTATTTTTAAACACGCTATGGTACGCAAGGCTTTAAGTTATTATTTTAACAAAAACTATGAATTTACCACTCCAACTCAACGATATTTAATGTGTTTGTAGTCACTTAAACTACCACCCGGCTTCGTTTTCGGTAGCACTCTTGATATACCCGGTATATAAAACAAGAGAAGATTCATAAAATATCGAAGCGATCGAAAGCTGTTGCCAAACGGATGTAGCAAGTTCAAACCGAAGATACAAAATATTCTTAGATATTTATCGCTATTACACCAATCGATAATATTGCTTACAAGGATCAAATTCTGGAAAGTAATGACAAATGACAAACAAAAGGAAAGAGGTCATGTTAGCAAAATAATTACAGTGAAGAAGTCATATCAAGATAATGATATCTATTATTACTGTGGTCATATTGAGGACATTTGTTTCGGTACAAATGATGCGAGTGACACTATACACATGCCTTCAACATTTTTCGCTATATGTACCTCAAAGTTTCGGATTTGGTCATCCACGCCCTCTTGAAAATTTTATCCTGTATAAGTCTCCGAACTGCACTAGGCTAGCGATACAGTAACAATAATTTACCAACGAGATGAACCATGTAACCTGAAGTAAATGCCTAAGTAGCAAATTTGCGAACCGGACTTTTCCATAAGGGTAATAAACAATTTAATTTATTTGAAATAATCAATCTGTAATGTAGTTTTATAATATGAAATTATCTCAGATTCAACCTGTTGAGACTATCCTACGCATACTCACAGTGGATCATTTAATTTGGTGACTTGCCAGTAACGTTTTGTAGTGTTATCGTTTCATTGGGCACATTCGGCTAATGATTCGACCTACATAGACGTCTAATGTATCCCAGTTCAAAAATTAAATTTCTTGACGTCAGCATTAGTAAAATTGTTTCTAGAACTGGAGATGATCCCACGCTAGAAGATATAATTCATGTTTTTATTGATATCGGTACATTGCTCTCAATTTCCAAATGGGATCCATTGAATATAATCAATTACCTATAAAACGACTTTATATTTATATTATTTTGGAACTGGGGTATCGACTTAGCTCCCATTTCATATGAATTTCAATAATACATGAACTGGAAAAAACGGATCAGAAACTAATAATAATTTTCTAATACTTTCTTCTAGCCTCTTTTTTCCGCGAGAAGTTGAAGTCCGTAATAATGATACTATCCTCTTCAGATGGTAAACCACCTCTTAGTAAAATTTAACGACGATCGTTTTAGTGCTTTACTCTAATCGTAAAAAGGGAGAAATTGAAGTAACTTTAGGATTTGTAATATTAGTACTGAGGACTGTAAAATATTATGGATACAATGAATTGCAGGAAATATTACAATACCATATGGACCATGTTGATACATATGTGATATATTCGGTTTTAAAAACCTTGACCGTTTTCGTGCAACCGTAATATACGTATGTTTCGAAACGATTCTTGATGTTTTCAACGAAATAGGTTAACTAAGCTACACTAAGCAGATGCGTGATGTATTCTGGACATCCGCCAAAATGTTCTTATATTTAATGATGTTAACTTATTAATTAGATCGGAGTGACGACACTGCGTACGAATATTACGAATAGCCTTCGTATTGCAGGCTAAATAATCTGGAATGCAGCAATAATTCATAGAAGTTTTAGAACGTTCCCGACGCCGGCTAAATTCGTTTTGTGATTCACGTATCGCAATAATAGTCGGTTGCGGCGGCTGTATTTCTAATCCTATTCGCTATACTATTTTAGCTAGAAATTTGCACGATCGACGTCTTTTCCATCCTTGTAATTCCAAGTACTGTTACCGAAAGTATGTAATTTTACAACACAATTAAAAATAACAACTACTTACGTTAATCATTCACTATTGTTTACACAATATAAATGTTGTAGTCATAAATCAAAAATGCTTGGAAAAGCCTTTGCCGAAACATCCCTTGCCAAAGTTCTTAGCACAATAGCAACATGTGTAGCGCGCTACGTTCATTGAATCATCATAGTACCATGATCATACATAATGACGTCTGTAGCAAATTATTTGTGACCTTCGTGATTTATATATAAATTAAGCAGCTGATTTAAGATATGAGTAACGGATCCAAAATATTTTTTTAAAAGTCCAAACGTAGTTTATGCGACACAAGGCTTTGCGTTCGTGCTTGAGGCTGTCGCCCACGCCAACGCCTATTTTCCTGCCATACTGCCAAAATAGAATGCATTGAGATCGGGTTGTTTACTGGTGAGGGAACGACTGGAGCGGCAGTCCGCGATCACCCGTTGCACGACACGCGTCTGTGCCGACACTTACCACAATGGCAGTCAACCCTAATTTCTTCCCCAACGGTTACCAGGACCCCAAGCATCCTGAAGAGGAAATCGTCACTAACTGGGTGCGTGCGATTGTTTATAAACATTACCTTCCAAACATGTGCTATTGTAGCCGCGGCGTCCGGGCTCTCCAACCTTATCATAAACCGCGTGTTGGTTCTGTAACATAAATCGAAATTGAATCAGTGTGTCAATGGGAGAATATTAACCTGGTACGTTATTCTGGCGTTGTCTAATTTTAGATCACTTGAGACACGCGCATAATGTTACAAAATATGTGATGTAATAGCGTGCCAGTTTTAGGACGATGTTTTTGGAATTTACTTACTTTAGGGCTGTTTGTTATAAAGTCAGATTGCTCTCGATACGGATTTCATATATTAGTTCAATTGCTCTGAAATTGACTTATTTTGTGTTACCGAATATTGCAATAACTACAAAGATTCATACAGAAAATGGAAATCCGGTTTGATCCATAATTAAGTCTCCAGAAATTGGTGAAGATTCCAAATGCACGTTAAATCTAGATTTAGATTCTTAGATTCCGGCACTAAAATCCATTCAAAAGCGTTCGCCTAACGGATGTCCAACAATGGGAATTCATAAAATATATCTTACTTATCATGATTGTGTGCAAGACTGCAAGACTGCTGAACATGAGCTCCATAATATTTCCACCAGATTGATGAATTAATAAATGAACCAATGTTTATTTATTACAAATGCATTCAATTAAACTAGGCTGTTCATGAAATTATTTGACCGAAAATCTATTGCGTCCAATTATAAATAACACACCAATTTCCCCCATCCTGACTTCTAAAATTCGCAAACAAAAATTAGTACCTTTAAATCTCTTAGAAAAAGCCACACGACTTTTCATAATCGTGCTGATCAATTGATTTATTTACAAAAATTATACTTTTAATCTAAACCCCCCAGATTAGGCGAAAAGTTGTCTATCGTTCTTAAAATTGTATTATCTTTTTGTGTCAATACCTACGGGTTTCAAATGTAAAAACTTTAAGGTTAAACGGTTGTACCTAGTGTGTAAAAAAAATAATATATCGTGGCACGTTAACCTGAAAATCAATTTCCTGCTCGTCTTAATTTACGTCGATGAATAATAAATTACAATCAAATGATTCAAGTTCTCAATATGATACATCAACAACTAATGTTTGGCAACGTTTTAGCGGCATCGAATGTCAATACACATGTTTGGCTGAAGTAATTGAGTGAGATAATTAAATGAGATGCAACTCAGTAGCTACTAAGAAATGCGGCAACGTTCACAAAACATTCATGAGATGTCAGATATTGTCATCAATCATAATGAACATAAATACTTTGAATACTAACTAAACAACAAACATCTAAAAATAGATAAATTATCAATGAACATTTTTCACGTCTATATTTGGTTCCCCGATAAGGTGCGTAATCTGGTATTTTTTACAGTAAAGAAGTACTCCAAAAATGTTTTAATCACAGACGACAATTCTATTACAATAGTTTTTAGAAAATAATTTATTTTTATTTCGATCTTTAACAATGATACATTAATACAGTGTATTTTCATCCACTGGCGTCACTGAAAATGTCAAAATGTCAGATATGATTTAGTGTGAGTAGATGCGACGAGCCTACCTCGAATATTTGCTTTTTGGCAGTTTATCATACGACCCCTTTTGATATAAAATCGTCAGCTGTATTGCTATTTAAAACCAATGTCACGACGCTACATTTTTACACCCACTTTAACTTTCGGCACGGGCGGCTTACGTGAACGCATGTAATTCTTCCAATGATTTCAGTTCATGCCAAAAACGAACATCTTTGCCAAATTGGCCACATCGTGAAATTGCTTATCGGTTTGCAATTCAGTTATTGTCATACCGAAAGATTGATTCATGTGTTGACTGTTCTTAAAGATGCGTCAGAAGTATCATCGTATTTGATGGAAAAGTTCAACCAAGATTGATGTTATAAATAGAATGCTTACAGATTCACCAGAAGAGCTACAGGCCTAATAGTTAAAGATCTACGATATATCCCCGCACCGAGAGAAATGTTTGTGCGGCCCACAAATATTTCTTTCGGGTCTGGGTGTTTGTGAGACCGAAAAGTCTCTCGTAGTTCCTGATACCCACGACACAAGACTCGATCTTAGTGTGGGGTCAGGACTATGTATGTGACTGTTGGGTGTTATTTATTTATTTTTTTTATTTAATCTTGAAAGCGTTATAGAAACAGTATCTATAATACCTATATCAAAAAGATTTAAGAAACGGAAACTCTTAATTTACAATGCATTATGTGAAAGACGAACATAGAGCATTGCGTCAGTGTTGAAAGCTTTAACTCTTGTAAACACAGACGCAAATAAATGAAGCTTGTTCGCACATTGGCATATTTACGATACCGAACAAGTCCTTGCTGCGGTTACGTGAAACAATACATTAAAGATTATATTTTTAGAAGAAAATTATATGCTCCGTTGATGTTTAAAATTTAAAACGATTATACGTTTAACATATGGACCATATGGCCATATGGACTATACGGCCTAACCACTCTCATTCGTATTCTCGATTGTAGAGGAGGCCCGTGCCCTGCAGTGGGACGTATACATATATGAGCTGATACATACGTTTATCAGAAATATCATTAGATATGCAAAATAAGAAAAATGTATCTATTAACGTCAGAAAACATAACACACATGAATTAACCTCAAGATATAATTAGAATTTAGAAGAGACGCGATAAGCGTAGTTGTTATTCTTTTCAATTATTAAAACTGTCTATGATTTCACTAATGAATAACGGAAAATCAGATACCTCATTACTGCTTGCCGAAATAATTGGCTTAGACGAATCACGTATTTTTAAAATACTTTTTTCTTTCTCATGATTTCCCTTAAGTATACTGTAACAAAAATATTTTATTTAGGCTTAAGATTTTTATTTCTCATATAATAATTATAATTCACTTACATGAGAAACTTCGATATCTAAGAACTATTTTATACTGACGCTAGATAGCCAGCAATACAGATTACATATATCTATAATTTGTTCCAAACTCAGTTCAACAAAAATGTATTTTATTTCAGTCACAATTAGTATTGTTTGTAATTGTAGAAATAAAAACAACTGAGAAATGCATACAAATAATCAGCCTTCTACAATATACACTAAACGAATAATAAATCAAGTCACAATGTTAGGTTCCAGCAGTTTTTACGAGGCGCGCAGGCTAATTCAGCACATGTGGAGCGAGCCAATGCTATTCCAGAACATTGCTGTAGTTTTACAGAAACAATAGCGACTGCACAGCCTTGCTGCTATAATATATGATCTCAATGCATATACAACTGAAATGATAATATTTACCCCGTTACGTCACAGTCAAGATAGTTATAATGTAGCTATTTGTAAATGTGTCTTCGTTGATGGACTTAGCGGTCGGAATTACTTCCTGAATTATGATAAATAAAATTTCTTTAGAAGTATGATGCTATTCCATCGTTTAATGGCTGCGTGACTTTTTCCCTCCCATTCTCCTCTCGATTTGATGGGCCGGCTACGCCTCCATTATACCGTCGTTGTGAATGTTTCTGGACGGCAGTGATCACTTACCATAAAGTGACCTGTTGACTAGTTTGCTAGACCTCTGCAATAAAAAAAAAGGAAGTGTTCGTAATTTTACATCCAATTAAATTGGAACCTCTGAACTAATATAACTACATTAATAATTGGTATCACCCACTAATAGAATATGAACAGGGCCGAGCCGCCCCTGTGTGCGAAGTGTGCGGCGCACACAGGCGCCAAGACAATAGGGGCGCCGCGCTGCCACTGCCACCTAAATTATTTTTGTTACCTAAATTGTTGTGTTTTTTGTAGTGGCGCATCGATAAGTAAGTAGGTACAATAAACGCAACATAGGCCTTGTAAACAACAAAACATATACCTATTACGCTTATTGAACAAGTCTCTCAATATTTATATGTTTATTATTATTCACATTTATGGTTTCATTTTACGCTTAGGGTTTTAGTTTACATTACTTATGAGCTCAACGTTAAAATGGCGGCAGTTCTTTTGAACTACAGTTAAAGTACAAAATAACAACTAACTAACTGTAGTAACTACAGTTAAATTCTGCAGTCCGTTGATATGAATATGCAAGTTGCTTTAGATACTTTAACAGAATTAAAAAAGTTTTTGATAAAAATTAGAACAGACACAAATTTTGAACAAATTGTAAGTGATGCCAAAAAAATTGCTGAAAAATTAGACGTCGAGACTGAATTTGAAACTTCCAGATCCAGACCCCTAAGACGTCGTAAAACTCCCAAAGAGTTTTGATTATGAACACGAAGACCACACTATAAATGATCCGAAAACCTCTTTGAAGTTAATGTATTTTTTTATATATTAGACCAAGCGTTATCCTCCGTAGATGAGAGATTTAATTTATTGAATAATCACATCGACCTGTTTAATTTTTTATTTAATTTAAGTGATGACCAAGATCAAAGACGATTAAGAAGTAGCTGTCATCGTTTACAGGAGAAACTTTCAGCAAATGATTCATTAGATGTAAACGCCGATGATTTGTGCGAAGAAATTATATCATGTTAGCCATTTTTCAACAAAATTAATAATGATGTGGTGAAAATTCTTGAATTTATATACCATATAGCATTACGAGTTATGCTAACTATGCCAGTTACAGTAGCAAGCGCGGAAAGGTCCTTTTCTAAATTAAAACTTATAAAAAATTACTTGCGCTCCACAATGAGTCAGGAATTATTATTAGAAAAAAGTCAGATCATTTGTATGAATAAAGTAGGTATAAATTAAGTTCGAGTTTTATTTTCCGCAGTAATTGGCAAGCAGAAGCGAACGGCATTTACCTATTTAGTATCCTAATTCCTAAATGTTTTCCAGTATTGTACACTTAGATATTAACGATAATATTATCTAAGTACTGTAAAGAGTGTCTAAGTACTGTGAGTGCGTGGTGGCCTGTTGGTAAACGGACTAGACGCGGCTGCCAACATATTCATGGTGGTCGCGGGTTCGAATCCCAGGGCACACCTCTGACTTTTCGGAGTCATTTGTGTATTAATAGTCAATCACCACGCACTAAAACGATGAAGGAAAACATCGTGAGGAAACCTGCATACCACAATGATTTATAAACATTTCAATGCTATGTAAGTCCGCCAACCCGCACTTGGCCAGCGTAGTGGACTATTTGACCTAACCACTCTTAATCTTACTCTCGATTGTAAAGTAGGCCCATGCCCTGCAGTGGGACGTATATGGGCCGATACAGATACAGATACTGTAATACTGGAGAACATTTATTTCAGTCAAAATTAACAATTAAAAATATTCGTAAAAAATCAATTCGTTTTTTATGAAGATTCGTTAAAAAAGAGGCGCTTCATAGGTTCCGCACACAGGCGCTGCCGGGTGTCGGCGCGGCCCTGAATATGAATATGGTTAAGTCAAGAAACTTTAAAAACATTTTTGACAGCCTCCGTGTCGCAGGCGGTTAGACGCCGCCTGTGAAACGAGAGGCCGCGGGTTCGATCCCCGCACCGAGAGAAATGTTTGTGCGGCCCACAAATATTTTTCCGGGTCTGGGTGTTTGTGAGACCGAAAAGTCTCTCGTAGTTCCTGATACCCACGACACAAGACTCGATCTTAGTGTGGGGTCAGGACTATGTATGTGACTGTTGGGTGTTATTTATTTATTTAAATACGATAACAATCACCATCGAAGGACATAAATCTTTAATAATACATACATACATGCCCAGTAAATGTTACATACACGATACCTAAGTCGGAACTCGGTTGTGAGTAGGAATTGCAATGCCGCGGCTGATTCAATCCCGCGGGATCGATATGCCAGACCGATCGATCCCGCGGGATCCCGTTTTTGTTATTATGTCTTAAAACCGAATTAAATGAAACTCTAGGTTTTCTTTAAAAATCAACTTGTATTCAAAATGTTACATGAAATAGTTTCAATCATCTTTGCCACTAACAACTTTAATTTGCCCTTATTTGTATTGTAATAACAATTTTATAATATTTTTAATTCAGTCTTATTTATAATGACTAATAATCAAATCACAATCTAGATGTTATTTACTACTATGATTATATAAATGGTGATATGATAATGGCCTACGGTGATAACTTATGAAAATACGTTCTTCAGAAACAAATGGCATTAATAGTCTCATTGCCGAGCCTGCTTCCGAGTGAACTGTAAATATATCCTGATGCTGAAAATGCTCTCTCAGATTCTACGCTAGTAGGCTGAATCGTCGAGATATATTCATAGGCGAGCGTTAGGTACTCTCCTCTGATACCATGCGACTCAAATGCCGCGATTCCTTTCTTCAACATGTCGTCGTTTTTCTTGTTGTCTAGTTTTTTTTTAATATTTCTTTTCTTTTCGAAGCTGATTTTCTAATTCTTCTTCTTCTAAATCCAATTTTCAAATATTTGCGGGATCCGCGTTTTAAAGGTGCGGGAGCCGGCAGACTAATGAGTGCAGCGGGATACCGCGGGATTGCGGGATCCCATTTTGCGGGATTGTAATCCCTAGTTGTGAGCTCTTGATTTTAATATTTTGCCTCTGTTGCTTTTCCTTTTGGCCGCAAAACTCACTACTATAACACCAACATGGTCTCCACTAAGTTAAGCGATTTTAATAATATATAATAGTTAAAAAAACTAAAATACACGCTTTAATAAGATATACAACTAAAAAAGTAAAAATAATTGATACTGAATTTAACATAAGAAAATGGAGTAAAATACATATATTTTATTGTTACAAAGCGTGGGGTGTTTACAACAATTACTTATCCTCCTGCACCCCACGCTTTGTAACAATAAAATATATGTATTTTACTCCATTTTCTTATCTTAAATTCAGTATCAATTATTTTTACTTTTTTAGTTGTATATCTTATTAAAGCGTGTATTTTAGTTTTTTTTAACTATTATATAAATTGTTTTGACTAAAAACATCCATCTACGGCTGTATTTCCAATCAATAACGCCATCTGTTGGTCAGTAGTAACATTTGACACTTGAAGAATACAATGTTAACGCCATCTAGCGCCATCTATTAGTCAGTAGCAAATTATGTTCATCAATACGCCACCTAGTGGTCAGTAGCAATGGTCATCAATTATAAGAATAATTAATCCTGGCGAATCTAATCAGGATAATTATATATTTTAATCGAATTATTGTATTGTCATCGGTCTTTGACAGGTGTGCAAAATTTGAACGAAATCTGGCCGTTTAAAGTGGGTCAAAATCGCGCCCAAAGAAGTCGGTTACAAACAAACATACAAGTGAAGCTAATATAAAGCGTGTAAAAAGCACAAATGCATATAATTAATACATATAATAATAGCCTTCAGTGATAATTTTACTAAAATAAATGTAATTAAAACAAATAACATTTCAAGGATTTTTTAATAGAGCTTACTTTTTTACATACATAAACTCAAGCCTTTTTCTTAGTAGGGGTAGGCAAAGGTGCTAGCAGGACACTAAAGTTTCGCCTTGTGTATTCCATCCAATTATGTGATAGGCGGGGAGCCCATCGCCATATCGTGCATAAATTCCTGACTCTGAACAGACAATGAATAGAAAAATTCTATATCACGTTGCCTGATCCTTTATTCGAACTTCGAGCATAAATTCCTGGCTCCGAGCTGATAATGAATAGAAAAATCAATATAAGTTTGCCTTACCCGGGATTCGAACCCGACACCTTGGCAATGCAATCATGTCTTAGTACAATACACCACAGACACCTTACTTTTTAGGTGTTTTAAATTATTATAGTAAAAGTACTGAAACTTTATAACAGGGCGGACATTATTTTTGTGATTAGAATTGGTTGCAGTGTTCTTATACAGGGAAAACGGAAATCAATCTATCATACAGGGTATATCAAGACTGCTACCGAAAACGAAGCTGGGTGGTAGTTTTAGTGACTTCAGACACAATGCAACTAAATTTTGTGCAAAATATTGTGACGAATTTTTTTTTGTTATTTTTTTTCTATCGTCGTATTAGGATGGTAAATACATCGATTTTTCTTAAATAATAGTGTACACCCTTTTATTTTTAAAGACGCTATGGTATGCAAGGCTTTAAATTATCATTTTAGTAAATACTATGGATTTACCACCCAAACTCGACGATATTTAAAATTTAATTTAAAAAAATGTCGCGTTTCTTAGCGAAATTTTTAGTTTCATTGTGTTTGTAGAAACCAAAACTACCACCCGGCTTCGTTTTCGGTAGCACTCTTGATATACCCGGTATGTACGTCTTACGCATAGAGTAAATAAGCGGCCATAAATACTAGAGAAACGCGTCATAGACTGATCTGTACAATACATTATTTTGTTATGTGCACATTATCAATCGTACGCATAAGTCGTGACCTTTTATGTTCCATGGCCCTGATTGGCCAGATAGCCGCATCTAGTATCTATGGCAGCTTCTTTACTCTATGCATAAGACGTACATACGATAGTTTGATTTCCGTTTTCCCTGTATAAGAACACTACAACCAATTCTAATCACAGAAATAATGTCCGCCCTGTTATAAAGTTTCAGTATTTTTTTAAGGATTGAAGCTTCAGGTTAGCACTGAGCATAATGTTTGACTGCGTGTGTGTGCAGCCATACCGCACGACGCCGCTGGTGCTGCCCGGCGCGAAGGTGCGGCGCGAGCCGGGGCCCACCGAGAGCTACCTGCGCCACCACCCCAACCCCGCCATGCGCGCGCCGCCCAGCCACGACTACCGCGACACGCTCATGAGGCAGAAGGTGAGCTGACTATATACACCTCACTGCCCTATCCCAACGACAGTTACTAAATACAACAGCTCATAGAAATATCGTTTTTACAAAAATACATGTTTTATAGCAGTAGACTTTTAGAAAAGTTTTGGTCTTGTACAAATCTTAATGTCGTTTCATTTAGTTGATAGATGTTATGCTGGATCGATATTTGCATATTGTCAAAATCGATATTATTTTTTCATTGTTCAAAAATGTAGTCCTGATTTTCACAGCGTTTTGTATAAAGAATTTCATACATACATCAGTAAATGTTGTTCATAAACAATAAAATAGATGAAATACTTTGAAAGAAATACGTTTTGATCTTTTCTACACCACTGATAAAAATACGATATGCATTGGGCCCAAACCTAAGTCCATTCGTACTTCAGACTTTGAAAATATTGGCTGAGACGTAAAAAGAAAACAGGTGACAAAATGTACCTATATTTAATTCTTTTTGTATTCACGATTGCAATGTCACCGGATAAAAGTAACAACACGTGATATTGTATATATCTACAATTTAGCTATAAGTGTACACATGCTTAATAATGCACGAACACATAGCAGCTTTAGTTAGCTCAAAGTATAACAATTCTAGTTTATAGCTTTGTTGTCACACTCTATTACTATGCTTCGTAGAAGTATCTATATTTAATATTTCGCAAACTGCACTTGTCATAAATTTATTTGAGGCTGCTATCACTCAATACAAGCGTCTTGAGTAATATATACTTTCAACAGTGACTTTGGAGCAGTGTTAATATTCTAGTAGAAATTGAAGACAACAACCACCTACACTCACGTATACACACCAGCCACACACACACTTTCACATCAAATATCGAAATGAAATTGGAAGAGATCATTAAGAACCCAAACTTATTATTTTAAACTTTGAATTCTGTACAATATACCTACACATTTGGTAACAGAAAAAACAAAATTTAGCCAACAAACTATTTTTCACCGAATAAAAATTGCCTTAAAAAGAGCACTAAATTTTTAAGTATTTTGATGTGTTGACGATTGGTATATACAATAGTATGTTTTTGATAAAAACTCAGGTGGCCGAGTCGGTGTTGCAGCGAGTGGTGGGAGAAGAGGGACCAAAGGTGGTTTACTAAGCGATTGTATGACGCCAGCTTTGAGCATGACGCGCCACAAACTTCTTTTACGAAGCCATTGTCGTTTTTTTTGCACCAGCGATATACTGCAATTTGCAACATCCAATCTTTGTATTAGTTATTTTTATTTAGCTATGATTCATATTTTACGGTTAAAAATAAATGGCATTAAATTGTTTTAGTTTCAAATATTGCAGTACATCGCCACTCTCATTTCATGTATCTATACTCCATCTTGTTTGAGCTTCTCGTTTGGTTCGTACATCGACTTCGTACGTTGAAAGGTTTATATTTACATCATGAAATCATTGCGTACTTCTCGGAGATTTAATATACAGAACAACTACTGTTTGCTATTACTTGCTAATTGGATAATAAAGTATTAATTAGTATACATTATCGATATTTATTATTTTAATTTATAGATATCTTGAATATTGTGGCAAAATATGTAACAATTTATTTTTAGTAACTTGTGAAGTGATTTGTAGTTATTCTCTATATTGTTGATGTTCAAAGAACCGCGAGGTTAATTCCGACAGAATGTATGAGTGCGGTGTGCCTACAGGTGGTGCACAAGCAGTTCAACTCGCCTATCAACCTCTACTCGGAACAGAACATCGCCAACTCCATCAGGCAACAGACATCGCCTCTGCCGTGAGTATTATAATACATCACAAAACATTCCAATGTTAATATAATCTAAAAATTTTGAAATTATCAGTTAGGTACATATTTTACGTACAGTCAATGTCAAGTATATTTCGAATGTTGTCAGTCATCGTAAGGCCACACATATCTTGGCACTGAATGTTAACAACATGGCTACATGCCAGGCAGAGCAGTTATCTAAGAAAATAACCTTCCCGACAATATTGTCTGCATTATACTTTTCTGTAAATAAGAGCAAAAATATGAGATAGTATCCTTCGCTTTATCGCATTTTACTAAACTGGACGAACTATTAGGCAAAGTCAGAAAGGGAAAATATTTCATGGAAGAAATATCTTATTTAATTGTTCATACTACTTATAATCCAATAATCAAGTATTTGTTTAATCACTAGCTCTAACGGCCATTATGGACGGCCGCACGTTGTCAAGAGGCAAGTGTTTTACTAGAAACACCGAGTTACAACAGTCGACGTCCATCTACATGACGCATTAATGCTTATTTTATTTTTATTTTGCTACCTTTCGTCTCTGTCAAACTTTCTGTTTCACGCAACGCTCTGCTCTTAATCGTTATCGTCGAGCATGATGACGTCGTCGACCCGTCGGTTGTCGTCGGCAACCGATCTGCGATCTAAACGAAAAACATTCACACGCCAACACCCGTCGCTCGTCAGAGCCGCGGAGGCGATCATAATTCACATCCGTAGTCTTAAGCGTAATATGTCTAATATTTATATAATCGAACACTTATTATTTAAACATAGTTAAGATAATGAACTCGTTCTACATGATTAATGTTAGTATTTTTATCGACCTCTCCTTCCTGAAACACAAACAAAACTAAACGTGACCGTACGCGCACTAACCGCTTCCGCGCCCCCTAACGCCCCAACGGTACGGAATCTAATGTGTTTCTCTCTATTATTGTGTTGCGCCCGCTAACCGACTAAAAACTAACGCCCCGCCCCCGCGCCACGTCCGCCACGCAGCCACAGCAAGCCCAGCGTGCCCTACGACCCCGCCAAGTCCGACACGTACCGCGCGCTGCAGGAGGACGGGCTCGGCGGCGCCGTGCGGGAGGTGTCCATCCCCGTGCAGACCAAGGTCTTCACCGCGCCACCCAACAAGGTGCGTGCACATCTGCAACTCTCACACTGTTGCCTCGCTTTACACACTAATGACGTGGTATACGCATATGCGCTACGTCATCGCAGCGTTGCTCGAACGCAATGGTAAAGATTCAACAAAGCAGCGATGACGGCAGTTACGGCGTGCATTTGTTGTGAAATGTTATTTTTAACGCACAACTGAGCGCTACCATTCCGGTAACGCAATGAGCACACCCCTTCCTATCGGGAACTGCAGTCGTCGTGTGTGCATTGCATGGACGCATCGCACTGTATGTATACTTTGGTCATTTAAATGTAAAATGACGCAGCAGCAGCGCTGCGTCCACGCAACGCTGAAATAATGCGTCATGTGAACCCGGCCTAAAAGCTTATTTACACTGTTTCATAATACAAATAACGTCAATAACTTAGTCGATACATAGAATGTGGAGTGCGGCAGCTGAAAAAACTTCTAGGAGCAAAATATAAAACGGATCCCACATGTGACCCCTATCAACCAATGTAAATGAGCCATAAGGAATGTTGGAAAATGTATGATGGATTTTGGGCTAGTCTGGTGCTAACGCAGACATGTGATAGGCTTGTAACAACAAATATGCTTATCTTCTGTTGTAATTTTAGATGTCAAGAAAAATGTTATTTTAAAACTGCAAATCAAGAAGTATAGATAATGAAAACAGCAAACTTTTAGTCACATTTACTGACCTGAATCAGCTGATTGAAAGCATTATTTTAGTACAGACCATCAGGGGTATATATTTTAATTACGATTGGTATTAATTTATTTGGACCAAGCGCTATTATTTGCCCAAAATGACAATTTATTTTTCATACCGGCGATAACTCCAACTCAAGTCAAACTCTTTAATACTATATTTGTATTAAATAAAATCTATAAGATGTATTGTTGGGAAATGAGTGAGCAAACAAATTAAATGTTTTTTTGTTGTTTACAGAAGCCGGTGCCACCTCCGAAACAAACGAAGCAAGGAAAACAAACGACCTTCGTAAGTATACGTCACTATTCGTGCATTTACATATGTACATATTAATACACTGGAATTCAGTTGAATAATATTTATTGGAATAATTGTAATTGTGAAATTTAAAAAGGAACCGGATTCATTACAGAAATAAACGAATACCTTATTTATATTACAGGTGAATTCTTTACACGAAGAGCACATCCAACAGTCAAACTCGTTCAAACGGCTCATGTACAACGTGCTGGGCGACACGGAGTTCTAGTGGCGCGCGCACGCACTGGTGCACGCTGGTGCGCACGCGCACTGGTCGCGCACCGCATGCTACGTGCGGTGCCGCTGACGTCACGCCGTGCCACCACTCATATACATACATGCAATACTTTACGGCGGTTAGTTGATGGCGCCAAAACTTAGATATCACATCGACCTGTTGGGTTAGCGACGTATAAGACTAACGACTAATTTTTAGGAAGCATCTATATTTTTCCTGACAGTGTGTGTAATTATTTTTCGGTGGATTTAAATTCTAATACTCGAGTATTAGTTATACGATTTATATTTACATTAAGTAGAAATGTAACTTAATTAATAAGTGTTGATTTTCTGTCGATACAGAAATATAATTGTTTATGTATACTATGAGATATAAAGTTGAGTGTACCGTCTAGTCAATTCGACCAGAGCTCCGGTCGTAACCGAGAATGTGAAGTTCAATCTCTCTTGAATAAATTATTTATTTTTATTTACTGTATAGTTTTATTACGTAATACTTGAAATAAAATACTTATGAATTTTAAAAATAACTATATTTATGACCCGATGAGAAAACAATGCTACACAACAAAACAAAATACAGTCTTGAAAATTTCATGGACGATAAGTACGCAGATCGAAAGGAAAAAATAATTTTGAGCAATAAAGAACAATAACTTATATCACAATACACAAATATATTATGGGTGACGTCTTGTGCTTTGATCACTATATTTCAGCCAAAAGTATGAATGAATTTAAACATGTCTAGATTTGTCAGCATTGCTTGTCGATAGCATTTGACTATTACAATACACCATTGTCATGCTTTATTATAATCTAGTCGTTTGTATCATTACACACAGTCTTATATAAAATTAACGTTGAAGAGTGCACTGTAATGCTAATATTAGTCTAATGAAGTAATCAAGTGATTACTGTTTGGCAGCACAAGAGACTCATGGAGATGAATAACTGTTACCACGCACTCAAGTGAATAACCGATTAAAGCCGTAATATACACAGCAGCAGGAGTCCTTAAATTCGAAATAGTTCATCGTGATATGTAAATATACAAAATAAGTACACAACATTAAGTGCTTATTACGCGTGTAACTTGAAAACATCTCCAAGCACCCGCAAACAGCTAAAATTATATTTAAAGAATATGATCAATAAAAATAATGTATAATTACTATTTCCGACGAAACATAACGCCTTATGTGAATATATGAGACGAAATGAAGTAAATATGTTAATTGTAAAGAATTAAGACCTTACTACTACCAGGTTTCGACTAGTTTAATATTTCTGAAAGAAAAGCCGTACCGACTGCGTTTCATTTGAATTTTATTACGATTTACGAGGATTCTAACGGCACGCCCATGCCATTTCGTTAAAGCTGTTCAACAAAGCGTATAATGTACACATACGTATGAGTGTGACATCGACACAACCAGAAGACTGTAAAAACCAAAAGGGTCAACTAAAACATTATCACAGACGATTTTTTTCCTCATTGTCAAGACAGTGGAGATTACATTGTTGGACAACGTGCTTCCCAATTTTTCGATCCAACATTGAAATTAAAAGCCATTGCCTAATTTTGGACTGATATCGACTTCTTATTTAGCACCAAAATTCCGATCTATTTATTTAAAACTACCTACCTATAATTCAAATAATATAGACTAAGAGCCTGTAGCCGCCAGAGTTTCGTCATTTTATACAAGCCGAAATTTTGTCTGCACATGCCTCTAACTTGCTTTGGAAGCTATGAGCTTCAAAGTCTTCAATGCAAGATTAATCTTGCCAGACACATTGATGCTAATAATTTCCAAAACAACCACGATCGGAACTTCATAA
Source organism: Hyles euphorbiae (assembly GCA_023078785.2). Lineage (NCBI taxonomy): Eukaryota > Metazoa > Arthropoda > Insecta > Lepidoptera > Sphingidae > Hyles > Hyles euphorbiae. The sequence goes on from CM041050.1 coordinate 15,119,049, forward strand.
TAACTGATTTTGTGATGCATATGTTAGAGGAGCGCGCAGACAAACATTCTACTTTTATTAAATGACGAAAGTCTGAGCGGCCTCGGGCTCGTGTTCTAATGACTCTACAAGGCCAATTCTTTCAAATAAAAATGTCAATGTTGCATAACTATTGATAATAAAGTAAATTACGGTAAATATTTGCACATGTTCACATAATAATTATATCTAGGCGGTTTACATTATAATGTTTGCTTTTGGAATTGGCCCAAGTTATTAACGAAAACACATTTTTACTACATGAAATAGACGAAATTCTCTTTTTTCGCGAACATTAATTAGCAACAACATGAAACACCCGTAGGAGAACTAATGGTATGGCTCATTTACGCAATTATTTGTACGTAACGAAACGAGATCTTTATTTAACTTCTTTCTGACACCCTGCCTCAAATATTTCCGTTTTCGCACTTCTATGAATATTGAAAAGTAATTCTGACTTTGGTATTGTATTTAATTTATATCATATATTTGTTATCATCAGTCGAACACAATATTACTGTTATGAGCTCAAATCATTGAGACATTATACTGGAGAGGACATCGTGAATACAATTTGTGCGGCCGAACCAGGCATGCTGGAAAACATTGTCGAGAATGAAGTTGCTTTTCACTGCATACGAATGACGGAGACAAACAAGTGGTATTATTAGGTACGGTCTACAATGGTTATGAACATTTTGTTTGCGGTATCCACTCTAGCATAATAGTATTGAATTTCTTTTAACTACGAATATCAAGCTTCCACAAATATTTTGGAGTCACTTCATATTTCAAAGGAATACATTGAACATAAACATTACTATCATATAGTACATACTACGTAAAACATATTTTCATCACCTCCATTGTAAGTCGTGCATGAACTCTACATAAAAATCGATTCCTATCATATACATGCAGTGGTGGTTCATATAATTAAAGTATCTGAAATACCGCTAAATGATAGAAACGAAAAATATTTTTCCCCACAATAAATAAGGGGTGTGATTAATTTATTATATAACACAATATTCTGACGCATTCATTACTTTAAAAAACAATATTATTAAAGGAAGATTTTTCATACCATTCGAATTATAACCAATAACTAAAGGTGCGTTCACACCGTAGCTACTTTTTGTGGAGCAACACTGCGCAACACAGAAACATTGGGTAACTTTTGTGGGTACTTGTTACTATTTATTGGATTATCGTGTCCATACTGCCAATAACTGAAAGTAAAAAAATATGACAAATAGTAACTTAAAGCAACATCCGAATCGCCAAGAAATATTACTTACTAAGAACGTATATACACAGTAACATATACTAACAATACATAACTCTTTGCTATCAGATGTCGCTGAGTAACACTTGAAAACATTGTGCCAAAGAAAGTAACTCTGGTGTGGATGCATTTAATTGAAGCAACTTTACATAAACGTTTTACCACATAAAAATACTTACAAACGGTTTGTAGTTCATTCTATAATCGAGATTTCATACAAAAAACGTTACTGTATGATTAGAACATCTGTTATTTTTAGGTCATGTCGTGAGTTTATTGTTAGCTAAAATAGTAGTGACTCGTTAGCTTTGTCCTGAAACATAAAATTCAAATGCAATTTTCGAAGAATATTACCTATTTTAAATATTCACTAACGAAAATATTTACCTATGATTTTTCTTTTTTTACAATATCTGAACCCATTGGTACAAGAATATTTTAATAGCTAGACGACGAATAGCAAAACCAAATAACACCATGAATTACAAAGAAATGCTTGGCATTCTACTGCGCGCACCATCCTGAGACATAAGATGTTAAGTCTCAATATGTCTATCTAGTAGTTACTCTGGCTACAATGTCCTTCAGTCCGAACACAACAGTGCATTTACACTGTTATGGGCGGGAGAAATAGATATGACACAAAAAATTACATTACATATGCTTCCCCTTAACATATTACGCCAAAGTTCTGAGAGTTCATGACATCGCCTATACGTAAAAAGTGTTAAGGCGAAGTCTATGAACATTTTGTCGCTGTTTTTATGGTATATTCCTGTAACCATTTAATTAACGACGAAACGACAAAATACGTATATATTATAACTTTGTTCTTTATCCATTGTAATTGGTTTTATGCGGAAAAGTGGTGATAATCCTATAAATTTTAAATGGCCATCACTCCAAAACTAATAAATATTTTCAAAATATTATTTCTTTATTATCATATTTATATTATGTCCTTATATGCAACTTAGCAAGTTTTCCTGCACTTCCGGTATATTCCATTATATTTATAAAATCGTACCTGTTCCAGCCATACTGCTGTACTTAAATAATTATATGTCCACCACTGCATAAAAATATGAATTAAATGCTTTATCTAAATGCACGCAACCTAGTAAGAGTTAATTTACTATCACCAATTTATTGTATTATGTTATATTTTTGGATAAATACGTAATATATTTTGTGATTATGATTGAAAGATTGTGATGTCGTTCTATGAACTCAAGAATGAAGTCACATGGAAAAATATTTTTGCTGCATCTATACGGCTCTCATAATACTAAAACTTAAATAAAATAGAGTTAAAAAAAGCTAAAGATGATTTCGTATACCTTTCTTAATTTTTACGCAACTCAGGAGGGAACCATGAAAAATTTAGCTTGTCTTTCATCATATCTCGAAAGTATTCTTTATTTGAGCATTATATGGGCCGACGACCGGACCAGGTTTTTTTAAATTTCATCTTTCCATTCACCTGATTGTAATCGATATGACCGCTAATGAACAGTAGCAAAACCAAACAAAGCCTTGAATTGCAAAGCAATGCTTGGCATTCCACTGCGCTCGCCATCCTGAGACATAAGGTGTTAAGTCTCAATATGTCCAGTAGTTACTCTGGCTACAATGTCCTTCAATCCGAAACACAACAATGCATTTACACTGCTGTTTGGCAGAAGAAATAGACATTGCGATTAGCGAATTATTGGCTCTAGCAGCAGCTTCGCCCTGTGTTTGGCCAAGAGATATTATGTTCTGCATGTATGAACTGGGGCCCTACTCTGAAAATCCGAAACGAAGTTCGAATCTTCGAACGATCGAAGTTAATGACGATCCGAATGTACACACAGACTTATGGTCGTAATTGACTTATGGTTACGATGTACGTTATACGAATCCGAACATTTACAGAGTAGGTACACTCGTATAGTCATAAACTTCGATCGTCCAAAGATTCGAACTTCGTTACGGATTTTCAGAGTAGAGCCCCTACTACTGTAGGGAGTAACTAAGGTCGCGTGACAAACTGCGGGAGCGGGAAGGATCCCGAGATAGACGGCAGACATGACACCTGTCGTGGATGCTCAAAACAATTCAAACAAGCGTCCAAATACGTATCGTATAAGACGACAAACTTAATTTTTCAAATGGCAAACTCCTCTTTTAAATGCGGAAAGTGTGATCTACAGATCAATACACGGAAATGCATAAAATACCTACAAAATCATATACAAACAATTGATATTGCACATAAAAGAAAACAAATCACACTACCATTTTCAGAAATTTCATAAGTTTGCAAATTTTTAAAATAAATTACAAGTATATTTTCAAAGCAAACACTTAAAATATCGATGTGAAACTTGGCGGGAACAAACAGATTCTGAACGAAGATTAGCACTTTTGAAAATACGTATACATGGTCAAGGTTTTGTAAGTTTGTAGTGATAACCTAAACAGCGGACATGTTCACATGTGTTATACATCTGCAATGATCAGTATGTGGTACTTTGTTTGTTTATAATGCACATATTATTATGGAGTATGTTAAATACAGATGAGGCTGAATCCACATTGTGTGCGCGTCCACCAGCGAGCGGCGCGGTGAAGCTCGCACCCACCGGCCAAGGCCGAGTGATGGAGTCAACCGTAAATGAGATCGTAATAGAACTTCAATAATATGCCTCATCTTAACAACTTACTAATGGCCATATAGGACGTAAAAACCGATGTGTATAAATGTAATTACAATATTTAATTACAATTACAATAAATAATGATGAAGACGATAGATTAATATTGGCTCGCTTTTATTATGTGCTGATATTGGTTTAATTTTAAGTCGTTAAACTTATTTCGAAATTTATACCCTTCATACAGAGTGACAGCGTTCATTTATTTTTTAATTGCTGTAACAAGAACAAAACCTACAATCATTCACGACAGACCCAACAATACCGAAATACGGGGCGGCAATTCTGAGCACTATCATTTATAAAGCAAATAAAAACACAAGAAAACCGTTCGCGCGTTCACACACCTATATCCCCATTCAAAATCCAACAACTCACGCAGCGACGACGTCAACGTCGCCTCGCACGCGACCGTCCGCAACGTGTCAACACTCGTAAAGTAGCCACCGTAACTATAATAACTATGTACAGACTCCACCGACCTACACAAATACACGAAAGTCTCAATCACAGGCGAGGCGCAACCGAAACCGCGCGCCGAGCCGCACTCGCTCGCCCCGCGCTAGTACACCGTGTCGTCCGGGTACAGCAGCAGCGGCGCCGGCTCCCGGCCTCAGGACGCCGGCGCCGCCCCGGGCGCGGGCCCCGGCGCGCCCGGCGGAGCGGCCAGCGGCGCGGCGGGCGGCAGCAGGCTCTCGCGGCTGGCGCGCAGGTTGGGCAGCGAGCGCGCCGCCCGCGCCGCGCGCCGCGCCTCCAGCGCCAGCAGCGAGCGGATGTCGGCCTCCAGCGGGTCCACGGCGATGTGGTACACGTGCGCGGGCTCCACGGCCACGCTGACGGGCTGCGAGTCGGAGTGGCGGCGCGCGTCGTCGTGCGTGGCGAGGGGCGCGCGGGGCAGGGCGGGCGCGGGGGGCGCGGCGGGCGGCGCGTGCGTGGAGAGGCGGCGGTGCGGGTTGGCGCGGTAGGTGTCGAAGCCGCCGCTCTCGTCCTCCTCGTGGTAGTTGGCAGGCGGCGGCGGCGGCGGCTCGATGTTGGCGACGACCTGCCCGCGCGCGCTCCTCTCGCGCCGCTTGAACCGGGCGGGCGGAGAGCTTCCGCCCATGGGGATCTTCTCGGGTGCGTTTTGTATCAGCAAAATTCTATATGAGTAAACGAATGAACTTGTCATCTACGATAAAACTCTCTCAAATTTAAAACTTCCAGCGTAAATGAATCGTAAACCGTCTTTGCGATTTCCTTTATTTGTAGAATCTATAGTAATCTCTACTTATAAAGACAAAAAAAAATTTAAATGTTGGCTGCCACTTTCAACTTTTTATTTCTTTATTTTGTAGATAGGCCCTATATAAACACGAAAATAATAATTTTGCTAAAATATAGAAAAGAATAATTAAAAAAATCGTTAAATTTACTAACTAAAACCCATAGATTTAGTATAAAACATAGATCGGCAATGTGAAAGAGATAGAATAATTTAACTCATATGTTAAAGCGAGATGCATGATGCGACCATTCGTTTACACAGAAGTAGCCAGCAGTGACCCAGAGTCAAAATATGTCAAACTAAGCGAGCAACAAAATTCGCTTATTTTCATAATTTATTTAATTTTACAGTACTTGGTTATATTTATTAAACGTAGTTTATTATAGTGCATTGTGTAGTGCCAAGGTGTGGTTCATGCAGGCGTAAAAATCCGAAATAATTACAGTTTTCACAGGTACCGGCCACTTTTGCACAATACTTTTTTGTGACGATATTATAGAATTAAATGGAAATCCGTGTATACATATCGGTAGAAAAGAATATAGTATTTCATTGTATTAATACGCTGAAAGCATCCATTGCGTATAAAAAATAATATCAAATACGTGAATTTACAATAATTTCAACCAAAAGTAGCTAGGGATTGACTGACAGGTTCGATCAATAAAAGGTTGTCGATAAAATAGTCGATGACAACACATGTTTCCCTACATTTTTATGGGGCTATAGTATGTTGTGATAGTGTGCATTTTTCTCCTTCTTCTACCTGGCGTTATCTTGGCCATATTTCCCCGGCCATTATTATAGTATTCATTCTACAATATTACTTATTACTTTACTTTTTCTCATTTTTTTATATTTGTGGAATATTTATTATAACACTTCATGTGTGTGATTTATGAATTAAGAACCTGTTTCAATCTCTGCCAAGAGGCTGTCAAGTTATAATAGTAAAACAAGAACATATTCGATATTATTATAAAATATGCGATACTTCTATGCACAATATCATCATCCAAACCTTGAAGCAACATTATTCATTTATCATAACATTAGGTATAGGTTTAAAATTTATAATTCTCATAGGAAAAACATTAGTTTAGGTGACGAGATCGAGAAAACCTTTGTAGTTTATTAAACTGTCTCTTTCTTCAGTCACAGGAATGCGACTAATGAACATAGGCCTTCCACAAGAATGTCTACATCAGTTTGTTGTAAGCTGCCTGCATCCAACGACTTCCTACAAGCTCCTCCGTACACCTCCAACGCGGCCTAGCAGGCGTCCAACACTTCCCAATGTGTTACAAGTCAATTAATTGACTTAAATAAGCATATTTTTTTAACTCTAGTATAAAATATATACTTACGCGAATTTTACTCATTGAAAAAAACTAATAATCATGGATTTTGTTGCAGACTGAGTCCACCCTATGACTACGAAAGCTGTAAAGTAATCGAAACTTCGCGACGGGAAATTAAAAAAATAAACCGAAAACGCTAAAACTTTGTAAATTATAGTTTTATTTTATAAAAGTGTTTTTTGTTCTCAGTTTAATTAGATTTCTGTACTAAAGACTCATACAAAATATCTCAAACAAAATGTTTTCCAAATAATATGACAATTTATCTTTATTTATTTGTGTGTTTATCAATCTGTATTGAAATAAACACATCAATAAGTTTCTGTTAATATATAATAAAATGTCGCATATATCCATAACATTTTATTTCACAACTACAGGCCGACAGCTATATCGATATCGATATGATACTATCGAAAGTGCATGGTACACCACTATATGTCAAGCACACATGTAAACTTCACGCACACAATCGTAAATCAGTTTTGGTCGCGCTGAAAATGACACATTGCCGATCTATCTTCTATACTACATCTATGCTAAAACCTAAAACGCTTCAACTGGTCACGTGACTTATAATCCACGTCAAGGATCGCTAACAGTTTCGCGTTCTATCAAAATGAACTTAGTTTATCATTTTGCCGCCCGTCACAGAATACCAACAGAAGTCAAGCTTGTGTATGTACTTCACTTTTGATGCCACAGTCACCCTACGCTCGGAGTTCGCGCTAGGGTTGTTAACTCTAGCTTATGCGAAAACAAGTATCGTGTTAATAGCACTCGTATCATTTGATGAATTTTTAAATAAAGTATATAAAACACAATAGTAAAATAAATGAACTTTAATTGTATTTATGAAGTCATTGAGAATGTGTATGTCATTATTCTAAGTTTTTTTTTATTGTTTTGTATAATACATATATGTATTTTTTTAAAGAAATTTAGATTATACTATTATAATTTGTTGTTTTATATACAAGTGCAATAACTTTAATTTATTTGTTCAATCTTTGCACAAAAAATATCACTATTTGCGTGCCCGAAGCGGGTGACACTCGCGCACGCAGCGGTCTCGACTGGTTTGGAATATCGTGTCGGTGAACGCTATGTGTGCGTTGATTTAGCGCGCTTTGTATGGAGCTTGACTTCTTTTAATTTAGTATTCTGTGCGCCCGTTCAGTGACGTCAGCGCGCTCCGATCGCTGTTTGCAGTCACGTGATAATGGGTATTAAATAAAACATTTTAAAATATTTTTGTTTAATTTATTAGCAACAATTGGGTTCTTAAAATATTTCAGTAGCGTTTAAAATTCTATTTTTTAAGTGTAAAATTAAATTTACGCGAATTTGTGATATGAATAATCATCTCTATTGCGCATACGAATTAGGTCAACGAAATAAAATGCTTAGATACCTGTTGTGAGCTCGCCAACGATTGCAGAGATGTAAGTATTGTCGGCATTGTATGTACATGAACACAGCACCACCGGTGAAGCCGACTGCCACTACCACCAACTTCGTCCAGAAAGGCCATGCTGAAAGTCATACAGCAACAATTACAATACAATTAACATAGTGGGATGCCTCAATAATAATGTATGTTTCATATCTAAAGGTCCACTTGCACATTCTGATAAGCTAATCAATCCATACTACAACGTATGAACTTATTAATATAATCTTCATTTAATATTTCACTACGATGGTCAAAATAAATATCACCAATTATAAGAAGCTCTAGATTAACGTCGTTATTCATAGACAGTATTAAAATCTATTTTTATTAACGAATTTTTTGTCCCTTTCGGACGACTTTTGAATTCAGTTTGAGTGAAGAAGACAAAACATTCGATAGCTTAAATAGATTTTAAATCTGAATATGAATAAGGCCATAAAAATAAAGCAACATAACTTGTGTAAATAAATACTATTTTAATACAGAAACGATTTGTTGATGAATAATTGATAAAAATAGAATATATGCTGAGATCCCACCTAAGAGCGACCTTCCCTCATGGAGTTACCTAATAAAATTAACAATTTATGTAAAATGTAGATGAATAAAATAAAATTAAGTCGTCATCTTTTTATGAAATTCTCCTACAAACACCTGATGGTGCTGCTGATAGGAGATCCTGCCAATAGAATACAAAATGCTATACGAAAACTTGTATGTTACTTTTCTGCATTACCGACGCGACGTCGGGATAAATCTGGTGTTCATTTATTATGTATCACGGTTATTAATTTCTATTCCATGAGCAATAAAAATAGATTTATTTAGACGACCTATGTACATATTGTGGTCTTACCGATAAGTCCACGGTTGACCTCTTCGACGGCGCGTTCGATAAGTACAAATAAAGACCACATGACGCACAGCGCCGCCACGCAGTGAAAAAGTACGGCACAGCACAGCCGCCGCCGCTCCACGCCGGACATCTCCAGCAGGCGCCACTGGGGAACAGCCAGCCTATACTACTCAACTCACACCATCATAGCAACCGCCACTATATTCTGGCATTATATCTAGCGCCAAAACTCAATTCAAAACAAAAATTACATCAACATTATGTTCCTTCTAAATAAATGTCTTTAAATATCGTAACCGTCACCTTGTGGCGAGAAATAATAGTCACGTAGCAAGATGTTGACGCAAATGACACATTAAAACCAGTGTACAAGCATACACAATACACACACGTATTCTAACATCGTTATTGATAGGAATGTAATAACGTGATTATACCTCGTTGAACGGTTTTATTTTTGTATGCATGATAAAGTTGAATTTGCATAATTCACAAGATCTCGTCTCCGACGCAGTCAACCATTGCTGCAAGCAACTCTGGTGCACGTACTTAAGGCTTCCTGGAAAGATAAATTACAATTATTTCACATGAATTTAAAATTGCGTGAAGCAATATATCTACACGCCTAATCATTTTTCTACTATTACGTTGAAGGTCAATGTGTAAAACAAAATTGCTTGTCTGGTAAACGGTATGCATATAAAAATAAAAACCTACAGGCGGCACATAATTGTGATTTTAACATGTTATTAATATTTTGAAAAAGTGAACAACGATCATGGGATGTACACAATATAACGACTAAATATAATTCTAAAAATATTCCTATCGTAATTAGTCCATTTTATTATAATTTTAGCGGTCTACCTCAATTTCACCCAGGTCCAATATTGTTTATTTTATTGTAACTCTCATCTCCACCTTCTATAGTCTACACCATCTTTTGGCATCAAGAAAAATTTAAGTCTAATGCTAACGGGCTTGCATACGAAAATTTCAATGCGAGATGCTATGAAAATTCACAAAATATGTAAAAGATGTTTCATTGCCAGAAAGTAATATAAATGGTTAATTCTGTTTTTACAATACTATTCTGAATCATAATTCAATATTTACAATAATCTAATGAAACTCGCTCCTATTTGGTGTTACAAAAACTCCTCACATATTATCTCTTGCTTATTGCTTATTAGGGCCGAAACTGCGTTAAGCGGGCACGGGCGCGGTTTCATACAAAAGTGCTCCGTCGCGGGGCTCCGCGCGGGCGTCCCGCACGGGGACGCGCGTCCCGCACCCGCGCCGCGGAGCCCGCCTTCGTGCGTCGGAACCCGTCGCGGGGGCACGCGCGGTAAAGCGCGCGGTGTCCGCCAGCGGTAATATGACGGTGATGGCATAGGGATTAGGGCACCGAGACGTGGCCTCTCACTTTGGACTTCATTAGAAGGCTCAAAGTCACTCAACGAGCAATCGAGAGGTATGCTCGGTATTTCCCTACGAGATCGACTCAGAAATGAGGAGATCCGTAGGAGAATAAAGGTCACCGACATAGCGCAAAGGATTCTATAGATGATTCATAGCGAAAGGTTCTAGAGTGGAGGCCACGTACAGGCAAGCAAAATGTCGGACGCCCGGTTACAAGGTGGACGGATGACCTGGCTACATTTGCAGGAAGTCGCTGGATGCAGGCTGCTTCCAACAGGTCGATGCGGAGACCGTTGGGGAAGGCCGATGTTCAGCAGTGGACTTCCTGTGGCTGAGATGATGATGATGATGAATATACTTGAGCAAAAATAAAGATTTTTTACTTAGCGCAATGTTATTGCCAGCCTTTCCGTTGGTGATATGACTGATACAGATTTTACCCTTAAGTTGTTGACCATCAAATATGGTTCCAGTTTCGAAGATAATTCGCCATAGACGCCATAGACCGGTATCGAAACTTTAAAATATTTGTACAATGAGTTTTCATTTTCTCTTAATTTACTGAACTTTACAACAAATTCTCCGCCTAGCAACCTAAATTCAATTAACAGCCTTCCTGGCTGTCGTTTTTTTTTTTTGCTAGTCGTCGTTTTGGTATGTAATAATATATTAAGCTCTCCATCGACACGACTGTACATGCACACCTTTAAAATTGAACCAGCGACACTGCGTAAATCCGGTCTCCGCGACGGGTACCCGCGACGGGGACCGTCGCGTTCTCACGGAGCCCGCCCGCGTGTCCACGCGAGGAAACGCGCGACGGTTGCCCGTCGCGGGCGCCCGCTTAACGCAGTTTCGGCCCTTAAACGTTACGTGTTTTCCTACTACTTATAAATGGTCCAAGCAGCATATACCTACAGCTATATAATAATACATATTGACTATTATTTAAAATTTGCAATACGACAGAAATGGGCAAGATTTGATCACAATTCCATATTATATGTACATACATACAAGTGTTTTTTTAGTAGTTCACAAGTTACATGTTAGCTATGTGCTATAGTATAACCCTTATACTTTTTTATTGAAAAGAGTGGCGAGGCGAGCATGCAACTGCATATCTGAGATGGACAACAGAATGTGAATCCTCGTATCCGTCGTGACCGCCCATAACAATTCAGAATGGTATCCAAACACTTCTGCAAAAGGATATTACATGGCAGGCAATTTCACGTTGTACCTAGGGTGGCTGTAAGTGACTGTACAATTAGGAGAAAGTTGAAGGAACGTGGATACGTGATACCATACAAACCAGCAAATGGGCCGAAATTAACTACAGACCATCGAAAATCGCGCCTTAGCTTTGTACGCACAGATCACTCCCAATAGATACCTAATGCAAGGCAGCGGTTGCGCGCCACACATATAAGGTATCAGAAATATATAAACCGATGCCAAATGTCGCGTCATCAGTGTCGTCCAAGTAGTGGACCCGCACATGTCGTCGCAGGTTGGCGAAAATTACATTTTGGGAACATAATATTACAGTTAAAAATGATTTGTTCAATAAAATGGTGTGCAAAACCTCAAAAAAATAAAGTACCTAAAAAAACGCAATAAGTTTTCATCGATAACTAATATTCTTTAAATTAATTTGGTTCCGAGCGAGCTCAATTTATACTGGTTAAAGTATCAATGTCAAACAGTCGAGTTCGGATAGAGAATCAGCCGTCTCTTTTTCGCATAGCAATAACCGTAATAAGCCATCTTTTTTTGGCGAAATCACGCGTTCTTCTAGTGTTTGACGCATGTTTATAATATAATTCCCAGAAATATCGATATTGTAAAACAATAATGTAAATTAATTTTATTAAATGAAAATGTCACAAAATATATATTGATTTAAATAAACGCAATTTACCATAATTACGTTATTTTATGTAATTTGAAATAGTTAAATTTGTTAACTAGGTAATTTTACAATATTTTTTTATTTATTTTTATCTCTGGCGTAATTAAATTTCCTTTTTTTTCCTCTAGTTGTATATGTTTTCAAATATAATGGGAGGGTATTTATCATAAGTTTTAGTATACTAAGTTTATTGAGAATTAGTAGCACAAGCTATTGCACTAATTTTAACATACGTTGTATATATCGTCTCAAAAACATTCATAGTTCGTCAAGTGAGTTTCATCGTCACTTGTCGATATTACATTTAATACAGCCGCCGTCAGAATTCAAGAAACGGAATAAGTTATTGTAGCCCTTTAGGGTATGAGGTTTAGTTATTTACTATTTCATATTTTGATCTGATCTTAATATAATAATAATAATATATATTAACACTTAATTTGGGTATTTCGCCATTATGGTATACAAAAATACACGATGAATAATAGAAATAAAACCGTTACATACTAAAGTATAAATCTTAATCCTATTTTATTCGTAGTTAGCTGTTGCCGGTTGGTATAATTTATCAGATCAGGCCGGTGAAAAAATAATATCAAACATTTAACAAGTTGGTAATCAAGTTATAGAAGCGATCATAACACATGAACTTACTGGCAAATCGAACTATCGATACATTTTTTTATTTATCGACTTGTGCCTCATCTCTCCAGTGATGTCCAAGTGACCGCGCTGCAATCCGCCCACCCCCCGCGCAGTTCCCTTCGTTGGCGTTTTCGGTTCAAAACAAAACTATCGTAATGCGGTATCTATTGGAAGTGATCTGTGTTTGTACGTAAGCACCTAAATTGGTCATAACTCAAACCTCCAGTGGAACAAAGTCCTATTTTCTGATGAGTGTAAAATTATGCTGTATGGTAACGACTATAGGAACAAGGAACAATGGAGAACCGTATGGAAGCAGTAATAAAAGCTCAGGGGTGGAATACATTTTATTTTATTGGAATTAATGGCAAAACGGGCTTGCCGTTTGGGCTCGCCATCCTGAGCCATAAGATGTTTAGTCTCAATATGTCCAGTAGTTACTCAGGCTACAATATCCTCCAAACCGAAACACAACAGTGCATTTATACTGCTTGGCGGGAGAAATAGACATTATTATGTATCTACCCAGGCGGCCTCCCACATATTATGAGAGACCTACCTACCTAGAGAGAGTACATCTTATTAAATAAACGTTTTTTATCTTTTCTTTCCATTTACGTGTGTAGTTTTATCAATTTTCTTCTTACTCCATACCGGGTAAAATGACTCGTTAACAAAATACGAAACCTATTAAAATTTTGTTTCAATTTAGAACATCCACATAATATACATATTTAACATAAACTTGCAAGGTGTTTTGATTTTTCTAATGAAAAGTGTAGTTCTGTTTATGTTAAATGTTTAGTTTTTAAGTTATTTATAATTTTTGATAACTAAATTATAAATAACATTGCCGTTAAAACGTAAATTCATTCAATTATATATAAAAAAAATGGCACGAAATCTACGCCGTGTTTGTACATTTTATGTGGTGGTAAATCACGAGAGGCATTCCATCAGTTCAGTTTATTAAGCAACGTATACATACTTTGATTTCTACATGCTCCCCTTCAAATAGGTTATTATTTAGAATACATTATAGGCCGAGATATAATTAGGGTACTCATAAATACTCAATATCTTCGGCAGCTTTTGCGGGATTTTAGTGATTTATTTTTCATTGGAAAGAACGTATTGACAGGTTGATCCCAGGAATACAACACAAAGATCTGATAATCATCTTCGGACCTAGAGAGTAGAACTCTTGAAAATTAAGAGCGTTTACACCTTGCGCGCAAAGTCAACTATAGGTATTTTTTCGTTTAATTTCACGCACACATAAGTGACCAAAGCTGTGTGCGTAGAGCTGTCGCGTCGGCTCGCTATAAAGTCAGCTCAACCAACTTTGATCCGTGCGCTTCAACATTCAAATATTGAATTGAAATGTAACTTATGATTTATATATTGCTAATATAATATGTATGTATCTGTATCAGCCCATATACGTCCCACTGCAGGGCACGGGCCTACTCTACAATCGAGAATACGATTGAGAGTGGTTAGGCCATATAGTCCACCACGCTGGCCTAGTGCGGGTTGGCAGACTTACATACCATAGAAATTCTTATAAATCGCTATGGTATGCAGGTTTCCTCACGATGTTTTCCTTCACCGTTTTAGTGCGTGGTGATTGATTATCAATACACACATGACTCCGAAAAGTCAGAGGTGTGCCCTGGGATTCGAACCCGCGACCACGTTGAACATGTAGGCAGCCGCGTCTGGTCCGTTTACCAACAGGCAACAGGCCACCACGCACTTAATAATATAATATAATAAAAATATTTTATTTGCATTATAAGTAGACAAATATTACTGTGCAAGCAATGAACAATACAAATTTAGGTACTAATCATATTTTCGTTATTACTACATTGTTAAGTTGCATTCAAAACAGTGTTCAATCAGTAGACACTACGGACGTTTTATTAATCATTTCGTGTTAGAACAGACACGCACTTGTTCGAACACATGAATAGAGTTAGGGGCCTTACAACCCCTTACAATTACGAAATATATTTAATTTTATATTACAATATATAACATAATTTAGCCTCGGAATTACATCCCATTATATTATCTGAAACATAATTTATACTCACTACAAAATCATTGTATAAAATTATATATTTTACTACCAAAGTACTAAGATGTGGCAATCGCAGTCCACGCGTAGCTATTTTTACTACGCACGGCAAAATCAACTGCAGCCAGGCCGGAGCGACGAGCGATACGTCCTCCCTCTAGAAAGACCCCCTCTTTTGGGGGTTAACGTCACTCGCGTCCGTAGGCTTTGACTCTAGATTCCCTACACGTGACCCCTGGTTAGTGCCAAATGAGTGAAACAGTTAGTGGTGGTAGGACTTGTGTCCGCCCGGGTAGCGACCACCGTCCACGAGGCGTAAAGACCGCCATAGTGATCTCCGTAAGGGGATCGCGTTCCGGGATCAGCCAATGGTTTTCCGGTTTTTTCGAGGGTCTTGAGTCCGGGCATGAGGTTGTACCGTGTGGGTATTTTCGGTCCTTTGTCGAAGGGAGGAACGTTGATCCGCCGGCCAGGGAGACCCGTGGAAACGGTTGTCCGCTGGCCGCCCGCGGTATAGTACAGGGGCCCAATTGGGGCTAACTACCTCGAGAGGCTGCCTCACCATGCCGCGCATAATCTTGGGTGGGTCCGTCGTGCCGGTTGGTGACCAGAAGTGGAGTCCCGGCGGCCCATCCCGGGAGGGTACAGGGGCCCTTCCGTCCGGCGGATCAATTCGCTTCCTGCCGACCCTTTCGTGCCGGTGCCCATTCGGCCTTCTTAGTGCCCGAACTTAAGCTCCTCGTTGCCTCTTCACCAATCCCTCTACCATGACAGTGCAACCAAACAGAGCAGGTCCTTCAGCGGTGCTTAACCCCACCACCGCGTTCACTATGGAGTTCACTAACATCCGCGGACTCCATACGAATCTCAATGCCGTCCACCACCATCTCGAGACGGCCCGGCCTGCTTTGCTCTTCCTAACGGAGACGCAGATTCGTTGTCCGACCGATAATTCTTACCTGTTGTATCCCGGTTATTCGCTTGAAGTAAACTTCAAGCCTAAAGCCGGGGTATGCTTGTATGTTCGGTCGGACATCTGCTGTCACCGTTTGCACTGCATGGAGGACCCCTCCTTCTCCGTTCTGTGGGTGCTCGTGGATTTAGGTTCCTTGAGCCGCATCTACGTGTGCCTTTACAGGTCTCAACAGGGACGATAAGACGACTCGGCTGTTCAGGTATCTTAGCCAGGCGGCTGATGATGCGCAGGCGCAGTTCCCTTTGGCCGAAATAGTGGTCTTGGGGGATTTCAATGCTCATCACGAACTGTGGCTGGGCTCCTATCCAAGACTGATCATGCTGGCAGAGCTGCCCATGCATTCGCTCTGACTCATGACTTGACACAACTGGTGAACCAGCCCACCAGGATCCCGGATGTGGCGAGTCATGCGCCTTCTCTGCTGGACGTTCTGCTGGCGAGTCACCCAGTCGGGTATCGTGTGACCGTTAGTGCGCCTCTGGGCACTTTCGATCACTGCTTGGTTGGGTCGTCAGTACCGATCGCATCACCTCCAAGTCCCGTGCAGGTTAGGCGAAGGGTCTGGCATTACTCGTCGGCAGATTGGAATGGTATGCGGGAATATTTGGCATCCATCTCTTGGAGGCAGTGCTGCTTTGAGGATAAAGATCCCTCAGCGAGTGCCAACGCTATTGCCGACGAGATCAGACTTGGAATTGAATACTACATTCCTTCCTCTGAGATCGCCAGTAAGGGCTGTGGACGCTCCTGGTTCAATCGTGCATGCGCCGATGCTGTAGGTGACAAACAGGCGGC
Organism: Hyles euphorbiae; assembly: GCA_023078785.2. Classification (NCBI taxonomy): domain Eukaryota; kingdom Metazoa; phylum Arthropoda; class Insecta; order Lepidoptera; family Sphingidae; genus Hyles; species Hyles euphorbiae. The sequence goes on from CM041050.1 coordinate 15,135,833, forward strand.
GTATCGCGCTTCGATCAGGGGTCGCGCCATGAAGGATCCCAATATCAGTTCCCTCAAAGAAGCCTACAACCGTGCCACCAAGGCCTGCAAGAAGGCCTACGTTAGGGCGGATGCCCAGCGCGTTAGCAGGATTGGGCGTGCGTTGGCCGATCACCCAACTAGCAGTCGTGCTTATTGGAGGTTGGCCAGGGCCGTTCAATCTAACTTCTGCCGTCCAGCGTTGCCGCCGCTGAGGTACCCAGAAGGGTCGCTGGCCCATAAGCCGCAAGAGAAGGCTGCCTTGCTGGCAAATCTCTTTGCGGCTAATTCCCGCCTCGAAGACCGTGGTTCCCAGCCGCTGCCCACACTGCCTGATTGCGGTTTCTCAATGGCAGATATTCGCATCAGGCAGTGTGATGTGCGGCGTGAGTTACGGTCTCTCGATGTGCGGAAAGCCAGTGGTCCGGATGGGATACCAGCGTTGGTTTTAAGGGCTTGTGCAGCCGAGTTGTCTCCAGCACTGACTCGCCTCTACCGAGCGTCCTACCGCACAGGTGTTGTGCCGGAATCTTGGAGGGAGGCCAATGTGCAACCGATCCCCAAAAAGGGTGATCGGTCGGACCCTACCAATTACCGCCCTATCGCTATCACTTCAGTGATATGTAAGGTCATGGAGCGGATTATAAATGCTCAATTGGTCCGCTACCTGGAGGATCACACGTTGATCAGTGACCGACAATACGGATTCCGTCATAATCGATCGACGGGTGATCTTCTAGCGTTTGTCCTGCATCGCTGGGGTGAGGCGATAGACCGGCGTGGCGAGGCTCTTGCTGTGAGCCTCGACATTGCCAAGGCGTTTGATACGGTCTGACACCGTGGTCTTCTGTCCAAGCTTCCGGCATACGGTCTACCCGGCAACCTGTATTCGTAGATTTCCGGCTTTCTGCGTGGGCGTAAAATACGTGTAGTCGTTGACGGACACGCTTCGGCGCTCATGTCGGTAAATACCGGAGTTCCTCAGGGCTCGGTGCTGTCGCCCACCTTTTTTATTCTGCATATCAATGACATGTTGTCGCTTGGCAACATTCATTGCTATGCAGATGACAGCACGGTTCATGGGCGATACCACTGCGGGCCTCCGGGTTGCCGGGTCGAAACTGTGAGGGGACGTGAAGATCTTGTCATTGAGCTCAACCGGACCTTGTTCTCATTTCTACATGGGGTTCCAGGAATATGGTTGAGTGCAATGCCAAGAAAACCCAGGTGTATGCTTTCACGTGCAAAAAATCCCCGTTTTCTCCCCTCCCCATTCTTCAGGGTGCTCCCCTCTCAATGCGGAATGACCTAAGTATCCTTGGTGTGGATATCCGCTGTGATCTCAATCCAAGGAATCACATCGAGGGCGTAATAACTGCCACATCACGCAGGGCTGGAGTCCTGAACAGCGTGCGTCGGTTTTTCACGCCCGGTCAGCTTTGTCGTTTATATAAAGCGCAGGTCCGGCCGGGTATGGAGTACTGCTCGCACCTCTGGTATGGATCCGCCCAGTACCTGCTCGATGCCTTGGATGGATTGCAGCGGCGGGCCATCCGCATTGTGAATGATGCAGACGTTACGAGCAACTTAGACTCGCTACAACTCCGGAGAGATGTCGCCTCTCTAAGCGTGTTCTACCGCCTGTATCACGGTGAGTGCTCTGAAGAATTGTTCAACTTGATCCCCTCCTCTCCATTCCTAACCAGAACCACGCGTGCTGGCTTGCGAAGCCATAGCTTGACGGTCCACACCATCCCGGCGCGAACCAAACGGTTCTCGAATTCGTTTTTGTGCCGCACCGTCAGGCTGTGGAATTGTTTGCCGTCACACGTGTTCCCTCCTTCCTACAATCCTGGGTCCTTCCGCCGTGGTGTGAAGAGGCACCTTAGCAGGCCGGCATAATTGTTTCCATTGGCATGGGACTGCCGTCCGATGCCACGATGCCAATGGATACTCTGCCTGGGCGGCATTGGCACTTACCATCAGGTGCAAAGCCGCCATTACGCCAGGCCATTAAAAAAAAAAAAAACAAAACAAGCCTTGCGGCGGTCTGATTTGAGGCGCGCCGGATAGCGTGTTTTATAGTGGTTTTACATAAAAACTAATTTTGTTGAAATATAAAAATTATAATTTATTGATAAGGTGTTCTTCTATTATAGTATGCAATTACTATATAAAATTATGTACGATAAGTTGGTGAAAAAAAAATTGTTCTTGACAAGAGTTTCTGAATAAATTTTCATTGTTTAAATTTTTATTTTTCGGGAACTAAACACAAAAAGATTATTTTTATTAGCAAAATCCCTCCGTAAGGGTCTTATTAGTCTGATGATATTTTTATTTTCGTCTTATATTTAGTGATTTCAAATATCTTAAGCTTCTAAATTGTCGAAGCCTAAATAACGAAACCTATGTTCAATAATTAATAAATGAATTGCTTTTGACTTTGATTTGTATACATTTGGTATGGTATTAAAATTATTGATGAAAGTCACACTTGTATGCCATTATGGAGGCAGATCATAGAGCTCTTACCTATTGTATTACAATACTATACCTATGTATTACAAGTGAAATAAATGATTTATGATTTAATAATCCTTACATTATTCCCAAATTATCTATCAACCTATAATGTTCTCTACCAAAATCCCTAGATGACAACCTTTTCTAAAATTAGTACTAATTATTTTTCCTTTAAATTGTTTATTGGTGGCTATTAACTCGCTTGAAAAGTCCTATTTTAAGCCAAAAAGCACGCAGAAAGTATAAACGCTCTTAAAATTAACCCTAAACTGTCTCTTCTTCAAAATATTCAAACTTGTAATCTTCAAAATGTTGTAATAACTTGTACTATAATAAAATATTACATCTTTAAAAATTTAGTACCTTATAAATATTTTTAAAAAGGAAAACTCTGATGAATTGCAATTTTTTACTTTCAATTATTATGTATTGGCCATATTGAGAACATAATAAAAAAAATGACAAAAATACTAAATAATCTTATAACCTTATTGCATTTTATGGGTAGTTCTACGATAAGAGGTTTCGAGCCCATAGAAGATGCGGCCAGGGAGAAAAGTTGGATTTTTTTCATGAAAATGTTAAATTATGCTAATTAACCCATTGATTAACCTTTTCACCCAAGGGCAGGTCACTTCACACATATTTTATTACTTTTTCGAAGGCCAGGGTAAATATCGAGACCAGGGGAGAGATTCGGGCAATGAAATAATGAATTAAATTAATAAAATCAACTTTTATTAAACATTACACTTAACTTTTAATCGGAAAGCGAATTGATCCGCCGGACGAAAGGGAGGGTACCGAGATGGGCCGCCGGGACCCCACTTCCGGTCACCAACCGGCAAGACGGACCCACCCAAGATTATGCGCGGCATGGTGAGGCAGCCTCTCGAGGTGGTTAGCCCCGATTGGGCCCCTGTACAATACCGCGGGTGGCTAGCGGACAACCGCTTCTACGGGTCTCACTGGCCGGCGGATCAACATTCCTCCCTTCGACAAACGACCGAAAATACCCACACGGTACAACCTCATGCCCTCGAAGAAACCGGAAAACAATTGGCTGATCCCGGAACGCGATCCCCTTACGGAGATGACTGACTATGGCGGTCTTTACGCCTCGTGGACGGTGGTAGCTACCCGGGTGGACACATAAGTCCTACCACCACTAAACTTCAATATACGGTATATTATATATAAATCTGACTTCAGTACAATCTAACTATATTTAAATTACTTTGTGACTACATTATATGATATATTTTAGCTCCCCTGGCTAGTAAGTCTCTCCCTGGTAATTAACTTGGCAGGGGAAATACGCCAGGGGAAAGACGTTTTCATGATAAATTCAAATATTGTAATCGACGTATAACATTTTTGGCTTAATTAAATATCCCACTTGAATTAGTACACTATTATTGAATAAATGTAATATTACACAAATGAATCAAATCATTAATATAACTTTTATGACTTACCAGGGGAGAGATATAATGACTTTGCGAGATCACTACACCGCACGTACGCGTCGCGACAACTAGCAAAATGGCGGCCTCTAACGGCTCGCTTGTCATTTGTGGCTAACTTCACGACGTTAGATGTCCTTGAGAGGAATTTGCAATACTTCCGTTTTATTTTTATGTTGGTATTAGTGGAACAAAATTTGCCAGGGTAAAGATACAAAAAATATGGGACAAAGTTTAAGTTTAGAAAATATACACAAAAAACATACTTTGTTGGATTTTTTCTTAAAATTATTGTAGTATATTTATTAAAATGCATACTTAACATGCTTTAGTTTAGAAAGCGATACAAACAAATTAGGTACGGCAGTAACTTTAACTAAAATCGGCAAAGGGACAGGCCAGGGTAGATACTTTTTTGGACTTTGTTGGCAATTTCAGAAAAAAATATAATATTTCAGCATTTAATAGTGACTCTATTCATTGAAGTACTTTAAAATGGTGTAATTGATTGTAAATGATTGGACAATATGGAATAAAAAACCTATTAAATATTGATTGCCGTTCAAGTTACCTCTTATCGTAGAATCACCCTTATATTGAATAATATGAACTGACTTACAAATAAAGTATAGCTAACAATGGACATACAATACCATGTACAATGTAAAATATATATATTAATAGTCATCAATTATGAAATGGTTTTTTAAAATAACTACTAATAGATTTTATACAATATACTGCATGTACATAAAGAAACAGCTACAATAATAAATTGATAATGACTGTTTTACAAATAATATTAAATAAATAAATTTATTAACAAAGCTATAATAAAGTTGCCATAACAGAGCACTTTTAGTAGAATTTGCTACAATATATGTTTTGTTTTTAAAGTTGATATTGGTGTTTATCTTTGTACATAAATAACCATACATCAATCTGCACAAATAATGGTTCACAAGTAAAAATACAACAAATATATAGAAATATTTCTCAGAAAATCATAGAATCTATTTTAGTACCATCAAATAGTTTTAAGTTTACTCCTTAAAATAGGATTAAAATGACTTAATGTGTCTTCATAGTTCACTCAAAGCATTCACTTGATTGGTGTAGTTTTTTACACTGTTTTAGCAATAAAATTAATTAAATAATTTCATGAACAAAGCTATCATAAAGTTGCCATAACAGAGCACTTTTAGTAGAATTTGCTACAAAATATGTTTTATTTTTAAGTTAATATTGGTGTTTATTTATGTAAATAAATAACCATACATCAATTTGTGCAAAGATTGATGTTGATGTATGTTTATTTATTTACATATTTCTCAGAAAATCATGGAATCTATTTTAGTACTTACCATCAAATAGTTTAAGGTTTACACCTTAAAATAGGTCTAAAATTACTTAATGTGTTTTCATAGTTCACTCAAAGCATTCACATGATTGGTATAGTGTTTTTACAGCTTAAGAACTAGGAATTTTTACCTGAACAATAGCATGGAGCAAGCAGCGGATTATGCGCTTCACTCTCGCAATGGCATATTCGGCATATGTCTCCACTGGAGTTACTGCATGATGTCTGACTGCTGCCAGAGCCTGCTCGGATCGGCTCTCTGCCGCCTCCTCCGCCCCATTCCCAACTCTCTATATCAGATGAGTTTTTTACATTTATTTGTTGAACGGGCATCGTGTTCTCACACAATTCGAATAACAACGACATGAATGCAATATTTATATTTTTAAATTGTTTTCTTGCTCGCTTTAAATATCGACAAAGCAAACTGTACTGAAAACATGTCTATTCACGGTATGTCACGTCACAGAACAATAATTATATTTACAACATATTGTACATGATTATGAACAGAAGTCTTTTACAGAATTTTAGTCACGTTTCTCAACAACACAGCACTAAAAAAAGAAAATATTATTTCTAAATAATCAAGCCCCGACGTCTGACCTGACAACCACATACAAATCAAATGTTGCCATTGATGAATAATAACCTTCAATGATTTATTCAAAAAATCTACCTCAATGGCTCATACAAGAATGCCGGCGCGACGCGACGCCACACATAGCAACAATATTTGAACACTCATTTGTACACTTGCATAATTACATGTGTAGCATGGGTATTTGCGTATTTGTGCAAAGCGTGTTTAAATATTTCCGTATTAGCCATTCGGTGTCGATTTTACGTCTACACACCAAAGCGTGCAAAGTTAAAAAACTGTGTATATTCTGCCACACTTGCGCAATGTATGTAGTTGTTTGTCAATCACTGAGCGGAACGAACATTTATATTTCTTCACTAGATGGTCTGGAGCAACGAAAGTACTTGAATTTATTTAGGTGCTTAATTGAGAACCGTGTATATAGAACCCTAAAAGTAAAAGTCATAATAAAAATTGAAATTTGTTCAATGAAGCCTGGATCGGAATTCTTAGATGATTTGTTTTATTTATTTATTATTTATTTATTTAATCCTTTATTGCACAAAATAAAAATACAGTAAAGAAACAACACAATAATAATAGTACAAGAGGCGGAAGATGGATATTGAAAATAAGAAAAATGAGCGGGCAGTCTAAGGTATATAAAATAGTAATATATATAATATATACATACATATATACAAATACATACCAACAAAATATATTAAAATACACATACATACAATTTACCATATACATAAATATATACCTATCCTAACATTATATATTAGTATATAATGTTATGATAGGTATTAGGATAGGTTTTATATTAGTATATTCTTTATTTATTCATGTATATATAAATTACAATAGATATGATTACAACGGCGGCCTTATCGCCACCAAATATATTCTAATTATATATACCTACAATGTAAATAAAAACATAAGGTTACATACATTAAGTAAACTATGAATATGATAAAAATGAAGAAGTGATTTTAGGAGTATCACTTTATTTTTTACACATGTTATAAATAATGACTATCACACACTTAAATAGTACAAGAGTACCACGTTCACAAAATCAAGGTCCAAAGTAATTTTTGTATGTTTGAATTGTTTTAAAAACTGTGAGTGAATTTGTTTGCAAAGTACGTATGGCAGGTGCAGAAAAAACTGTGTTCAAATGTGTGGCGAAGTCTATGCTCAAATATTTGTCTACGTCTGGCGCCGGCATTATAGTAATTTAATTGCAAGCAAACAACTTTAATCTCTATCAACGAATTGCATGTTAATTTATATACATAATTTGTTTGACCACGGTTATTTCAAGAACAAATGCTATATACCTTAATTTACAGTATTTATTATATTAAATATTTGCCTCCAATTCGTGAAAATTCCTGAAGTTACGGTTACGCCATGGTTACGCCGATAAGAACAGGAAACAAGAGAGGTTGGTCACATAGCGCCACTGTCTTGTAAAGTGGACGCTAAAAGAAATGTAAAAAGAACTAAGAGCGGGATTTTTAATGAACTAGTTCGCATAAGTTACCTAAAGGAGGGCTCTTCCCACCTAGGTCGTTCGCGATCTACCCAAGACTAATGTCAAACAAATTTCATACGTCTGATGTACAGTTGACGCGCAGCTAAATATTTACAAGAATACCATTTTGTACCAAAACGTAAACTTAATTGTAACCACACGGCAACTTGATCGGCGCGTCAAAAAGTTACGTGAATCGCTCTAATTCACTGTTCAAGGGACCACAGACCAATAAGAAAAGGGACCAAATAACATGCACCAGACTCAAACTGAGAAGTGCACCAGGTTTTAATCAAAGCAAGAATAATCAAAATCCTTTCACCCAGTACAAAATTATACATGATGAAATAATTGAAAACAACATGCATTCCACAGATGATGCAGTCGAATTGAGAACCTTTTTTTAAAGGCGATTTTATAAAGATCAATTCATGTGAATTCGATTCAGATCAGGAATCGATTCAATGGGTTACGATTGATTACGATCACAGTTACGATCCATTGCGATTCAAAAAATCGATTTAATCCTTAAGATCGGGCACCTTTAATCTGTGGTCAAGACTTAAGTGGCAACACTCCTTTTCCCTCTTTGACTTGGGACTTCTCTACCGCGGGGGCAGCGTCTGTCTTCATTTGATCTAGTTTTGTTTTATTTAAACTGAAAATATGGAAGTCCCAGCGCAAATTACAGCTGAGTTAAACAGTTTAATTTATGAATATTTCCAGAATGTAGACAAATCATTGGCACAAGAAGTTTTAAAGAGAACTAAAGCGGTAAGTACCCCACGAGTGTATATAAACCACGTGTGGACCCGGCAACTACACGTGTTCACTTTGGTCATTAATGTTAAATTTAAACAATCTACTACTTCGATATGTTTCTTTTTACTTTGACGCATAATTGTTTTGAAATCCCATGTGATAAAATTATTGATTATGCTAGGTTATGTGTGTCCAACCTGTACGCTACAAATTATTGAAACTGTTTTTGTTAAGCGTTTTATTGTTCCTCAGCTTTCAACATGCTGTTTATTCGTAATCGAATTACATATTTTGTTATATTTTTAGTTTCTTATTTGTATTGAGCCTCCGCTTTTCTATTTTATTAGATTCATTGATAGGTTTGAATTTTTTTCATGGTAGTTTATTGGATATATTATTTAGATATAACCCAGATTCGTACTTCTATAATTAAGTGTTCATTCAATAATGCCAATGCCAAGTTGGTTGCTTATCTCATGGTTGGCGTCATGTCAGCTCTTGAACTTGAGCAATGCTACTAAGAATGTTAAATAATTATGTGTTACATGGTATTATTCTGGGTAGTAGGCAACTCCTGCAGGCATATTACATGAATCCAGTAACCACCAACAAACCTGTTGGCTGGGCACTGCATGCCATTATCAAACATTTTACTTTTAAATGTACTTGGTAGATGATCATGTATGTTATTAAATGTTGTAACCATAAGTTTTATCTTAATTATTTTTTTATCTCGATAGCTTACTCTGCATAACAGATTGTAGGCTTATAAGTGAAGGAGAAGTTCTTAAAGCATTGACATTATGATTACTTTTCTTCTGCATCCACACTATGTGTTATAAATTACCTTCATATATTTTTTTATTACACATACAATTTAAAACTTAACACATTTGTATCTTTAATAATTACAGCTTCCAAATAAAACATTAATTCATTTTTCAATTTTTACAGAAACCAAGAGCCAAGAAATTACCAACTTTAATTGATATATTTACCAAATTTAAAACACAAAATAAACAACCCCTTAAAAAAGCTGAAAGGTAAAACCCAAATTGATTTGAATTTAATTTACAGTGTAATGTTTAAATTTAAAATAAATTATGTTTTTAATTTTTAGTGACTCGAGTGATGAAAGTGAAAAACCTGCACCAAATAAAGTTATTCAAGTAAATGGGAAAAGTCCTGCCGTAAAGAAAAAGCAAGAGTCATCAGACTCAGACAGCTCTGAAGATGAAAAGCCAAAACAAGTAATTAGCTTACTTTATCTACTTGTAATTGAATCAAACTGAAACTACAATGATGAAAAATATTTATTGAAATACTATGATATCAATGTATCTATATTCGTCACTACCTCTGAGTATAATTCTTGTAATTAACTGTAAAATTTGAAAGACGACTTCATTAAAATGTTACATTTATTATTTTAGGCCAAGAAACCAACTCCACCTGCACCAGCTAAGAAACCTAATGAATCATCAGATGATAGTGACAGCAGTGAAGACAACGCCACATCAAAGCCAACAAAACAACCAGTCAAGCCACAGTTATCAGCAACAAAGAAAATACAAAAAAAACAAGAATCATCAGATGACAGTAGTGATGATGATGATGAGTCAAACAAAAAAGCACTACCTGTTAAAACTGTAGCAAAATCGGCACCTGCTAAGAAAACAGAATCCTCAGATGACAGTGACAGCAGTGAAGATGAAAAACCCAAGCCTGGTAATAAAGTTCTGCCACCACAAAAAGCAACTCCTGCAAAAAAAGCAGAATCATCAGACAGTGAAGAAAGCAGTGATGAGGACACAGCTAAGAAATCTGTTAAGCCAGCAGCCCCAATCAAAGTAATTTCCAAACCCACCCAAAATAAGAAACAAGAATCTTCTTCTGATGACAGTGATAGTGATGAAGAGCCTTCCAATGTAGCTCAAAAACCTGTTGCCAAGGTACAAACTCCTGCAAAACCTCAAGCTAAAATATTGCCTAAGAAACAAGAATCTTCTGACAGTGATAGCAGTGAGGATGATGACAAGTCTAAAAACAAGCCTGCTCCCAAATCTACACAAATAAAACCCCAAGCAAAGGTGACTGCTCCAAATACTAAAAAACAGGAATCATCATCAGATGATAGCACTGATGAAGAAGAACCTAAATCAAAACAAGTTTCTAAGCCAACTCCAGCTAAGTCTACACCTGCTAAACCTGTTATAGCTAAAAAACAAGAATCTGAAGATAGTGAAGAAAGCAGCGATGATGAAGATGATAAGGCACCACAGAAACCTGTGCAAAAACCACAAGCTACGCCAGTTAAGCCTGTTGCTAAAGTTGCTGTTAAAAAAGATTCATCATCTGACGATAGTGATGAGAGCAGTGAAGACGAAAAACCCAAACCAGCACAGAAGACTCCTGCCAAACCTCAAGCCACTCCTGCCCAATTAAAAAAAACAGTAAAAAAAGAATCTTCTGATGATAGTGATGACAGCAGTGACAATGAATCAGCTAAGGCGACCCAAAAATCAACCCCTGCAAAAGCAGCAAAACCAACTGTTAAAAAACAGGAGTCATCGGATGATGATTCTAGTGATGATGATAAACCGAAACAACAGCCCACGCCAAAACAACAGCCAGCAAAAAAAAACAAGTCATCTGATGAAAGTGAAGACAGTGAAGATGAACCACCAACAAAAGTAATGAAAAAAGCAACATCAAATGAACAGGTAACCCGAAAAACCTGCAATAATTTATTGACAACCCATAAAAATGCCCAGAATGTTGTGTTTAATAATAATATGTCTTTATATTTCAGTCATCAGAAAACAGCTTCCAGACTGGCAAAAAGAGGAAAGCATCAGGAGGAGATTTTGTCCCTGCCAAAAAACCCTACAATAATTTCGTAAAAGTAAGATGTTTGTTTTTAGACACGCAAAAGTACTACTTATATTGCACCTGATGGTATGTGCAACAGAGAAAAGTATTGCTTCAAGAAATATCTATGTCTCTTCCCAGATGTTTCTATTATTTTTCCCATTTGCAGTTAATAGTAATAAAAAATGAGTGTTGCTTTCTTCACTCTTAATAATGTGAATGTAATACCTTATCAAAATAATACAAGAATTGTTCTCCAAGGAGACACAAATATCTCATTGTCAGTAATATTTTAAACAAAGTAAATGTAAACAGATTTTTACAATTAAATAATTGTGAATTTTAGGGTACTAACCATGTGTCAACACCAAATGAAAAGGAGGGAGTAAATAGTAAACCTGTTCCATTTCGTCGTGTTGTAACTGAAGCAGTCAGTGTTGATCCTAGACTTAAGGATAATTCTTTTGAAGCCAAGGTAAATGCCCTAAAGTTGCTAAACGCCAAGGCCACTCCATGTGATAATGGAAAATTGATAATATTGATTCAAAATCCCATGGCGCAGTTTCGGGCATTTACTTTAAAATATCCTAATTATATCACATAGTGTAGTCTTGGCGTTAATATAAAACCTTTTCTGTCAGGAGGGGGAAAACCAAGATGAAGATAATGATGATGAGGGTGAAGGCAATAAATCCGGCAATTGGAATAACCGGGGAAGAGGTGGATTCCAACGTGGACGCGGATTCAATGACAGAGGAAGAGGTGGCCAGAGAGGTCGCGGGGGATTTGGCGATAGAGGGGGACGAGGGGGTAGGGGTGGATATGGGGATAGAGGAGGCCGGGGAGGATTCGGGGACAGGGGTGGCCGCGGTGGATTTGGGGATAGAGGTGGCCGGGGATTCAATAGGGGAGGTCGCGGCGGAGATCGTGGTGGACGCGGTGGAGACAGAGGCGGCCGTGGCGATAGACATTCCTGGGGCGGCGACAGGGGAGGGTTCAATAAAGGGGGTTTCAAAGACAGAAAAAGTTTTGATGGAGGAGATAATTCTCAAAATAAGAAAATAGTATTTGATTAAATAGGTGAGATTAATATTTCAGGCCATACTTAACATGACATAAATTATGGATTATCATGTAAATTAAACAACACATCATTTAAGTATATCCTCATCTTTGATCCATATATCCTTTGTTAAATTACATACTTATTTAACAAAAGTGGTATTGGTTTGCTAAAATACCTTCTTAAGTGTAGTTTTTTTATTCAGTTACTTACAAAAGCATATTAATTATTTTGAAAAATGGAAAAGTTAAACATTATGTTGTGTGTTTTTAATGTATAAATATATTATCATTTAATATAAAATCTTTTTTTAGAGTGGAGCAAGAGGTTCCTGGGGGGAACGTGCCAGTCAAGACTTGAAACACACACGGGGCAAGTCATTCAAACATGAGAAGACTAAGAAGAAGAGAGGATCATACCGCGGTGGTGCCATTGACACAGGGGTACATTCAATTAAATTTGACGATTAATTATGAATTTTAATATTCGTTGTTAATACCACAAAAATATTCTATATAGAATTATTTTGTGACAATATTATAAAGTCAACCAAACAAATTTTGTGTTGCTGTTGCAACAAAACAAAGGCGAAACTTCTGCATAGCATTGTTGACGTTCAAATCAGGTAGAGGGCCTAGAGAAATAGGTCAATTTTAATATATTTTCAAGGGTCTTGCAAACTGCATCCATTCATAATAAAAGGACATTATAATACATTATTGACATACTTTTATTGATATTTTATGTTCAACTCAATAGTTGCACATTTCATTCAATTTTAATTATTTTTTTATTATTATAAATATGACTTCATCCATAAATTACTAGACTACAAATTCGGAACTACAATAATATTCCCACTAATCATTATGTTATGGGAAATGTGATGTATCCGTGTTGTAGTTGAGAATAATAACTCCAATAAATATTTTTGCTTGCAAAACCCTGACTTGAAAGATTAATATTAATAATGCCTGTTCACTTTTGTAGTTTAATGTTTGTAACGTAAATTTTGTAAATATGTTAGTATCTAAGAATGTACTTTAGTTACTATTGTATATAAACCAGTTGTTTAAGTTAGTACTACTGATGTACTTTTAATTATTATTTTTGGACGTACTGTGTGTTATTTTTAAGCTGACTTGTATGTGTAGCAAAGTAAGCCCGCCTTACATTATAATTTACTAAGAACAAGTGTTTTTTTTTATAGTGGTAACTAACATTCCGCTCATTTTGCTGGGTACTCTGTACACCATCCTGATATACAGGGTAAACCAAGACTGCTACCGAAAACGATGCTGGAGGGTAGTTTTAAGCTGAAATCAAACTAAAGTATTCCGTCTTACGCATATAGTGAAGAAGCGGCCCCAGATAATAGAAGCGGCTAACTGGCTAATCAGGACAATGGAACACACAAGGTCACGACTTAAGCGTATGACAAAGACGCGTTTCTCTAGAATTTATGGCCGCTTCTTTACTCTTTATTTTTTTGTGGTATCCTTACTAATATTATAAAGGTGAAAGTTTGTATGTATGGATGTTTGTTACTCTTTCATGAAAAAATGGCTCAACAGATTTTGATGAAATTTGGTATAGTGACAGCTGACACCCTGGATTAACACATAGACTACTTTTTATCCCGAAAAATATAGTGTTCCCGTGGGATGAGTCAGGAAACCAAATATACATATTTTCTACTCTTTCAAATTCGAATAGTTGGCACGGGATAGGAGAGGACAGGATTGAACAGCATTCAATACGGACGGGAAATATAGTCGACGGCACGCGGGAAATATAGTTAGTAGACACGCGAAATAATATGTTCTTGATGTGGATTGGACTCAAAAACTATCTGCACCCGGGCGAAGCCGGGCCCGACAGCTAGTTTTAAATATGTATCGTGTTTGGGTGGTAAATCCATAGTTTTTGCTAAAGTAATATTTTAAACCAATAAACGGATGTATTGTATACTATTATTTTAAGACGTAATCATAAAAAAATAAAACCCTAGATTTAGATACTAATGATAAGCCCTTCAGTACATTTAGTTTAAAAGGGATGACAGTGAACTCGCACGAATTTTTAAAACGTTGCGAGCGAGAACTAATTTCAGCAAATCTCCACTAGAGATACACTGGAGCGTGCGCACCAATTACATCGGAACACTCCACGCGCTTTCCGCCCCGTTCATATATTTGTCACTGGTAAAAACTAAATAGGACGGGAAAAAATAAAAAAGGAATTGATGCATTTTTTAGAAAAAAAAGTGTTGCATTTTGTCTGAATTCCCTAACAAGACTACCAACTGGCTTCGTTTTCGGTAGCAGTCTTGATTTATTATATTGTGTATTTATTACCCAAACTTAATATAACTTGGTGAACCACTAACGAGCTCACAAGGATCACGAATATGGCGAGTCAAGCGCCTTATTTGTTGAACACGTATAAAACTAAATTGTTAAGAAGGAACCGACTGCTTTCAAATCTCATAGTACAGGCAATCGACTGTGGGCTCTTTTGTTTATTGGCAACATGATAACGGACCAATCAAAAAGTAGATAACAGCCCAGAATGTTTCCAATCTGTTTTAGAGTGTTGGTGAAACCTCAGAGCTTAGAGTATTTTTTTAGTAATTCTTTTTTGTGCCGCACCGTCAGTCTGTGGAATTGTTTGCCGTCTCACGTGTTCCCTCCTTCCTACAATCCTGGGTCCTTCCGCCGTAGTGTGAAGAGGCACCTTAGCAGGCTGGCATGGGACCCCCGTCCGATACCAATGGATTCTCTGCCTGGGCGGCATTTGCGCTTACCATCAGGTGCAATGCAGCCACTATGCCGAGCCAGATAAAAAAATGTTAATAATGATATATGTTACCCCGCCAATTGCAGGATTTATTATCAATAATATAAGTATGTATAAAGCACTTTATAAATATTTTAATAATACTGAAAAGAAAATTTAAATATATTTTGATGTACATATAATATAGGTATATTATATAGGTATTTAAACTAGGTATTAAGTTCATCTATACATATAAATAAAATTGAAGTGTCTTTTTTTATTTTTTTTTATTGCAGTGAATGGCGAGACGAGCATGCCGTTCGCCTGATGGTAAGCGTTGCGACCGCTCATGAACAGAAGCAAAACCAAACAACACCTTGATTTATAAAGCAATGCTTGGCATTCCACTGCGCTCGCCATCCTGAGACATAAGATGTTAAATCTCAATATGTCCAGTAGTTACTCTGGCTACAATGTCCTTCAATCCGAAACACAACAGTGCATTTAAACTACTGTTTGACGGGAGAAATAGACATTGCGGTGGTAACCACCCAGGCAGCCTCTCACATATGAGAGACCTACCACCAGTAAAAGTGTCTGTTTTAAGAGTGAAAATTAAAAAAAATGTCCTACTACATATCGTTATATACACGATACCTGTGCCGAAAATGATATATTTTTTTTTGTCTGTCTGTCTATTTGTTCCGGCTAATCTCTGAAATGACTGGACCGATTTTGACGGGACTTTTTTTGTCAGGTAGCTGATATAACAAGGAGTAACTTAGGGTACATTTATTTTAGAAAAATAAAGTAATGATGCAATGCCCGCGCGCAGCTCACGCACATGCCACCACTGGGGCGTTACGTCGGGCGCCTCCCACCACTTCTCCCACCAACGAATCAATATAACATTTACAAAATATTGTATATAAAGAAATTTTTCAATTAAGCTAATACAAAAAACTGATAATAAATGATAATTGAAATTTCATCATGGGACTGAATGAGACGGGACATAAACCGGATATAACGGGACGGAAATATAGTTAGTACGCGAAATAATATGTTGTTGCCAAATCAATACTGGACTCAAAAGCTATCTGCACCCGGGCGAAGCCGGGTCCGACCGCTAGTTGTATATAAAAATGTATGCATCTGAAAGACCTGTATCCATGGACAAGAATAAATTAAAAAAAAAACATGTTTTCAAACTCAGAACAATGTGTAACATAGAAGTAGCGCTATGGACATTTCACCGTACACTCTAATTTTGACAACAAGAAATAATTTTGCTGTGATCTCTTCTGATAGTTTATCGATGTCGATAGATGAACTTTATTTATAGCAAACTCGTAGACACAGTGGTAGATATTGAAAGAAAAATAAAGAATATAATATGCAGTCTATTCGATTGGTAAAACTATATGGCCTACTTTTATGCTTATTTGGGATATGATTATCTCTCTTTAATTCTCTCTCTTCAATCTCAAGCAAATACGGTGTTGTTTTTCCCATTGGAAATTTGTACGCTCAACAGCATGAATCTAATTTTGCCTAATGTTGTCATCTGTAGAGAATCTGCAATGAAGGCATTTTAATATGAAACAGAAGTTTATATCATATGGCATCCTAGACCACAGCCCTCGCGCAGTGGCCCAGTGCTTTTTACCACTACACTACCGGGTCGGTATTTTAAAGTACAAGCCAACTTATGTAAAGTGGCTAGTAAACTAAAATATACATCATTTATATTATCGATAAAATGTGCAGCACATCACTATTAAATATGTCGTAACTAAATTGTGTCGGCGCTTTGGCCGTTTGTAACATTTGACATAACTCACAGGGGTAGCCACCGTGTAACCAAGTATGAGATAGCGATATTTGTGGGAGTGTGGCCAGGTTGACACGTTTTTCCTAAGGTATCGGGAAACTTTGACCGTTCTTTAAAAAAATATAATTGCTAAAATATCGATATTTTAACTTTGAGGGGAACTACAATGCACTTACATACCTGGGTCGTCAGCCATCACCCAGAACTAATAAAAACACTGTATAACATAAACATAATTTAAGTAAATATTTAGTTCTGAAAATAAAAACGATTGTAATAAAAGCTAATAACAAAACAACATCTAGTCCGCCCCGTGACTACGAAAGTTGTAAAGTAATCGAAACGTCGCGGGGAGAAGTTAAAAAAAGCAAAACTTAAACCAAATCCGCGATAAAATTCGTAAATAGTTTTATTTCAAAAATAATATCTATTGTGCATCCATATACAGTTCAAAACATATAAGGAAAAAGTTTAAAAAATAAAAGATAATTATTGAAGTTTGTTTTTTAATATGTAATTTAAATCTATTAATATAGTTTGTTTTAGGGAATATCAACCTTTGGACCGCTGGCCACCCCAAATAATGTAAATATTTGCCTCCAAAACGTCAAATTTCCTGGAGTCAAGCGGTTACGCCGATAAGGACAGGTTACAAAAGCTTGCATCTCTTTCTTACATGAATGTTATGTATAAATCTCTTTCGTTTTGTGGAAAAGGGATAGAACATGTGACTCCGTCTATTAGTTTCTCCGTCTACGACATAACTGCACTTTTTAATTCGGTCGCGTAATCATACCTCTTAGCAATTTGACGTTTCATCCAAGGTTTCATCAGTGAACATGAGCCGTCCTTAGCACATGTTATTTGTCTCATTCTCTCTCATATATTAGCCCATTGGAAAAAACAGGATAAGTATATATGTTTCACGCTCATTCTATATTATTCATTGTTCTGAAATCTGAGTTCTCAAAACCTCAAAACTGTGCTCAAAACATATTGTGAAACATATCGCAAAAGCACAAAAGTGTATTTTTTTTACTAAAAATTGAATATATCATTCAAATTAGTAATTGTGAATTGTGATTTAGAATAAATAGTAGAAATATATGAATATACTAAAATGGGCACCGAAAGCTGTGGTATATTAAACGACTTATTGCCGGTGTTTCGGCCCTACGTTCAGAATATGTGTCAAGATTTGAAACTTGGTACCGAATAATGATACTCATTTTTAAAACTTGTCTTTTTACTTTCATAAAAACATTTTATAAAACTGTTTCTTTACCAGGTCTGTGTAAAACCAAAGTGGACTTTGAAAGAATTGCGACTTCCCCAGACGGTACAGAAAGCCAATTTCGTGTTATTTTGCCTTATTGTTCAAAAAAGCTGAAATGGGATATCTTATTTGATTCGTCAACACCCTGGTTTGCACCAGACTTTAGATTTGACGACGACAGTTTCCTTTTGAATGTGGATGATGAATTTTTGGAAAGCAAAGTACCAAGTCTTGCAAAATGGAATGAATGTGATCCCAGAGCATTGAGTAATGTTGTATCAGAACTGGTTAATCTTTACAAAACCCATCAGGTATGCTGAGTTTATCTATTTATTTGTTGTTTGGAATTGGACTATTAATATACTTTATTTTGTACATCTGTATATCACAGGATTATTACTGTCATGAGAGTTATGTGGCCAATTATTTGTTTCGAGCTCCTATTTCTTTATTTTTCTTTCTGAATATTTTAAAGGTGGTAGGTCTCTAATATGTAAGAGGCTGTCTAGGTAGGTACCACTGCAATGTCTATTTCTCCCGCCAAACAAATGCACTGTTGTGTTTAAGATTTAAGGACATCATAGCCTGTTTAGCTACTGGACATATTGAAATTTCTGTCATCTTATGTCTCAGGATGGCAAGCGCAGTTGACTGCCAAGCATTGCTTTGTAATTCAAGGTGTTGTTTAGTTTTGCTAATGTTCATGAGCTTAACATCAAGTGAATAGCATGCTCAACTCACCATTTATTGCAATAAAAAAATCTTTCAATACCAAGACAAGCTAGTGTCCCTGAGCAGTAGCTCAGTGCCAATTCCTTGCATGCCACTGTTGCTCCTTGGTGACATCAGGTTGGTGTGTGGGCGGAAATCTATATAAGAGAAAACAATTGTTTTAAAATTATGTAAATTAAGTGCATTGCCATACTATAAAATATCAATACAATAGTAACAGTATGTTTCCTTTGACACAATGTAATTTGGGTAAGTGTAGCCAAGGTCTGAAGAATGCAAGACACTTCATTTGATTAATATTTTACTCTTAAATAAAAAAGGGTTGGAAATGATTTTGTGGAAAATTCTATTGATGGGTATAAAATAAATATGTTAACATCTGTGTAAACACAACAAAGTTTCCACATGTGCTGCATGGGTATATACTGCATCCTCAAAGCAACACTGTCACTTATGCAAAAATTGCAGGGTGGGAAGGTTAAAAATAATCTTATACAATATTAAGTAGTCATTATCATTTTTAACAGAAACCCAAAAGTTAATATTATAGGATAAGCTATTCATATTGTCTTTGTCTTGAAATATCATATTCTTAGACAATGCCAATGTTTCAAGTACTTCTCTTGAAAAGTTTCATGTTTGCCCAAGTGACAGTGTTGCTCTGGGGGTACTATATTATATTTAAATAATAGTTCACACAAAAATACAAATTGTTACATAGTATGAAAATTATTTTAAATTTATTTTGTTCCTGTCCCAGGTAAAAAAATTGCATGAAGATGAAAGTTCACGTGCTTACTTTGAATACACAGCACTTCTTAGTGATGCATTAACATCAGAATATGACATTGAAGTTTGGGTTGGAAACCACATAGTGGAGTTTTTGATTAGGCTCAAAATAGACACATCAAGACTTCCGGAATTGTACAATGATAGGTATGGTATGGTTATCCTAATTGCTTAAAATCAAAGTAACTTAGGGTGGGTCAAAAATCAAATACCTATTTTTGTAAATTTAAATACCATTTCATTGATGGTAAGTTAATTCTTGGTTTGCTTTGTTTTTGTACTCTCCATTACAAACTATATTGCTTACCACCAGGTGAATAGCAGGCTCGTCTTGCCATTGCCAAAATGATCCATGCCAATATCATATAAAAATTTGTTAATTCTTAATTTCAATGGAAAAGTATATAACTACTGGACATATTGAGACTTAACATCTTATGCCTCAGGATGGCGAGCGCAGTGGAATGCCATGCATTGCTTTGTAAATCAAGGTGTTGTTTGGTTTTGCTACTGTTCATGAGCGGTCGCAACGCTTACCATCAGGCGAACGGCATGCTCGTCTCGCCATTCACTGCAATAAAATATATATATATATAATAAGCATGTTTGATATTAGTATGGTACAAAATCAAAGGAATAAAGTTTATTGTTACCTAAAGTTGATTATCATTAAAGACTTTTTGCTACATCTCGTACTTCGGAATTCAAATGTACGTGTTTAAGTTACCTCAGGTCACTTTTGTGTATTTGGTTTTGGATCCTGTTTCTAGTATCTATATATTAGATCGAAGTTTGCAGTGGTATTTTTATTTTCTTAAACTTACCGGCTAACTATTTCATAGATATTGAAGGTTTATCAATTTTAAGACACATTTAATTTGTTCTCATGAATTTTATATCTAGTAAGTGATTATGAAATGGACAGTGATATTTTTCGTAGGTACTTAACTGCTCCACAAAAAAGTTACCTTATGTTTTTTCGGTAAAATTAAGCATTTCAAAGATATTCATCATCAACGGATCATGTTCATCTCTCATACATTTTTGGGCAAAAAACCAGCAAACTTAAACAATTACTTTTTACACAGATAAAGTACTCAAATCGAGAATTCCATAACAACGAATTTATCCATTCATTATAAGTATAATTGAATTGTCTAATAAAAATGGGTGTGTGTACTAAAACAAGAAATATATATATATATATATATAAACTTAATTAAATTTTTGTCTAAAGTCTAAACGGTTATAAAAAAATTAATACCCTATGTATATTTGTTTATGATGGGATATATATTTTTAGATCTATTTCGCTGTGCACAATAGTTATCAATTGTTGCGAAAGAGAAAAGAGAAGAATTTCAAAGCAGCAAAAAAAAGTGCGATATATCTATTCACGAATTGTATAATTTTACGCGAGGTCAAGTCGTTGACCACACAACATGTAATGCCCCGGCCCCGGGAACCCGAAGCAAGAGCGCTCCAGCTTCTACTGGGACCATACCTGCACGATGCCGCTCAATTTACGGCCCGTACCACATGTTGGAGGCTAAAAAGCCTCTTGCTTTCTCGACAACAGTCAGGTGCTTCCTCCTCCTCCTGCTGCTGAACATGTCGAGATCGCTTTGTAAGTGAGTACAATGGGCGCTTCAACAGCCCCCTACTGCGCGCCACCGAACTTCACTTCCCCATTAGTCGCCTCCCACGACAGGCAGGGCATTCCATGGTAGGATTCTAGACACGCCCCCATACCGCAGGGCGCAATCCGTTGACCACCTGCCGACGACGAACGAGTAGAGGGCGCGGCGTGCGACGAGGCGGTGCTAGTTGGGTGCAGGGTGGGTCTCATGAGATCTGACGTTAAATGTCAACATTTTATTTTTATCTTTATAGTTTCTTAAAATATCTTTGTGCATTAAGACTTAATAAACCTTAATTTAAACTAATACGGTCTAAAATGTTTATAAAGCATAGATGCGTTGTCCGAGCTTTATAATGGCAACACGTTTGGAAGGTAATTGCCTCCAGTGCAATCAGTCACACATCAACCAGTGTCGCGGGTACACGTTTCTCTGACTATCTGTATTCTCGAAACCAAATGCGTAAGAATAGATAAGAGTTATTTAAAAAAAAGTACAAATGATTCTGAAACTGTGAAACAAAAAAATATTTTATTTAGTGCACAAGTACCAAATAAAATTAGTAAAATCGCTCTCATGGCAACGTATGACAGCTCCCGCCACGTCATTCTGTACTTCATGCTTAGTGCTACGTCACACGCGTTTTGGCCAATAACCGTGCGGCACTTATTGTTACGTAACTAGCGAAGTCTATTCATCTTCTTCTAACTTATGTTTCTTGCTTTTTTACTCTTTCTTCGAACCAATTTGAAATTACAATACGCATCGCGCCATTTTTTTGTGCCATTATGTTAGTGTATGACGTGTCTATTTGTAAAACGTCATTGAATACGGTGCTATATATTTTTTTAAAACACGATTTAACCCGTCAAGTGCCGGCACCCACGTAGTGGGTGTTTGAATATGCTCTCTATTTTTTGAGTTTAATTCAATTATTGCGTGCTCTGTATTAATTCTAATGACTGTAAAAGTACCTTAAAAAATAAAGCTTGCTGTGTGTATATAGTTCCGCTAGTCGTTTCATATTAAAAACTTTAAATAAACGTCAGTTTAACCACGTGTTTAGCTAAACAGTGTCTAACTCTTTATACCCCGTCTAAAGTCTTATGTAACTTTGTATTACAAAACAGTGTTAAAACATTGTTTATCGTAACACCTGTTTACGTTGATGTATTAAACTAGAGCAGACATGGGGAACAAAATCTCTGTGTTTTGTGCGTGCACACGGGTACACGGTGAAGCGAGAGCGAAGATAATATTACTTCGTAGGCGTGACAGAAACAGAAATAGAATGTACCCTTCATTTTGTTATAAACATTTTGTCCCCTCTAGTATATTATCTCAATGAATTATAAAGCTACCTCGGCCACATTTGGCATGTAATTTGTTCCGGACCTTGTATCTAGTATTTATTTGATTGACGCTGAATACTTATCCATTGAAATTAAGACCTTTTATTTGGTGAACATTTACGATTTTTGACTGGCCTTACCTAAAACATACTTTTGTTTCAGATTTTTGACTCACTCATTGTACTCGTGGAATGTATTCGACAGTACTCTCAAAATTTTACACTATCTCATAATTTAATGTATCTTCTTTTCTATATTGCATCACCCCATATACTTCCCACTGCAGGGCACGGCCTCATCTACAATCGAGAGTAGTTACGCCATATACACCACTACGCTGGCCTAATGCGGGTTGGCGGAATCTTCTTAGTCGGTTAAATGTACATAAATACATACATGAACTCCTCTTTCCCAGAAGGGGTAGGCAGACCTCTGCCTCTCCTGGTACCTACTAGGACACCCACATTTCGCCTTGTATGTTCCGTCCCACGATGGGATAGATAGCCTATCCCCATATCGGGCACTAATTCCTGACTCTGGGTTGATAATGAATAGAAAAATTCAATATCACTCTGCCCGACCCGGGATTCGTACCCGAGACCTCAGCTTTGTAACCGTACCCTAGTACAAGTACGCCACCGAGCCAGAGGCAGTTGGATAAATATGTTCGTAATAATTCTTATATAAGACTTACATTTTAGATGACCCGTAAGCCATTGTATATCTTTACTTTTCAGCTAGCTACGGAATACGCAATATTATTTAGCTAGATGCTTTTTGCCAAATATAAATTCGCGTTTATATTTTTTCTAATAATGTTTTAGTATCGACGAGAACCCTGGTGTTGATACAGCACTTTTATTAGTCAGGTATCCAAATTCTACAAACGCAGAATTGATATTGTCACCACTACTTACCAAATCTCTGGGAAATATATCTTTACCACAGTAAGTCTTTATATTGTTTTTATATTGAAAATGATTAAAATATTGATTATGATATGATTTTGTACTGATTTTAGGATGCATCAATCTGGTGTATTAATGGATTATGTACCCATGGTTACAGAATTATTGAATAATAAGGTGAATTAATTTACTTAAAATATTTAATTTGAGACCTAAGTAAAAAAACCTAAAAAGTTGCAATTTTGTTTATATTTTATGTACTATAATACGTATTTGCATTTTTTCAGATTCAAGACTTACTTAACAATGAGAAATCAAAAAGAGATTTGTTGGCACAATTAATTGTAAAATATGAAGGTGGTATTCTTGAATATGACGGTAATAGTGCAGCATTTTTGTTTGAAATCAATGATTTCCATTGGATTTTACAAATTGACATAGGTCAGTATTACTACAGATGTACTCCAAAACAGACTAGTTTTATATAAAACAATTGAGATTCAGTCAATCTATTGTTCGATTATTACTATTGCGATATCTGCAGACACTTTACACACCAAAACTCAACGTGAAGTTGGAAGTTAAAAATATTAGGTACCTGTAGTACGCGACAAGTCGACTGAGCAAGTAGTTTATTTCGATGTATTTTTTGTAACGCAACCTTATAATAATAAAAAAAATTGTTGAGCAATTTGAAAAAATATGTTATCTAAGTACGTAAATTACAATTTGTACCTGATCGCTTTCTGCAAGTGGAGGATATATTAGAAAGAACTAATATAGGGTACGGTTAGAACATAACGTAATGAATGTAACGTAAGAATGAATTTATGTTTTTTTTTCTTCTGTCATGTGAAGATGAAATGACCGAAAAGTTTCAATAAGTATACAGCAAAACATGATGCAAAAAGAACTAGTGAGCGAGAACGAAATCGATTAGTTTTGTTCGATGCGAACACGTGCAGCAATAAAACTAGGACAGTGCAGGCGATGTGCGGGTATGCGGGGCTTCCCCTCATCCCCACGCGGCACCTCATACCCCGATTACCTGTATATAATTGTTAAATCACGAAAACTATTTTTAATTTTCCTATATTTCCATAATTTTACTCTATCAGTATCTACGGAATACATTACATTTAAGCTATTATCTATTAGACGTAATTCTTTTCTTTTGTAAATGTATAATGGTGTTTTGTTCATTGTTTGATTTAAATATGTTTTATCTAGAAAAAAATATTTTCAGGTACTTTTCCGGAAAAGCCACCTATATTGACATTGAGATCTGTATATCACTGCAATAAAGGAAAACCAAAATATAAAATATTGTCAGCTTGTCCATACACTAACTTCGAAGAATACATTGAAAAACAAGTCGAAATTTTTAAAATTGAATGTAAAGGAATGTGTTCAAGTAATCCTATTTCAAGCACAGAAAATTAATTTTGTTTTAGAAATCACTGAAAGAGGGGTAACATCTTTCAAACATTTCATAATTATGTTAATTTGAGTAAATAAACTGTGTTATACTGTGTAACAATTTATTTATTTATCTACAGTATTCTTTACGATCAAATTTCAATTATATATATAGGTAATGATTTTCGACAAGTCTGCGTAGTTTATTACACAAAAATCTACTATCTCATAAACAATAAATATTTCTTTCAATCAATCCATGATTTTGTTTCTTTAAGATGATTGTACTTAAAACATGATGCGAGATTAGCGGCGATTAATCAAGTGACATTAAAATAAATAATAACCAAATGAAAATGATTCAAAGGAACATCACAAAGAGTTACTACAGTGACAACATTTTGCCGACGGAAGAACCCCACACATCATCTCTTATCGTTAATAATTAAGTATTAACAAACATAATATTAATAAACCACGTGTTTACAATAGCGACTAAAGTACGTTTAGTTTGTCAATTCTTTGTTTTGTTTGCTTCCAAGCATTTCATAACGGTATCTCATGTACATAACTCTCATCCTGTCCCAAGCATTCTCGAAAGAATCAAGAGCTGGCCTCACATCAAGTAAAGCAAATTGGTATTTGTTGTCAAGTTCGCCACCGTCATAGTAGTCAATAACATAACGAACTTCCTTGCCGCATCTGTCTACAATCCAGTCATGGCGATCGAAAGGCAGTTCATACCTGAAAGTGACAATTCTAAATTATGCAAAAATCCAAAGAATATACAAAAAATCAATATGTCTTTTTGGGCCATTGGAAACTGCAGAAAAGCAAGTATCAATATGAATATAAAGAATGGAGGTGATTTATATCATCAGTAAGTACTTCAACATCAATCATCAATAAACATGAAATTAACCGAGAATCTGAAAAATATTTCTCATTGCACATCACAGTGTTCCCTTTTATTCATGGGCGTAGCCACGGTGGGGCAGAGTGTGGCGCTTGCCCCACCCTGGATTTGATCTGTAAGGTACTTAACCAACTCTAAAAAAATAAATGATCTAGGTAAAGTACTAGGCAGGTGAGCAATAAGAAAGTATTTAGGATAATTCCAATTATAAACACAGATACAGAGTGTAATAGAAGAATACCGTGGGTACAGTTTGCTAATTACATATGATTTAAGACTTCTGCCCCACCCTGATCCCACGGCTGGCTACGATCATGCTTTTATTAAATACAAGTATCTCGATTTTTTGTAATAGTCATGGTAACGAGCCACTCCTTCGTTGCGACTGGTTCCCGCTGTATATTATGGTAACTGTCAAGTTTTTTTCCTTGATAGCCAGATACTCGCCAATTTGATCTCGCCGGACACATTAAAGCTGCTAACTTCTAAAGCAATCACGAGCGGAACTTCATAATAGCTGATTGTGGCATGTGTGATGCCTATATCAGAGGCTTGTGCAGACAAACCTACAGCTATTACAAAATGATGAAAGTCTGGCGGCCACTGACTCTTGCTCTATAACGTGTTAACGGAAATCACTAGTTTCTGTGTTTAGTTGAAACTAGTTTTTCGATACAGGCCCTGTAGCCAGTCACTGTAACTAGTGCGTGCGTGTGCGTGTGTGTCAGAAAGGGAGAGCTTTATATACCGCCACCAAGTTAATTAAAATTTTTATCCGCAGAAAATAAGATCAGACATTTACATATTTCATGTTGTATTCATGACATATTATTCAATGCTGATATTTTTTATCAAAATATTGAATAGTAGTATGTATTAATATAATTACCCGAGCCAGGATCGTATGCGGGCTCTAGGACTATACTTCGTAGCCAAGCCACCAAAACTCTTCAACCTGGGATGACCACATTCTTTTGCGTGCAAAGCTTCCCATTTGAGTACTTCTTGCCAAGCCTGGGGAATTCAAAATTAGATTATTTATAATTTAATTATAATTCAAACTACACAAGATTTTTATACTACTAAAATCAAGAAGAAAGTACATGTATATTTTACTTCTTCACTTAAACGTTGGGACTTTTGATGACATTTAGTGTGGAGGTAGCTGATACCCTGGATGTAGTGGTTCCGTGTGTTAGGGGTGACTACGCAATTCAAATATGTATATCTTATACTATTTGAAACTCAAACGTATGGTTTGATTAGAACATAGGGCCGCCGAATGACTACTTTCTTAGTCATGAAACAGATTAAGACGGGACAGGATGACATGTAATGAGACGTGACCGGAAAAGCAGAGTAAAGAGCCGCAGCCACATTGCTTCAAAAATACCGTATTCCCAATTAAATACATATAAAAACCATTCCAGAACAATTGGATAAATATATAGAATTTCATTCCATAGATAAATCAAATATAGTGTGAGTAAAATAACAAAATTCTTATCCCTGCTAATATTATTAAGGTGAAAGTTTGTTTGGATGGATGTTTGTTACTCTTTCATGAAAAACCGGCTCAACCTGACTCCCTGGATTAAAACATAGGCTACATTAGATGATTCAGGAATTTCAATATAAATATTTGGTACTCTTTCAAATCCAATTGCATCCTTTCGTCATGGGACTGAATGAGACAGGACATAAACCAGATATAATGGACGGGAAATATATCAAGTACGCGAAATAATATGTTGTTGATATGGACTGGATTCAAAAGCTATCTGCACCTGGGCAAAGCCGTGCCTGACCGCAAGTATCTTATATAGAGTAAAAGTATACATAATATACTATTCAATATAAAATCACCTGTTCATTGTTAGCATTGTGAATTTTGATTATGTCATCCATGTCTTTGGGGTGGATATCCTCATCTTTCCAACGCCAGCCTTTGCGTAGCATAGCATTCCAAAACATTTGCTGGCTAGGATATACCCAGAACTCTGTAGAGCCATCTGGCATAGCTCGAGGTATAGTTGACACTTGGCGCTGTGTTGGTAACGGGAATGGCTGATCTGGAGAGGGCTGCTGGTTAGCAGGTGGCATCTACAAAAATGAAAAAGAAACATCTGTACTTATAACATAGGAACTTCATTTTAAGATAAAAGTCACTTTTATCACAATTTCTTTAGGTTCTTCATTCACCACTAAAATTAAAAGGAAATTTTTTATCCTCATTGAAGCCTACTTTTTTGAGTGGGGAAAATATATTTTTTCAATAAATGTAAACTGACAAAGACTGGGAGACAATGCCCCAGACATTAAGTCCGCCTGTTTATATTGTATATAAAGAGTAAATAAATAAATAAACATAATTGCGACCCAGGCCTAAAGTTCTTGGAAAAATAAACTTGAAGTTAAATAAAAAAACAATCTTGGACTCTGTGATCAAAATGTAAAATGTTTTGAGAATCACTTTATTTTATAAAAATCTGTCACCCAGGATAAAACAGGTACCTGTTTAGGGACAAACCATAAATTTTAAGTAGTATTGGTAACAATATATTTATAACGTAAACACATTCACATATTAATATTAATTTATACACATACTTAATATAGATTCCTTACAATTTATGGAACTTGTTTTTGAATTTGAATATAGTTATGATTTGTCAGGGAAATGTAACAGACAATTAACAGCTACCTATGTCATGTTAAAGGAGTACAACCAAAAATTTACTTAAATATTAGAAAATTTGTCTCAACGATTTTGTAATATTGAACATCAAACATGTTAACTGAGCCCCATGCCACTATTTTTGCTTTGGTGGCATAATCGACATATTAATGTCAATACGAGTAACAAATGTACCTTCCCTGCTGCTTTAAAATATAGGTAAATTGAACACTATAATTTTATTAAAAAATTTCTTAGTTACTGGTTGAATTTTTTTTTTCTTTTTTTTTCTATACTAGCCTGGCATAGTGGCGGCATTGCACCTGATGGAAAGTGGCAATGCCGCCCAGGCAGAGAATCCATTGGTATCGGAGGGCGGTCCCATTCCAGCCTGCTAAGGTGCCTCTTCACACCGTGGTGTGAAGTGCGAATAATCCTTATACTTATCAAATTCACCACATATACCTTTCTAGTTTAGAGTTCCTCTTTATAGGTAATTAAAACCACTGACCAGTATTACTAACCCAATAATAACTGGACTGAGAAAGTAACTATGTAGTGCAATACTTAATAAGTTCATGGCTTCACTTGCTTCTAATTATAGGCAGGATCCTTGCCACAATGTAGACAACCTGTTTGTCTCTCGAACTTAATAAAATGATAGTGCATACTGCATGGTGCCGACACCAAAATACAGTAATAACAAGCTAAAGTTTTGAAACTCAAGTGTGCAAGACTATATTGGTTTTGAATGAAAAAGTAACATCCTGGTAATATCTAAATGTGTGTCCAATACGCCAACAAACATTAAATTCTAAAGGGCAACTTACCATATTATATGGATTGACGTCATTCCCATGTTGAACAGGGCACTCTGACACCTTTTTTGTTTCGGTCGTAGGGTTCTGGGCCTTATTGTGCATAGGACATTCTGGAGGAGGATTGGCATCCTTGGCGACGCCTGGTATATTAATACCAGCTTCTGCTGACACTTTATTACCCATGTTATTGTCTTACGTAAGATCTTAAAGGTTATGAAGAATCATGATTCCTAGAGAAAGAAAAAAATACACAATAAAGTATGTTATTCATGTCATGTCGAATAAGAATTCAGAACTATTCGACGTATCTTTAATATATTCTCAAAATAATTAAAGCACACTCACAGTAACGAATCACCTTAGCTGAAACCACAGCCAAAAACTTCAAAGTAGACATGTGTAACTCAGGAGTGATTAACTAAAAAGATATATATCCGACGTACGGAGTGATTATATCTATATATCCCTTGCACTCAAACTAACTCATTATATCCGTACGCGTAAAGATCATTTTTGGTTCAATTTCACTGCAAAGATTAGAAAGAAACAGATATAGATAAATTTCTAATCAACTCATTTAAACTCATCTTTTAGCTCATGAATCATTAAGAGATAGAGATATAAAGATATACTCCACCAAAATGTCAATCTTAGATATAGATATAAAGAAAGACTCATAACTCAATTTTAATCAACTCATTCTTTAGCTCATCGATCATTGTGAGATAAAGATATAAAGATATAAAAGAGTGATATATATCTTTTGACTTAAAAGATATATATCTCTCTTTTCTTTACAGTGATTCAATTTGCGCATGACTACTTCAAAGTTTGAAGTATTGTGCGCGCGACTGAGGCGCTGTTAATGTGGCAAGCCTCATTTAAATTAAACACTCCACAAAAAATGGGAATTGTGGTATCTATAGTCAATTGAGGTAACTTTGTGATTTTGCAATTAGCAATATATGAGTTTTTTTGACGTGACAACGTCTTAAATTAGGTTGCGGCTGGGAGTCACTTATGAAAAAGTGTAACGCCCGGTAACGTTACGATGAGTCACCGAACGAGAGAGAGGCCCGCCGAATGCCTTGCGTCTCTCTCCCACTCAATTTAATTATATTTTTTTTCAGTTTCACCCACTTTTTCCAAAATTGTCCCATAGCCCCCCCCCTGCCTTCCCCCACCCTTATTCCGAAATAGTGCCTATTAGCCTCCCCACGAAACCTACCCCCCCCACCCCTACCCCCACCCCGAAAATTTACCTCACCCCCCCAATCCTATCTCGGCCAACATAGGTCGTAGACCCACCGAGTTTGGTATCCTCGGAACCGTCTTGGTGAGGGCTACAAATTGACCCCGCCAGAAATCCCAAATTACGCAAAAAATTACCCCCCCAAAAAAAATATTTTACCTCCAAAACAATTAATTTAAGTTAGCCTCCCCACGAAACCTTCCTCCCCCCCCTCCCTTATCCCCACCCCGAAAATTTACCTCACCCCCCCAATCCTATCTCGGCCAATATAGATCGTAGACCCACCGAGTTTGGTATCCTCGGAACCGTCTTGGTGAGGGCTACAAATTGACCCCGCCAGAAATCCCAAATTACGCAAAAAATTACCCCCCCAAAAAAAATATTTTACCTCCAAAAAATTTATTGACGTGACAACGTCTTAAATTAGGTTGCGGCTGGGAGTCACTTATGAAAAAGTGTAACGCCCGGTAACGTTACGATGAGTCACCGAACGAGAGAGAGGCCCGCCGAATGCCTTGCGTCTCTCTCCCACTCAACTATGATCGGTCTGCCGCGCGCGCAGCACTAGAGAATTAGGCGCATTGAATCGGCGCATGCTTGTGTCTCTGTCTTTGTCTTTCTCGAACGTTCTTGGCGTTGGAAAAACAAGAAAGCGTCACAATACAAGTTCACACGTGTGGTTAAAGTATCGTCAGCTGTGTCTGTAGTGAAAATATGGAGTGCTTAGATTCGTCATTACATGTACAATGTTTTAGTAAACAAAATATATTTCTATAGTTAAAATTTGTGCAATTCTTATTTTCATTCAATTCCTTGTTCCTTTTGTGCAATTTAATTATATTCATATCAATAAATATTCTACCGAGAAAAAGACGTTGTCACGTAAAATCTTCGCCCGTAAAACCGACTTTACAGGCAACCATTTTTTTTAAATACATGGATTTGTATCGTCATATATTAAAGTATTGATAAAATGTTTTGAATTTTATAGTCTAATTACCTAATCTTCATAAAACGCCAAACATTCATATATTTCAGGTGGTAGTTCGTTATTAGGAAGTATGGGCCTTTTTAATATAATTTAATAATCTGATTAACAAAGGTTTAATGTTTTAGGTTCATCCTTACTAATATTATAAAGGTGAAAGTTTGTATGGATGTTTGTTACTCTTTCATGAAAAAACGGCTCAACAGATTTTGATGAAATTTGGTATAGTGATAGCTGACACCCTGGATTAACACATAGGCTACTTTTTATCCCGAAAAATGTAGTGTTCCCGTGGGATGAGTCAGGAAACCAAATATACATATTTTCTACTCTTTCAAATTCAAATTGTTGGCACGGGATGTCCTCTCCTACGGAAGGGAAATATAGTCGACGGCACGCGGGAAATATAGTTAGTAGACACGCGAAATAATATGTTCTTGATGTGGATTGGACTCAAAAACTATCTGCACCCGGGCGAAGCCGGGCCGGGCCGCTAGTTTTATATATAATATACAACAAACTGTTAAACAAACGTACTTCTTTTTAATTGACTCAAAATTGGAAAAATACCTGTAAAAAACATATTAAGATTATCAAAATTGGCATTTGTTGTATTACGTTTACTTTTGAATATTATAAAATTTAAAAATGAATTGATTTTAATACTTTTTCAACGTAATTTTTCGTTTCGAAATATAATATTAATTGTTGTTTGTGTGTTAAATATTTTTTTATTAACGAAGGATAGTACATAATTTAATAGAAAAGCTGT
Organism: Hyles euphorbiae; assembly: GCA_023078785.2. Lineage (NCBI taxonomy): Eukaryota > Metazoa > Arthropoda > Insecta > Lepidoptera > Sphingidae > Hyles > Hyles euphorbiae. The sequence goes on from CM041050.1 coordinate 15,168,188, forward strand.
AAATTTAAGAATTCATTTACCGGTAACAGTGCATTAAAAATGAAATATTGGTTATTAATGATCATTCTATGGGTAAATCCACTAAGTCGGCAACATTCCATGACGTCATCAGTTCAAATTTTCTCCGCGCGCAGACTTACGGGCGAGGACTCTACATGGGTCGTTTGGGGCCAAAAAAGCAACGATTTCATGAAATTTAATTTTCTTAATTTTTCTATATTTTTTATATTTGGGTAAGTTCAGAATAAAACACAGTTCATCATAATCAGCTCGGTCACTTATATATTCAAATAATACGCAATAATCAACAATTTCAGGGACACAAATGATTCATATAATTTGCCTAATGATATTTTGTGATATACTATTGAGGTACTTGGTTACACTAATAGACCAAGAGCCCGTGGCCGCCAGACCTTCGTAATTTTATAAAACCTGAAAGTTTGTGTGCGCATGCCTCTAACATAGGCATCGCACAATCAGCTATTATGAAGTTCCGATCGTGGTTGCTGCGGAAGTTATAAGCTTCAATGTTTCTGGCAAGATGAAAAACCATCAAAAGTGTCTGAATACTAAAGAAATATTTTTTTTTATAGTTGCTTTAACAACATATATAAAATTCAGCTTTTATACTATAACGCTGACAAAATTACATGATGTTAAAGTTTGAAGTTAGCGTAATATTTAATAACATGTAATTTTGCCGAAGTTATAGTACAAAAGCCGAATTTTATATATGTTATTAAGGCTACTAACTACAAACAAATATGTCCTGGTATTCAAACACTTGATGGTAAGTAAGTAACCACAGTATTGTACTAGACGCAACTGCCAACAAGTTAACGATGTTCACGGGTTCAAATCCCAGGGCACACCTCTTAGCTTTCGGATTAATTTCTACGTGAAATAAAATTCGCCAACCCGCACTAAGCCAGTGGGGAGGACTATATCTTCTTCTATAACATAAAAATGAATCGCAAAATGTGTTGGTAAGTGCATAACTCAACAACGCCTGGAACAATTTGGTTAATTCTTTTTTTTACACGCTTTTTATTAGCTTCACCTGTATGTTTGTATGTTTGTTTGTATGTTTGTATGTTTGTTTGTAACCGACTTCTTTGGGCGCGATTTTGACCCACTTTAAACGGCCAGATTTCGTTCAAACTTTGTAGATTTATTGAGGACCGATGACAATACACTAATTTGATAAAATTATTCCATTTTTCAATTTGCAAAATATGATTTTTGTTAATTTATATAATTTTCATGATATTCTTTTGCACTATTCCTCGCTAGATGGCGTTAACATTGTATTCTTCAAGTGTCAAATGTTACTACTGACCAACAGATGGCGTTATTGATTGGAAATACAGCCGTCTAACTACTGACCAGCAGATGGCGTTATTGATTGGAAATACAGCCGTAGACGGATGTTTTTAGTCAAAACAATTAAATAATAGTTAAAAAAAAATGGTTGCCTGTAAAGTCGGTTTTACGGGCGAAGATTTTACGTGACAACGTCTTTTTCTCGGTAGAATATTTATTGATATGAATATAATTAAATTGCACAATAGGAACAAGGAATTGAATGAAAATAAGAATTGCACAAATTTTAACTATAGAAATATATTTTGTTTACTAAAACATTGTACATGTAATGACGAATCTAAGCACTTCATATTTTCGCTACAGACACAGCTGACGATACTTTAACCACACGTGTGAACTTGTATTATGACGCTTTCTTGTTTTTCCAACGCCAAGAACGTTCGAGAAAGACAAAGACAGAGACACAAGCATGCGCCGATTCAATGCGCCTAATTCTCTAGTGCTGCGCGCGCGGCAGACCGATCATAGTTGAGTGGGAGAGAGACGCAAGGCATTTGGCGGGCCTCTCTCTCGTTCGGTGACTCATCGTAACGTTACCGGGCGTTACACTTTTTCATAAGTGACTCCCAGCCGCAACCTAATTTAAGACGTTGTCACGTCAATAAATTTTTTGGAGGTAAAATATTTTTTTTTGGGGGGGTAATTTTTTGCGTAATTTGGGATTTCTGGCGGGGTCAATTTGTAGCCCTCACCAAGACGGTTCCGAGGATACCAAACTCGGTGGGTCTACGATCTATATTGGCCGAGATAGGATTGGGGGGGTGAGGTAAATTTTCGGGGTGGGGGTAGGGGAGGGGGGGGGGTAGGTTTCGTGGGGAGGCTAATAGGCACTATTTCGGAATAAGGGTGGGGGAAGGCAGGGGGGGGCTATGGGACAATTTTGGAAAAAGTGGGTGAAACTGAAAAAAAATATAATTAAATTGAGTGGGAGAGAGACGCAAGGCATTCGGCGGGCCTCTCTCTCGTTCGGTGACTCATCGTAACGTTACCGGGCGTTACACTTTTTCATAAGTGACTCCCAGCCGCAACCTAATTTAAGACGTTGTCACGTCAAAAAAACTAAAATACACGCTTTAATAAGATATACAACTAAAAAAGTAAAAATAATTGATACTGAATTTAAGATAAGAAAACAATGTGATAAGTGATAAGTGTTTACAACAATTACTTATCCTCCTGCACCCCACGCTTTGTAACAATAAAATATATGTATTTTACTCCATTTTCTTATCTTAAATTCAGTATCAATTATTTTTACTTTTTTAGTTGTATATCTTATTAAAGCGTGTATTTTAGTTTTTTTGACGTGACAACGTCTTAAATTAGGTTGCGGCTGGGAGTCACTTATGAAAAAGTGTAACGCCCGGTAACGTTACGATGAGTCACCGAACGAGAGAGAGGCCCGCCGAATGCCTTGCGTCTCTCTCCCACTCAATTTAATTATATTTTTTTTCAGTTTCACCCACTTTTTCCAAAATTGTCCCATAGCCCCCCCCCTGCCTTCCCCCACCCTTATTCCGAAATAGTGCCTATTAGCCTCCCCACGAAACCTTCCTCCCCCCCCCTCCCTTACCCCCACCCCGAAAATTTACCTCACCCCCCCAATCCTATCTCGGCCAATATAGATCGTAGACCCACCGAGTTTGGTATCCTCGGAACCGTCTTGGTGAGGGCTACAAATTGACCCCGCCAGAAATCCCAAATTACGCAAAAAATTACCCCCCCAAAAAAAATATTTTACCTCCAAAAAATTTATTGACGTGACAACGTCTTAAATTAGGTTGCGGCTGGGAGTCACTTATGAAAAAGTGTAACGCCCGGTAACGTTACGATGAGTCACCGAACGAGAGAGAGGCCCGCCGAATGCCTTGCGTCTCTCTCCCACTCAACTATGATCGGTCTGCCGCGCGCGCAGCACTAGAGAATTAGGCGCATTGAATCGGCGCATGCTTGTGTCTCTGTCTTTGTCTTTCTCGAACGTTCTTGGCGTTGGAAAAACAAGAAAGCGTCACAATACAAGTTCACACGTGTGGTTAAAGTATCGTCAGCTGTGTCTGTAGTGAAAATATGGAGTGCTTAGATTCGTCATTTATCATTTACAACAACTACAACAATAAAGGTAAATAATTGTACACTGATATTTCACTATCGTAAACTATGATTGATTGATTAATTGTTAGATTGACACAAAAGTTGAGAAACTGAGTTTATAGGTTATGTCATACTATTGATAAATGTTGATAGTGTTTTAGTAAACAAAATATATTTCTATAGTTAAAATTTGTGCAATTCTTATTTTCATTCAATTCCTTGTTCCTATTGTGCAATTTAATTATATTCATATCAATAAATATTCTACCGAGAAAAAGACGTTGTCACGTAAAATCTTCGCCCGTAAAACCGACTTTACAGGCAACCATTTTTTTTTTAACTATTATTTTTTAATGGTTATTATTACTTCATTACTAACAACATGTAATAGCGAACAATATTATTTGGAATGTTTTTCCATTTTGGTGCTGAAATAAGGGACGGAATATTGCATGAACAATAAAAAACGCTAAAGTTTTTAACTTTTTACTGGTGGTAGGCTGTTTTTACTGGTGGTAGGTCTCTCATATGTGAGAGGCTGCCTGGGTGGGTACCACCACAATGTCTATTTCTCCCGTCAAACAGCAGTTTAAATGCACTGTTGTGTTTCGGATTGAAGGACATTGTAGCCAGAGCAACTACTGGACATATTGAGACTTAACATCATATGTCTCAGGATGGCGAGCGCAGTGGAATGCCAAGCATTGCTTTGTAATGCAAGGTGTTGTTTGGTTCCGCTACTGTTCATGAGCGGTCGTATCGCTTACCACCAGGCGAACGGCAGGCTCGCTTCGTCATTCATTGCAATAAAAAAAAAAAAAATGTCAACATTTCTTAAGGCAATCTTTATATGTACATGTATATGGACAGACGGGATATAATAGAGTGGAAGGTACGGGAGAGGGCTGGGATAGCTGACAGATTTGATAGGACGAAATGTAAATGCACGTTATAAGACGGGATGGATAATAAAGAGAAAGAACGGGACGGATCGGGAAGAGACTGAACAGACGGATGAGACGGGATTGAGCCGGACAGTAGGATAGTTACGTCAAGTTTAGGCATACAGGCCAAAAATAAAATTGCGTCCTCTAAAAAATGCAAAGCTTCAATGGACTAAAACAAAACTACTTGAAAAGAAAAGAAAAGAAAATAAAAAAAAATAAAAGCATTAATGAAACTAGTCCAAGAGAACAACGAATTCAAAGAAGAAAATGGAAAAAGAGAGCTAAAAATAAAAAATAAAATAAAAAAAACTACAACAGAAAACAAAAATAAAGATTTAGAATGCTTGAACTTTGCTTGCGTCCATGATAATAAACGTTAAACTTTTTTTTTTAATGTATCAAACTCCAATTGAATCGCCAATACAAAACAATATTAGAAAATAAAAATAAGATAAAATAAAATATATTAATCCAGTCCATCCAAAGGTTGCCTGGAAGAGATCGCAGCTAGCGATAAGGCCGCCAATTGTTACCATATCTTAGGTTTTAAGTATTTAATATGTTATTTTTCCTATTTTATGGTGTACAATAAAGTATTATTAAAAACCAGAAGTGGAGACAATTTATTTTATTTAAAAAAATAATAATAATAAACTAACACTGAATTTAATAAAAATCAATTTTTATCGTATAAAAAAGAATTAACTAAAGTTACAAAATATGAAAGCCTAAAACGTCCAGCACGATCAATTGCTCCCGAAAAAAGTGAGGCTCGCTGCTCGGTACGCGCCACAGGCGCCATTACCCCTCCCAACTGGTCTCGCTGACATCAGGCGATGCTACGTCATCGTGACGTCGCACCATGCCCCGCCTCCTGACCGTTTATTTCTAACACGGCCTCTCCTGACGGCGTGACGTCCTCGGCCGCATGACTTTGGATGGGCAGCTCTTCATTTTCTAAGTTGCCACGAAGTTCTTTTTCTGCAAAACACATAAACACATCTGTGAACAGCTAGCAAAACTTTCCGAAATTTGAAGATTGGAAAAAAAATATCTCGTAACAGTTAAATAAATCCGCATCACAAATGTAATCGTGCACTTAAACAGTCGTGACCGATTTCAAAAAAACTGTTACATGATCTTTACGCAATTTCTAATTTGTCAGTTCACATAAAATAAAAATGTTAATGAGATTAAATTAAATATTAAATGAAAACTACAACTATCATGCAACGCCTAAGCCTATAAGAGGCTCTGCCAGTACGCCATAGGTAGCTGCCCATCGGGCAAGCGCGCGTCACTGATGAGGATAGTCCTCCCTTGCAAGAAACACGTCTTATAGCTTGACAGCAAGCATGCGTTACTGAGGATGAACCTCCCTCAAGACACACTGCACACGCCATAGGTAGCTGCCACTCGGGCAAGCGCACGTGGCTTCTTGAGAACTAACCCTCGTCACTTGAGGCGAAGAATGCTGCACATGTATCCGGCGTCCATTCACCTCGCCATGGAACCATGTGTTCCGCAGCCGTCTGAGTCCTTTTGCCATATGATCCCGCCAGAAGCTCCAGTTCATAGCGATGGTGAGGAAGCTGCTGCACTATCTTGTATGGACCGCGCATACCGGAGTCTAGTTTGCCAGAACTCTGCGAGCTCTTGCCAACAAACACGAAGTCGCCAACTGCGTATTCACGTGGCTCCCTCCGCATCTCATTAATGCGTTTATCTTGTTGCTGCTGGTTCGCTTCAAGTAATTGGGATGCACGTTGTCGCCTTAGAGTAATCATTGCTTCGCGATTTGCTGAGTTTTCTAGGGCCACATCTCTGACTAACGCTCGCAATACAGGTGTGGCAGCTTCAATCCCAATTAAAAGCTGGAGAGGTGAAGTTTGTGTGGTGGCTTGTCTAGTTATATTAAGCGTTAGCTGAATTTTCCACAACACATCACACCAACTGCTCTCCTTGTTGTTGACTTCAACCCGAAGCAGATTTAGAACAGAGCGGCAGTACCGTTCAGCTTGACCATTCTCTTGGTGCATTTCAGGCGTAATTAAATGAGTAGCGCACCCCAACCCAGAAACCCAATTTTGAAAATTTGAACTTTCAAACATTCTACCCCGATCTGTCACGATTAAGGATGGTGTACCAAACAAGGAAATTGCATTGGTAAAGACGCGTTTTAACTCCTCAGTATCCTGTCTGTACAGAGAGTACAAAAGACAAAATTTGGAAAAGGCATCTACAAGTACCAATACATATCTGAACCCTTTTGATTCCGGTAGTGGACCCAAAATGTCCATGTGGACGACAGAAAAAGGGCTATCAGGTTTAGTCCAGGACTCTATGGGCTGACGTGGGGCTCGGGGAACTCGTTTATGTGAGAGGCAAACCACACAATGGGAAATATATTTTTTTACAAATTGCCTAAGGCCGGGGAACCAGAAGTGACGGAGAATCAGGTCGGTAGTTTTATCCATCCCGATATGTTCGTGATCGTCGTGAAAAACACGTAAGAGGCTTAATCTGTGACCTTTTGGGATAAAACAGAGAAGTCGAAATTCGTCACCCGTAGGACAGTACTTGTAGTACAAAAGGTTATTTTTAACAACGTATCGAGAACAATCCAACTGTCCGTCCCTCAATTTCTCCATCAATTCCTGAGTCTCAGAGTCAGCAGTTTGAGCAATTTGAGCCCAGTTATTGGGTCGACGAATATGCGACACAATTGCTGGGTTGCGACTCAAATAGTCAGCGTGCTGCATCAGAGTACCCTTTCGATATTCAATGCTAAAACGAAAATCTTGTAAGTAGACCCACCAACGAGCCACTCGTGGAACAAGATCTTTCTTTCGTTCCGTCAATTTAAAGGAATTACAATCCGTCACTATCTTAAAGTTGATCCCGATCAGATAGTGGCGGAAATGTTGCAATGCCTTCACTATTGCTAGAGTCTCGAGCTCATAACTATGATATCGAGACTCTGCACCATGTGTTGCTCTGCTAAAATAGCCAATGAAACGTTTACGTTTGTCACCATGCTCTTGAAGCAGAACAGCGCCATAACCAATTGCACTAGCATCGGTATGTAGCTCAGTAGGCAAGCTTGGGTCAAATATCGCGAGCACAGGTTCTTCGGTCAAACAGCTAATAATGTAATCACGCGCCGCACTTTGGTCGTCACCCCAAATAAAAGGTTCTCCTTTCTTTGTAAGTTTTGCAATGCAAGCTGTTTTAGCTGCGTAATTAGAAATGTACCGTCTAAAATAACCGGCCAGACCCAAAAATTGCCGTACTTGCTTAACGTTCATAGGTTTCGGAGAATTAATTAAAGCGTCCACCTTCCTAGGACTCGGCCTTACCTGACCCTGACTTATAAGTCTGCCTAAATATTCTACTTCGGGCTCTAGGAAAGTGCACTTTTTTAAATTTATGGAAAAACCGGCGGATGTGAGAATCACCAGAACTTGACGCAATAAATTAAATCCTTCATTAATTGAATCCGACAAAATTAAAACATCGTCAATATAACTAAGCACCTTTCCAGTATCTATTAAGGGTTTCAGAGTCCTCGATATGATCCTCTGATATACCACAGAAGCATTCGTCAAACCATAAGGCATTTTTAAATATTCAAAATGACCCTCGGGCGTAACGAACGCTGTCCTGGCGATGGATTCATCATCCTTCATAGGCACCTGGTGGAACCCCGTAGCCATATCGAGACTCGTAAAGAATTTACTATTACCCAATTTATCAATCTGGTCATCTATTAAGGGTAATGGAAACCTATCTTTCACAGTAACAGCGTTTAATGCTCGGTAATCAACGCACATCCTATCAGATCCGTCTTTCTTTTTGACGAGTATGATAGGACTCGCGTACTCCGACTGAGATTCCCGAATGATACCCTTACTCATCAAATCCTTAATTATATCGCGAACTCGCATCTTCTCATCAGCCGAAAGCTTATAGGGACGATAGTGCACAGGAACATCGCTATTAACTTTTATTTCCATGCTACCAGTATTAACAGTACTTGTCGCTGTGCCAGTAACAAAAGAATCGGAAAATTCTTCTATGAGCGAATTTAGCTTCATCTTATCCTCTCCTATCAAGTGCGTACTTATTGTGTCACTATCTAAAGCACGTAAATGATGAACGTGAGCACTACTGACCCTAGTAAGCCGTTGTTCGCCACAGGTCCGTATGTAGGTTACCCCATCTCTATTTAAAACATCTGTTCCTATTAGAACAGGGGCGCTGATCGTGTCAGAAGGAACTACAAATAGGTCTACCTCTAAAGATATCTCAGGAAATTTAATAAGCGTGGTCACATAACAAGTAGATTCTATCTCTTGACTTCCTACACCCCGCATTAGACGGTACGTAGGAATCCTATTGCAATTAAGATGTTTAACAAACAAATTGGAAATGAGGGATATATCGGAACCACTATCAATTAAAACATTTACAGGTATTTCCTTAATAATGGCGGTCATATTATTGTTGTTTCGGACAAACTTTGACAAAAATTTACGTTGGATATACCTGTACCAACCGCCTCGGCACGTTGCTTAGCAAAACACTTATCGACTGAATGTCCTACCTTGCTGCAATACGCACAGACTAGAGACGATTTACTCGAGGCGGTGGATGCCATATGAGGTTTACTTTGTTCGGTTTTCTTTTGTTTAGGACAATGAAACTTTGAATGACCGACGGTACCGCAGTTAAAACATTTCATATCTGACTTCAGATTTCGTTTTCGCGATTCGGAATGCCGTTCATTGGATGAATGAATGGAATTGTGGGTAGATCTAAATTCGGTTTTTGGTTTCACATATACAGATAAAAATTCTACTAATTCGTTAACTTGCAACTTGGCATTAGATGCGGCAGCCTTAACCTGCGGGTCTGTAATGCCGCGAATGATAATAGCCGTTTTTAGCTCGTCTGACAAGCCCTTTACAATTTTTAAGCGTAGCAACGACTTGCGCGCGTATTCGGCATATGTAGCAAAACTTTTAGAGTCCTTATTCATTACATCAAATAAAATGCTAGCGATATCAACGTTCCGTGGGCAGAGTGACCGAAATTCCGCTTTGAAATTTGACCATGTTCGATCATTGGATACCCAATCGTTCAACCATGTGCGAGCATCGCCCTTAAGGCAGCAACCAATGCGTGACAGGCACTCGCGATCGTCCCAGCGGTTCAATTCGCAACCTCGATCAACTTCTGCGCACCAAATATCAAAATCGTGAATACTCGGGTCAAAATTTGAGATATAATAGTGGTTTGACTTTGCTTGTAGCAAAGATGAGAATACACTCAGAATTTTGTCCGTCGTATTGTTATAATCAGATACTGACTCACCGGGGGTGCTGGCGTTGCCTGTAACCACAGGTGGCGAGGTTGGGTTGACACGTGCTGGACGTTGCGATGTTGAAACTGAACTCGAAGTAGTAGACAACCTATCCTCGATTGCATGTAACCTACCAAGAATCGTGTCTAATGCTTGACTTTGAGAGCTATGTCGGTTGTCACGACGCCGATTTCGAGAACTATCACGACTTTTTCGTGACCTTTGGAGACGTTTACATGAACTGCCATCTCTTTTCTTCGATCGAGAGTGACGCCCCGACATTGCAAATAAAAAAAGTGACAATTTATCAGAACAAAACACACTAAAATTCACGAGCACAAAAACCGTTAGGTACACGATGAATTTAAATTTAAAAGTCAGGAAAACTTGAAAATAGCCGTTCGCGGATAAGTCTCGTGGTCTATCCCACTTCTGATATTAAAAACCAGAAGTGGAGACAATTTATTTTATTTAAAAAAATAATAATAATAAACTAACACTGAATTTAATAAAAATCAATTTTTATCGTATAAAAAAGAATTAACTAAAGTTACAAAATATGAAAGCCTAAAACGTCCAGCACGATCAATTGCTCCCAAAAAAAGTGAGGCTCGCTGCTCGGTACGCGCCACAGGCGCCATTACCCCTCCCAACTGGTCTCGCTGACATCAGGCGATGCTACGTCATCGTGACGTCGCACCATGCCCCGCCTCCTGACCGTTTATTTCTAACAGTATATATAAATATAAATAAATGAAATAAAACGTAAATATTGTGCCCGAAAAAATAAGAATTTTCCAGGATATTACAATTAAATATTGTGGTAATCAGCAAGCCATAGCTCCGACTTCACAAACGATAAGTCTTTGCAACATTACAAGTTCCTGGTCAAATCAATATTTTATAGGAGACTAACGGCCCGGCCCAGCTTCGCCCGGGTACAAATAGATTTCTGTACAATAATATGTACGTATTTACATATAAACCTTCCTCTTGAATCACTCTATCTATTAAAATAAACCGCATCAAAATCCTTTGCGTAGTTTTTAAGATTTAAGCATACAAAGGGACAGAGGAAGTAACTTTATTTTATAATACGTACACTTAAGCATCGGAATATGAGAAGGAATTTCTTAAATTTATTGGAAAGTCTACAGATGAAAATGATTGTATGTCTGATTAATATTTTTATTTTCCATATACAAACCCATGAACTTTTTGTATTGAAAAATGTTTTTTCCTTTATTTTATACTTTCGTCAATTTACTTTAAATAAAAACTATCCCACCATTTAAGTTGGAACAAATGACACATATCTACAAAATTTCATTATAATCAGTTGAGTGGTTTAGGAGCCCATCGCGGACAAACAACGTGACACGTGAATTATATATATTTAGAATATATCTAGTAAATCTATCTTAGATCACTCAAGCCGTTTAAGTATGAAGAACTAACAAACACATAAATGAACTTGTGCAGCCGATTTGTCTCCTGCACTGACTCGCCTCTACCGAGCGTCCTACCGCACAGGTGTAGTGCCGGAATCTTGGAGAGGCCAATGTGCAACCGATCCCCAAAAAGGGTGATCGGTCGGACCCTACCAATTACCCTATCGCTATCACCTCAGTGATGTGTAAGGTCATGGAGCGGATCATAAACGCTCAATTGGTCCGCTACCTGGAGCATCACTCGTTGATCAGTGACAGACAATACGGATTCCGTCAATATCGATCAACGGGTGATCTTCTAGCGTTTGTCCTTCATCGCTGGGGTGAGGCGATTGACAGGCATTGCGAGGCTCTTGCTGTGAGCCTCAACATAGCCAAGGCGTTTGATAGGGTCTGGCACCGTGGTCTTCTTTCCAAGCTTCCGGCATACGGTCTGCCCGGCAACCTGTGTTCGTGGATTTCCGGCTTTCTGCATGGGTGTAGAATACGTGTAGTCGTTGACGGACACGCTTCGGCGCTCATGTCGGTAAATGCCGGAGTTCCACAGGGCTCGGTGCTGTCGCCCACCTTGTTTATTCTGCATATCAATGACATGTTGTCGCTTGGCAACATTCATTGCTATGCAGATGACAGCATGGTTCATGGGCGATACCACTGCGGGCCTCCGGGTTGCCGGGTCGAAACTGTGAGGGGACGTGAAGATCTTGTCATTGAGCTCAACCGGACCTTGGATCTCATTTCTGCTTGGGGTTCCTAGAATATGGTTGGAGTACAATGCCAAGAAATCTCAGGTGTGTGCGTTCACGTGCAAAAAATCCCCGTTCTCTTTCCTCCCCATTCTTCAGGGTACTCCCCTCTTAGTGCGGAATGACTTGAGTATCCTTGGTGTGGATATCCGCTGTGATCTCAATCCAAGGAATCACATCGAGGGCATAATATCTGCCACATCACGCAGGGTCGGAGTCCTGAACCGGGTGCGTCGGTTTTTCACGCCCGGTCAGCTTTGTCGCCTATATAAAGCGCAGGTCCAACCGAGTATGGAGTACTGCTCGCACCTCTGGGATGGATCCGCCCAGTACCTGCTCGATGCCTTGGATGGATTGCAGCGGCGGGCCATCCGCATTGTGAATGATGCAGACGTTACGAGCAACTTAGAGCCGCATAATGGTTTCTTAGATTTACGCGAATGTTACACATTGAAATAAGACTATTATTTACGGATTTTATCGCGGATTTAGTTTCATTTTACATTCTTTGAATTCCCGACGTTTCGATCACTTTACAGCTTTCGTGGTCACGAGGCGGACTGTCCGCACGGTGAGTGCTCTGAGGAATTGTTCAACTTGATCCCTTCCTCTCCATTCCTTATCAGAACCACGCGTGCTGGCTTGCGAAGCCATAGCTTGACTGTCCACACCATCCCGGCACGAACCAAACAATCAGTCAGTCAGGCTGTGGAATTGTTTGCCGTCTCACGTGTTCCCTCCTTCCTACAATCCTGGGTCCTTCCGCCGTAGCGTGAAGAGGCACCTTAGCAGGCCGGCATAATTGTTTTCATTGGCATGGGACCGTCGTCCGATGCCAATGGATTCTCTGCCTGGGCGGCATTTGCGCTTACCATCAAGTGCAATGCCGCCGCTATGCCGGGCCAGTATTTTTATTATATTATTATTAGTAGGATATAAACCATAAAAACCTTTTGATTTAAATCTTCCGATTCCTTCCTATGAAGTGATGCAAAGAAAATTGTCCTATCTTACGCATAGAGTAAAGAAGCGACCATAGATATTAAAAGGGGTTAACTGGCCAATCAACGGAACATACAAGGTCACGAGATAAGCATACGACTGATAATGCAAGGATAATGTGCACCTTGTATGTTCCATTGCCCTGGTTGACCAGTTAGTAGCTCCTGAGATTACCAGGCATAAATAAATAAACAAACAAACGCTTCAATTTCATATAATACTAGTATTTTATATACAGATGAACAAACAACTAAACTATATCACGTAACATTATTAATGATACGCTATTTCTTCATATATTTCAAATATTTTTTTGCATTGAAGTCATCTTGAATATCATCAATAATTTTAACCCTCTTTTTTGGTTTCCTTTTCTCTAATCTCACTCTTCGTTCTTCCTCTGAAAGTTGTGACAAATCCAAAGGTAACTGAAAATTAATAATAAGCACACATATAACACATATTATGTATAATTTACGGTTTACTGAAACCATCATGTTAAACTGATTCATTGAAAATATGTGGGTGTCCTGGCACCTCTGCCTATCCCTTCTGGGATAAAGGCGTGAGTTTATGTATATATTTAAAATAGTTTTGATTATATAAATAAAATTCGAGTCAATTTTGTGGATTGAATCTTGCGAAAAAAAATGTAATCGAATATTATTCATTTGAACAGTTACAACTATATTAATCTACTTTATTTATTAATAATAAGGATGTTGAATCATGTTACGAATTCGTTTAATGTTAATTTTTACACATAACAGACTACTATACACATAATTTTTAAAATAAAGTCTCTTATGTTTCTCTTGATTTATATTCAATTGAACTTGCAGCAAGAAATGAATTATAAAGTACTACGTTCTTTTAGAGACAATCTTTGCAATATAGATGATTTTAAACACTTGATTGTTATAATAAATTAAGAATAGTATTAGACCAATTTTCTACACAATAATCAACTGAAACAAAACTATAATCACTATTAAAACATTATTATAATAAGTTTCGTAACCTTTCTCACCGAAAACATTTGTCAAATTAACGTCCGTGCTCGCAAAATTTTTAATTTAACTCGAGTTTTGTTTACATTACGTCTCGATTTCGATACGAAAGTAAGTTAAAATGCTTCGTGCTCGCAAAATTAGTTCCTTTTACGCACGATAGAAGCGCTTTATAAATCTCATACAAAACTACTCGATTACGATACGAATACTTTTGAAATGGTAATTCGTGCTCGGGCCACTGATTATTTAAACGAAGGGTTCCTCAGATACCGATTACGAGACTAATCGGATCAATAACAAAAAAGTTCAAAATGGCGGCCTAAATGGCGGATCCATAGCTAAAAACTTCCATATTTCATCCCTTATTTTACCCCCATGTGCCATTTTTCCAAAATTGTTGCACACCATTAATTTGCGTTTTGTAATAAGGAGCTAAACTATGATTTTTCATAAATATATCTTCAATAGTTTATATTTTCCACTTCCGTTTCAACCCTTATTTCAACCCTTTTAGGCAAATATATAGCCAGTGTTACTCCAGGATAATATACCATTCGAATAGTGAATGAATTTTTAAAATCGGTCCAGTAGTTTTTGATTTTATTCATTATAAACAAAAATCCAAACATCCAAAAAATACAAATGTTTTTTCTTTATAATATTAGTATAGATATAAAAGAGAAACCTGACTGATTGACTGACTGACGTATCAACGCACAGCCAAAATTACTAGAGCTAGGAACGTGAAATTTTGCACCGAGGTTCCAATTGTCGCGTAGGGTAAGAGGATTTTTTGAAGTGAAAACTTCTTTAGCGGCGTTGAGCACTTTTCTGTAATGGGTATAAAATCTTAAACTCGCGTCAGGACACGTGACCTGATCGAAAAAGCGTAGGACGGCAATGACGTTTGCTTTATAAACATCTTAGTAGGACGGATGGAGAGTAGACAGCTATCCCCTCTCTACAGCGCGGCGAAAATGTATGCCTGGGCCTACTGTTTCGTTTTTTTTTCAGTTTCACCCACTTTTTCCAAAATTGTCCCATAGCCCCCCCCTGCCTTCCCCCACCCTTATTCCGAAATAGTGCCTATTAGCCTCCCCACGAAACCTACCCCCCCCTCCCCTACCCCCACCCCGAAAATTTACCTCACCCCCCCCAATCCTATCTCGGCCAACATAGGTCGTAGACCCACCGAGTTTGGTATCCTCGGAACCGTCTTGGTGAGGGCTACAAATTGACCCCGCCAGAAATCCCAAATTACGCAAAAAATTACCCCCCCAAAAAAAAAAAATTTTTCCTCCAAAAAATTAATTTAAGTTAGCCTCCCCACGAAACCTTCCTCCCCCCCCCTCCCTTGCCCCACCCCGAAAATTTACCTCACCCCCCCAATCCTATCTCGGCCAATATAGATCGTAGACCCACCGAGTTTGGTATCGTTGGAACCGGCTCGGTGAGCTCTACAGATTGGCCCCAACCAAATCCCCAAATTCCTCCCTCTCTCCCCTAAAATATTTGTCCAGGCATAACTCCGTCATTTCTTAAAGTAAACCCCCCGTGTTTGGAGTCAGAGGAATCGTCTTGACGAGCTCGACAATCGAGAGCAGGCAAAATACGATTTTTCTTATTTTTACTATGGGATCAGGCTGGGGCAGCAGTCTAAAATTATATGTAATTTGCAATCTGTACCCACGGTCTTCCCCCGGTATTTTTGAAGTGAAAACTTCTTTAGCGGCGTTGAGCACTTTTTCTGTAATGGGTATAAAATCTTAAACTCGCGTCAGGACACGTGACCTGATCGAAAAAGCGTAAGACGGATGGAGAGTAGACAGCTGTCAGTTAGCTGTCAGTTTATAAAGCTTTGATGAATTGCCAATGATTTTGAGTGGAGATTTCAACATAAACTTCGCAGACGATAAAAATCAACTATTAATTGAATTTTTAAATAATGAATTTGGTTTAACTATGTCGAATGATCGCAATCTTAGCACAACGAAATACAAAACTACTATTGATGCGGTCTTTATTAGACATTTAAATAGGTTCGAATCAAAACTGTTCGTTTCTTACTTCAGCTACCATAAACCTATCGTATCAGTTTTAGAGATTGGCGATGATAGTTCTGGTAATGATGATGGTGAAAAAGTCGTTGAAATTATGGATGAAAGTTGATTTTTCGGAGAGATAAACTTTTTAATGTAAAATAATTGTAATAGTTTTAAAGTGTTAAATTTTTAATGTAATATAAATTGTCATGTTTGTGTACGATAGCGCAATAAATGAATATTGTATTCTACCACATAAATGATAGTACTTTTATACTGATAAAGCAATTGGTGCAAAATTATTCCCTAACCATTCCAAAATATCAAACATGCTCAACGTTAATAATCAAGTTTTCACTTCTGCCGGCACTCCCGGAGTGCAACCCGTCTTTTTTTTTTTGAATTCAACTCCTAACTGGGTGAAAAGGTTTAAAAACTGTTTTATGGAAATTGTCAAACTTGGCACTTTAGTGAATAATTATAAAAGAAAACTAACTTTATACTTTGTTTGTCTAAAACAGTGATTCTCAACCACTGTGCCGCGGCACTTTTGTGTGCCGCCAAATTTCAAAAGTGTGCCGCCAAATTTTGCAAATATATAATAATGTTAATATTATTAAATTATATCATTTAAAAAGAAAAATATTTTTAACATGAATATGTATTTAAATCCACAAAAAAGTTAATTATTTTATTATTTGCTTTGCAACGCGTTTTTTCTTAGTGCCAAATTGTGATGAAGCGGCGTGCATAACAATAGGAATATGTCTCAAGGCGCTCATTGTGTGCCGCCAAATTTTGAAATCGTTAAATATGTGCCGCAACAAAAAAAAGGTTGAGAATCACTGGTCTAAAATTAGTCCTAAAAGCGTGAAAATAAGGGTTGAAATGTTGCGAGACTAGGGATAAGACAGTCATTAAATTAATGACTGTTTTATCAACACACACCTGAAACTACTAGAAAAAACCTGAAACCTGAAACCTGTAACCTGAAATTTTACACTAGAATTTCTATTGTGACGTAGAGTAGAACTTACGAAGGATTTTTGAAAATTCAACTCCTAAGGGGCTGAAAAGGGTAAAAAACAGTTGTATCTATAATCGAAACCGTTAAAGCGACAATTCTCAAACTTTGCAGTTTAGTTAGCCAATTAAAAACAAATATAACTGCATACTGAATTTTTCTATAATAAAGGAATAAAAATAAAGGTTGAAATTTTGCAAAACCGAATTATCAGATCAACGCACAGCCGAAACTACTGGAGTTAGAAAGGTGAAATTTTGCACAATGGTTCCTATTATGATGTTAAGTAGCACTAAGAAAGGACTTTTGGATATTCAACCCTTAAGGGAGTCAAAAGGGTAAAAAGCTGTTGTATGGAAAATCGAAACCGTTAAATCTACAATTTAAAAATTTAGCGCTTCATTTAGTTAATTAAAAATAAAAATAACTAAATAAATAATATTGTCTTTATTTTTCTCAACTTAACTTTAAATAGGTTAAAATAAGGGTTGAAGTGTTGTGAGAACAAGGTGATTTATTCACTGCCCAATCAATGCACAGCCGAAAGGAGATCAGTCGATTTGGTCCAACTACGGACAAGAAATTAAGTATGACTAAAAAATCAGGAGTATTTTTTTAGATTCACTTCTCTATTTATTTTTATCCTACACCGTCGGGATCACATTTTGTAAAAAAAAAGGATATCATAAAATATTCTACCACTTTTTGCATTGTTTGCAATATTATCAGAATTGATATCTGTTTAAGACAGATAAATTAGTGTTTTTCTAATTCTATTCTTTGTGCTTGGTCGCGAAAGGAATCTGCTTTTGTGGTGTTGGTTATTTTGAGTTTATTATTGACGACAACTCTTGGCTACTCTAAAATAGATTATAATTATTATATTCCCAAAAATAGCAGAGCTTGCTCGGTGCATCTATGCAATACCTCCTTGGATTTTATGAGGGAAAGGCTATAGAGCCTTTAATAATAATATTATTTTAGCTCCAACATGTACAAGACATGTTTACAATTATAAAGAATTTTAAAACATCAATCAATTATAATGAAATAAATAGTACGCCAGACTACTTAGTGCATTATTGGTTAGGACAGAACAAAAATATGTTTTGTTTATATTCAGATAGACAGCTCTCAAAATGGCCACAATGCAATAATACAACATTATTGTAATTGCATTGCAATCAAAAGGACAGTGGGATGATGTGCACATGTAATGACTATTATATGGTACCTTGGTTGAGCTAGGTACCAAAATAATATCACACCTCCTGTAAAGCATCTCGACAATGTATTGTTACTACCAGGTACATGAGATATTGTTTAGGAACAAGTTTAATAGAACTTTTTATTAAAAATGTGTTTCTTATTATCAAAACCAACATTTTTACTGTCATCTTTCCCTTTTTAGAATTACTTACTTTCTTTTGAAACGGATATTTCTAACCCCAGAAATACTTTCTTTGTCAACTTTATATCGAAAAGCATTTAACATGTTTATAATTATGTAATACATTTTACAATATTACCAAACGAAATTATTTTACATAGTTACAGAAAATATAAAATATTGTCCAAAAAGATATATGTGAAGATAGTAGAATATGGTAGTCTTTGTATAACTTTAACGCCCGAATACTGGAACGCCATTCAAATAATAAGTTGCTCTTAACAGCGCACGGCTCACTTAGCCAGCACATTTAATAAGGATTAACGTAGTTAAGCGCAAGTTATATTTAAGTTACGTTCCAGTATTTGGAGGTAAGAAGATATATTTTAAATACTCCATATTGTATCTCAAAAAGACTATATTATATTTAAAATATATTGAATCTTTATTATTCAATTCAGGTCTCATTTGTGTCCATCAAGTTTCCACTACTAGGCCCAATTTCCTTAATAAATCAACCAATCTTCTTACAGAAGTTCTGTATCTGTATCAGCCCATATACGTCCCACTGCAGGGCACGGGCCTACTCTACAATCGTAAGTACGATTGAGAGTGGTTAGGCCATATAGTCCACCACGCTGGCCTAGTGCGGGTTGGCAGACTTACATACCATAGAAATTTATATAACATTTACAGATATATAAAATTTACAGAAGTTAGAACTGGGAAATTTTACTAAGTGGTTCCTATTAAGATTTAAAATAGCACTAAGGAAGGATTTTAGAGAATTCAATGCCTAAGGATGTGAAATGGGTTAAAAACTGGTTTTAGATATTAATTTATTTCCTATAATTTACCTTAAAGGACTTGAAATAGGGGTGGAAACGTTGTATACAAAATCAAAACACTTATGTACTAACAAAACAGTAGTCTCAACAATGTTGTCAGCCATTTAAAATATGCACTAAGACTGGTGTTATGGACCAATTTGTGTGTTACCCCGTTTTCAATAATGCCCCCACTCACCCTATAGCTTTTTTTTCCATAATGTTAGCATGGAATAGTTTTGCTATATTTATTTTGCAAATTATACACAAATAAACCAGTGTAGTTTACTGCAAATAGATTCATATGAATAAAAAAGGTCAAAATGAACCTAACCCCTAAGCACCTGTTGTCAATGGAAATTTGCTTCTGCAATATCTCTGGCACTGCAGAAAGTGCTTTTTATATACACTTTAGGTTTGGTGGCTAACACTACGTGAAGTCGAGGTGCCCTGAGTCGGTTTTGGGGCACATTCGACCTAACTGATATGTAAAGTGGGTACATTAGCTTCCTTCCTAAGATAATTTCTAAGGTGTTATAAAACATAAAACAACAAAACTAATACCTTTGATCACTTTTATCCTTCTCCCAGTGCCAAGTATTCTAAAGTCCATGCCTCAATCTTTGTTCAAAGTTCGAACTTAAATGAAAGATGTATTTATTTACTATAACCATATTACTAACTTAAGAAAAGAAGATAAAACAAACCTTAATTATTCTTCTGGGTTCGTGATACCTAATGTTTATTGAGGAACCGTCAGAAAGAACTATTGTCGTTGGATACATTCGAGTGTAAATATCCCTATGAACTTTTGTAATAGTAGCCACATTGTTATTTATATATCTTCTGAGACACAGATTTAAAATCTGAAGTTTATTACGTAACGTCGTGTTCATATTATTATTTTGACGCTACCGGGCTATAGAATTACTAATATAGGGACTTTACAGGTGTTCTCTTTTAAACTTAAAACAAATATCGTGAAATAAACTCAATTTGACTGACCCACAGGACTGACCAGTGACCACAGCAATTTGACTATTTGCTATTTTGACATAAGACCACAGATTATCAGACTGATACCCTCAGAACAATGAATAGTATAGAAGGAGTGCTATTGACATTTCAACGTACACTAATTTTGACAACAAGAAATAATTGTGCTGTGATCTCTTCTGATAGTTTATCGATATCGTTAGATGAACTTTATTTATAGCTTTGCAGACACAGTTCACAGACATGAATCATTATTATTTATTTCAAATCCATGACCATTTTTTTGTTATTAAAAACTTGTGTTTTATCTTCGTAGCTACAGAACGAAAAATATAATACTATAGTAATGGAAATTTTTGCTATTTCAAATTAACATCACCACCTTGTTATTTTTGAAGCCTTAGCAAGTTCTATATTTCTGCTATTGCTAATTGCCCCCACAGAATATGTAAATAATAAACCTAAGCTTATATTATAATAACTATTTTTCACATCTAAAGTTAAACACACACAATTGACTGTTCTGTTATTGTTTTTAAATGGGTTCGTAAAAAAAACCAAACGTAAAAACTCACTTCTCCTCAGCCTACACAATATCGTAGAAAAATATTAACCGGTCGGCTTAGTGAATCACAATAGCACATCACAAAATTTAGCGTATTAATATAATTTGTGAAATGTTATTATCAACTTCACATGCTATTTGTGATTGCTATTGCTATTTATTCCAATACTATAATACGATGATCTACTTTTTTGAAAAGGTGTCCTCGGTTGTTACTAAGATACAAAAAAAAAATGGTTGCCTGTAAAGTCGGTTTTACGGGCGAAGATTTTACGTGACAACGTCTTTTTCTTGGTAGAATATTTATTGATATGAATATAATTAAATTGCACAATAGGAACAAGGAATTGAATGAAAATAAGAATTGCACAAATTTTAACTATAGAAATATATTTTGTTTACTAAAACATTGTACATGTAATGACGAATCTAAGCACTCCATATTTTCACTACAGACACAGCTGACGATACTTTAACCACACGTGTGAACTTGTATTGTGACGCTTTCTTGTTTTTCCAACGCCAAGAACGTTCGAGAAAGACAAAGACAGAGACACAAGCATGCGCCGATTCAATGCGCCTAATTCTCTAGTGCTGCGCGCGCGGCAGACCGATCATAGTTGAGTGGGAGAGAGACGCAAGGCATTCGGCGGGCCTCTCTCTCGTTCGGTGACTCATCGTAACGTTACCGGGCGTTACACTTTTTCATAAGTGACTCCCAGCCGCAACCTAATTTAAGACGTTGTCACGTCAATAAATTTTTTGGAGGTAAAATATTTTTTTTTGGGGGGGTAATTTTTTGCGTAATTTGGGATTTCTGGCGGGGTCAATTTGTAGCCCTCACCAAGACGGTTCCGAGGATACCAAACTCGGTGGGTCTACGATCTATATTGGCCGAGATAGGATTGGGGGGGTGAGGTAAATTTTCGGGGTGGGGGTAAGGGAGGGGGGGGGGGAGGAAGGTTTCGTGGGGAGGCTAACTTAAATTAATTGTTTTGGAGGTAAAATATTTTTTTTTGGGGGGGTAATTTTTTGCGTAATTTGGGATTTCTGGCGGGGTCAATTTGTAGCCCTCACCAAGACGGTTCCGAGGATACCAAACTCGGTGGGTCTACGACCTATGTTGGCCGAGATAGGATTGGGGGGGGTGAGGTAAATTTTCGGGGTGGGGGTAGGGGAGGGGGGGGGGGTAGGTTTCGTGGGGAGGCTAATAGGCACTATTTCGGAATAAGGGTGGGGGAAGGCAGGGGGGGGGGGCTATGGGACAATTTTGGAAAAAGTGGGTGCAACTGAAAAAAAATATAATTAAATTGAGTGGGAGAGAGACGCAAGGCATTCGGCGGGCCTCTCTCTCGTTCGGTGACTCATCGTAACGTTACCGGGCGTTACACTTTTTCATAAGTGACTCCCAGCCGCAACCTAATTTAAGACGTTGTCACGTCAAAAACTAGCAAAAATATAAGATAACTGCCACGAAAATCCATTTTGAATTAGCAGTTTAAACTTCCGCATGTAAGTGTTAAAAAAACATTACATGTGTGATTACGTTACTCTGCTACTACGCAAAGCCTCTAAAGAGTAAATTTTTCCATGAACATGATGACATAGAAAATTATGAAGAGGAAGGTCGGAACTTCTTTATTAACACAACTTTTAATATTTAATAAACGGATTTCGGTTAATTCTCTATCCAGCTTTTAAGCTGGTGTGAAATGGTACCCTTTAGGGTACCATTTCAATTTTTGTTTTACTATAAAAGATCTTTTCGACAACTTAACTTAGAGTTGTAACAATTACACTGTTGTTATCCTCATGGGCGCAGCCGCAGCAGTGCAGCAGTTGGGCAGGGTGGGGCACTTGCCCCACCCTGGCTCGGGCCTTTAAGGTACCTAACCGACCCTTTTTTTTTTCTTTTTCCTCTTTCTTCTATCTGTAATCAGCCACATAGCTATAATCAGATCTGGTTGGAGCTATTAAATGACAGTTTGGGTTTATCGCACCCACTGGTACATATGGGAATATGCAATTGCATATAATCTGGTCTCTAGTGATGACCCTCGAAAACAACTTATAGACATGGCTCAGAAGCGAGATGAGCCTGTAGTTCTTCAGCAAGATGATAACAACCTTTTTTGAAGATCAGTACCACAACGTTCCGGTTCCATGCCTCTGGCGTTACACTCTCAAGGAAACGGAACTGAAGGACTTTCAGTATCGGCGTTCAAACCCACTTTCAGAAGCTTTGAAGTGATCAGTCTTCACCCGGCACCTTGTTGTTCTTATGTTGCTTCACAACCATCTTAATCTCACAGAGGCTGATGTCCGGTAACTAAAGTGAAAAACTGTCATAGAAACTCTCGATCTCCCTTAATATTTAGTAGTATTAGTAGTCTATAGAACAGCCGGTATTCGGCTTGGGCCTAACCGGTCACTACAGAGAGCGCTCAATTTAGTTCATAATCCAAGATGAACTAGTTCGCTCTATTAATTTATTGTTTGTTTTTTTAATAAAGAAAAAAATATAGTCATGATTATTGTAAGTTTTGTTCATTTTTATTTAAAAAATACTAAGTTAATTATTACATGAAAATTTTGCACGTCCATTTATGTAATATGAGATTTTTTATTTAAATAATGAAAAATAAACTTATTAGACAACAGCTAAATCTGAGGTTGGTCACATAGCGCCGCTGTCTAGGAAAGTGGACGCTAAAATAAATATAAAAAGAACTAAGAGCGGGATTTTCAATGAGCTAGTTCGCATAGTTCACCTAAAGGAGCGCTCTTCCCGCCTAGGTCGTTCGCGAACTACCCAAAACTATCCTCAACCTATCTGGAAGCCCGCTACAAAAGATAATTAAAATAAAAATGCAAAAAACAAAAAAAAACTAATTAACTTTTATGTTAAATTCCACGCAGACGAACTCGCGGCTACAGCTAGTCGATAATATAAATAATGTTTATTTTAATTTACTAGCCATGTTACATAAATTGGCTTGTACTTCAAATTACCTACCTGGTAGTGTAGTAGTAAAAAGCGCTCGGCCACTGTACGAGGGCTGTGGTCTAGGATGCCATACAACATAAACTTAGTGTTTTATACTAAAATGCCTTCATTGCAGATTCTCTACAGATGACGACATTAGGCAAAATTGAATTCATGCTTTTGCGCGTACAAATTTCCAATGGGAAAAACAACACCGTATTTGCTTAAGATTGAAGAGAGAGAAAGAAAGAGAGATAATCATATCCAAAATAATCATAAAATAGGCCATATAGTTTTATCAACCGAATAGACTGCATATTATATTCTTTATTTTACTTTCAATATCTACCACTGTGTCTACGAATTTGCTATAAAGTTCATCTATCGACATCGATAAATTATCAGAAGAGGTCACAGCACAATTATTTCTTGTTGTCAAAATTAGATGTTGTACGTTGAAATGTCAATAGCTCTACTTCTATGTTACTCATTGTTCTGAGACCAAGCCCTACCAAGCTCAAGTAGTGTTGAGTAGGACATGACTTGAAAAAGAGTTTGTAAGAGCCGCCTCATTTTTGTACTGAGCCAGTACAATGTCCCACTTCAATTGAAGTGAGGCGTACTGACACTTATTTGTGGTTCATAACTTTGCCTCACGACTCAAGCCAATGAAATGACATTACAGACCAAGTAGTACACCAAATATGAAGTAGTACAAATTAAAAACTTGAGCCGCTCTTACATTTTGACGTCATGTACGGGACAAATGTACTGCCTCTTGTATGTCCTACTCAACACTAAGCTCAAGGCAAACTCCTAAGCAGGGTGGTCCATCTCTCTATGAACGGATCGAGCCTTCCTACAGTTGTCAAAATCCTGGGCAATTTTGTGCTCATCTGTGGTTATTCTCATGAATCTGTATACCCAGTGTATTATAATCTGTAATTAAAATATATAAAATTTTTAGTCTTGTGTTCTTATTGGTCTGTGGTCTAGCAATGTGCAATTCGTTCAATTTTTAGGACCCGGATCAATACTGATCCATCTTTAAAATGAACCGGTTCAAATGACTCGATCAATCAAACGATTGGTTCGGTTCAATTCTTTGATATAAATGAATAGGCCCTTAGTAGAATTATAGGTATGTAAACACATTTTAAAGTTCACATTACCTTACATTACCTTTTAAATTTACACAAAAATGACACTTTTACAACTGAAACACGCGAAAAACAATTTTACAACAAACGTAATAGACAAAATCTTAGGACAACGAGATACTGATTACGAAATACGAACAAATACGTGTTATTACTTAATGACAATATTAACTCGCAAGTAATCATAAATCAAGACGTAACTAACTTCAACTCACTCAAAAAGTCAAAACCATAAAATTGTAACGTAAAACAAACTTTAAAGTCTACCAATCAAAGCATATATTAACCTTGTCATTTACAGTCGAACTATTTAGTGTCTGTATTCGTCTCTAAAACCGATGATATCCGAACGTTTTTTTGGCTTGATTCGGCTCGCCACGGGTCAGGCGCACTTCCGGTTCGCGAACCGTTGTTCGCGGGTTATGGTTCTCGGCTCTCGGCTCTCGGCTCTCGGCTCTCGGCTCTCGGCTCTCAGTTCTCGGTTCGCTTGAACCGACGCAATTCTCCAATCGTGATCGATCGAATGAACGAATTTTATTGTACGTAAAGATCGAATCGATCGCGTGGTTCTTGCGAGCCGGTTTATTTGACCCGTTCAATCGCGAACGACCCATATTTACTGTGGTCTTCTGTTAAAAAAAATACATTGAAAAATGGCGAACTAAAGTCAGTTTATCAAGTTCAAAACTATTCTTTTGAAGTTTTGTGTTTAAGTTTTGTTCTAATATCCATTACTGCGGAGATATTCACATACTTACTGGAAATGGTTCAACACGTCTAATCAATATAGAAAATGTGATGTTCGATTTGACTTACTGGCCAGCCATCCATCCATAACTTTACACAAGTTTTATAACATTGGAAAATAACCATCTTAAAGGACATCAGGTATGTTTGTACTATGTTTTAAGTTGTATTCAATAATGCTTATCGAATATATATCCTCATTATACAGACGACAGGCAGTCTGTTTTCAACAGGACATTATGAATATGTTTAGAGAAGGGCTACAATGTTAGGACACCTTTTAATAGATAATATTAATAAAATGTTATCTTAGTATATCAAGTCATCTGTATCATTAAATTAATACTGCTGAGTGGTGATTAAAGATAGAATTATGTGGTAATTATTTATATAGTGTCTTCTGACCGCCACAATGATTCGATATATGGTTTGGTTTTTAAAATAATATCCTTAAATTATTTTAATTTAATTTATTATTTATTTATTTATTAAAATACAGAGTTAGAAACAAAAAATAAATATTATTTCCACGAAACCGGGCTTCGGTTTGGCCGTGGAGTTGGTGAGTCTCATTTACACATGTACATAACATTTGCATTAGACATTAAACAAACAAAATAACCCTTATGAGGTCAGAATTTTAAACAAAAATATACAAACACTCAAACTTTATGATATAACTATCAAATAAAATGATACAGGATATAACTTTAAACAATAATATGTAACAAAATATCACTTCCAAAAATTTAAGTAGAAAATAATAATTAAGTAGAAAATAAAACATCATATAAAATAATATTGTATTTAAGGATATTACCATTTGTTGATTGCTTAATTGTTGTCCATATCTGCATTTGCTTTTACTTTTATTCTTAAAAATAATTGCTTATGTTTTTTCAGAGTATGTATCCGGGCTGTATTTCACTATGCAACTGAGGATTGGATTAACCGAGACTGCATAACCAGTTCTCTAATATCTAGAAGTTTGATTCTCTGAACAGATATGTATGTTTATACCATATTTCATTAATGACTTGAAATTGAATGTAGAAACAACAAAAATTATTAGTTCAACAAACAGTGGGGAAACTTTTTTTATAAATAATACATGTTCAAATAATTTTCACAACACAAGTTTTATGACATTATGATCTCACCAGCTAATAATGCTTACTGTATTGAGATATTTATAAATGTAAAGTGGAATGAAAACAAATAATTAAATAAATATCGACTAATTTGTATTTAACAGAAAGTGCACACTATATTTGTACATATAAGTAAACAGGCTCTATGAACTGAATCTTTCTTTCAGTTTAAAATTAATAAACATCAGGTTTTACTAAAATCAGACTTGTCTTATCTCATAACGGGATCTTTGCCAATATGTCTTCTATTATATCTTTATTTTCTTATACCTGGCAATATTTTTATACACTTATTATTATTTTCATAATAAAAATATGATTTCAGCAAATAGTACCAGTTCATTTGCTTTCACAAACTGAAATTATGGAGCAGCAGAGTGGGAATGCAATTCTTCAAATAAAAAAATTGTATACAAGTCTGTATAACGTAGGTATGTATATAATTCACTATTTTAACAGTAAATTGGAACTTTCGTTCATTATTGTAGTAATAATAAAGGACATTATGTGAGTAAGAATGTAGGTACTATTATACTTTCCTATGTGTGTGAGACTATTGTTTTAAAATCACTTTCAACAGATGCAATGTACCACTGTATTGATTTTATTGGCATTTTCCAAATGTTACATCAAGATTCCAAAAAGTTCTCACATCAAGAATGTAATATCCTCATTTAACTTACCGACTATTAAAGCCCAATAAGCCTAAACTCTTTTGCTTGTAGCTGAAGAGAGAAAGAGAAAAGCCTATATTTTACATTTAAGACACAAATCCTAAAAATGGTTTTATATTACATTAATTTTTCTTTACTGTACTTTTCAGATGATAAAAAGCACACAAGTACTACATAGTGCAATTTGAAGGCTCATGATGTGAATTGATCCGAGAAGTAACAAGTAGAGAAAATAAGCTGTACCAGAACCTGAAAATTACGAGTTTGTCAATAGAAGAATGGTATTTAAAAAAGCAACCAAATAATTCATCCAAGATTACTAAACTTTCTTCATTTTGACTATGCACCTTGTTTGAACATAATTTTCACAAACTTATTTTTACTCCCAGTTTTCAATCTTTTAAATCTGAATAATATGATTAAAAAGTACCATAAGAAATGAAAATTTATTAACATTTTAAATCACTAAATAGTATAAAACAAAGTCGCTCTCTCTGTCCCTATGTATGCTCGAATCTTTAAAACTACCCGACGGATTTTGATGCGGTTTTTTTTAATAGATAGAGCGATTCAAGAGGAAGGTTTATATGTATAATACGTACATATTATTGTATAGAAATCTATTTGTACCCGGGCAAAGCTGGGCCAGACTGCTGGTAAGAAATAAGCCACAAAAATTATTTCGTCTACTTCACGAAATTTTAGTTAATAATTATGCTTACCTATTATTCAAGGTGGTCTATAAAAAACGTTGTTGTAGGAGATTTTAAGTTTTTTTTTTAATGAATACTACTACCAAATCGTTGTAATTTAAAATTGTATATAATCAAAATGCAACATGAATATTTTGAATAAAAAAAGTTCTTACATAATATCAAAGTGAAAATACTTCTGTTTAAATATTTATTGTATGAAATGTCATATTTTTGTCGATCTTTCTCTCATAGGCTACTTTTTTGATGTTTTACTCTGCCGTGTGTGCATTGTACACACACACACACACACACACACACAAACTTACAATTATTTTCTTAATTCGTAAAAAAATATGTATTTTGGTAGGATTATGATAAAAACATGTGATGAATTATGACCTTTTCTTACTACGATGGCTGATATTAAGCTTTTTTGACCGACTTCAAAAGAGGATTTTTTTTTGTATGTTTGTTACGCGATTACGCCGGCAATTGTGAACCGATTTTGAATATTTCTTTTTTGTTGGAAAGCAATATGGTTAATATATGGTTGGTCCCATATAAAAGTGGTGAAGACCTGATGAATATCTTAGGATCTGCCGACCAGAACTCCTCAAAATTAAACGGTCCAGCATTAATTCTTTTCGCGTTAGATTAAGTATAAGTATATTATTACAAAGGGTGGGTGAAAATGGGAAAAGGGTGGGGGTGGGAGGGTGAGAGGGTAGAAAATAGGTACAATTGTTAATATTCAATATCTCCGGCAGTTCTTAATCGATTTAAAAATAACTTTTTTTTCAAAGAGTATTATATGATAGGTTAAACAAAAAAAAAATATTGTGAAGACCTGATGAATATCTTTGGACCTGAAGGGTAGAACTCCTCAAAATTGAACAGTACAGCAATAATTCTTTTTGCATTAGGTTCAGTATAAGTTTATTACTACAAGGGGGGGTGGAAAGGGGAAAATAGAAAGGGGCGTGGGAAGGGGAGGGGGGATATATACAAATATAAATACTAAATATCTGCGACAATAAATAAATGATTTTAAATAACTTTTCTTCAGAACGAATTATACATAATGTTGGTCACATAAAATATGGTGATGACCTGATGAATAGGTACATATCTGGAGAGCAGACCTCCACAAAACTTTGCAGAAACGCAATGATTTTTTGTTCATTAGGTTAAGTATATGTGTTTTATTAAAAATAGGAAGTAAAGAAGGTGTAGAGGTGAGGGGGTAACGAATGATTACCACGCATAAGTGTACTCAATATCTCTAGCAGGTTCAGCCGATATTAGTATTTTCTTTATCATAAAAACGAAATGACAGTGTAGCTTCCTTAAAAATCATAAAATATTAATTTTCGTTTTTGAAATTATAAAGGATCACAATGGTTCATTTTTATATACATTGAATCCAGTTTTCATTATATGATTATCTTTGGCATCATTACAATGCTTATGAAAACTAAAAAGTAATAAATAAAATAATTTAATTAAAAATTAAAAGACCGACTTCAATATGCACTACAAAGTAATAAATAATACATATTTCATTGTGCTAGTACACATTGATTAATTTTCTTATTGACGAGACTAGCCAACAAATCTTAAATACGTAATATTTTGAAGGCGGGTCGCCAAATGACGAACACCACGACCTACACTTAAATTTAATTTGTGTAAAACATTCTAGCGAAAAACACGCAATTTTACACGCAATATTAATTTGTCTTAATCTATATAAACTTACGCCATTTTCCCAGAAGGGGTATGCAGAGATTCTCCTGGTATCAACCAGGACACCCACGTTACGCCTTGCGTGTTTTGTCCCTCGGTGTGGTTGGGGGCGAGAGTCTATAGTCATATCGGGTGCAAATTCCAGTCCCTGTCCTGATAACTAATAGAAAAATCGCCCGTCCTTAATATATCAGCTCTTAATCAACATTGTTGAGCATCGGACTTATCTACAATCGAGGGAAACATACAAACTTAACAACCCTTCCCTTTCTTATACTTTCCTCACTATGATTCCTATCACTGTTAAAGTAATTGTATACATATGCAAGTGACTCCAATAAGTCAATGGTGTACCCTGGTGTTGAAACCCTTGACCACTGTATCTTTGATCGTATGCAATACTACACATATGACACATATTAATTCTATTAAAATTTCAACAAATGTACAAGTAGGATCAATATGTTAAATTAATTTGTTTCTAGTTTACATATGGACCTAACTGAGCGCCAACGATACATCTACAAGTAGGTAATATTCAACTGTGTTACATTACTTAAATTTGTTCTGGTTTGGCACTTGGCGACCCGCCTTCAAAATATTACGTATTTAAGATTTGTTGGCTAGTCTCGTCAATAAGAAAATTAATCAATGTGTACTAGCACAATGAAATATGTATTATTTATTACTTTGTAGTGCATATTGAAGTCGGTCTTTTAATTTTTAATTAAATTATTTTATTGTTCTTTAAAATTTGTAAGCATTTGTTGCTTTATATTTTAAACTTGCTTTTGACCGCAATATGGTCTACGTGATTAACTGTATTTACAATATGTTTTATATCTTTAAAATCGATACATACTCCCCTAAATATACCAATTACATCCCAATTTCTCCCATCAAAATGAGATAATTCTAAAAATCCAAATTACATCACAAAATATAACGTCGGGCAAATTATGTAATTTATTACTTTCTTAACTACAAAGATTTCCTGCCTAATCTTCGCTTAAGACATATAAATTGGTCATTATTTAACTATAATATAATAAATAGATACTATTTAAACACAATAACTTGCTACCTTCAAAATTTCTAATCTCGGAACCACGCACAATTTTACTGATGAGTATTTTTTACGTAAAACCCATTTACGCTTTAAATTAAAGTTGCTTTTGCTTATGACTTCTCTTCAAAATCACCTATCTAAGAAGATACAATTGTAATTTTGAAGTTCATTTTAAAAACACAAACTTTCGACATGGACATTTTTTGTATTTTCACTTCACAGACATTTCACTTTTACTTATATGTATAGGTAAATGCAGCAGGTAGTAATAGGTTAATGCTATGACGAAACACAAATAAAGAAATATAAGAAATCGATGACTTTTTCCAAACTTTAACACTTTGAGAACTGTTGGTTCTTTAATACTTTGTACGATTGCATTAAGTTGTGTAAGTTTTTCGATTGTATATAGTTGATAAACATCAAAGATGTAGTATAACGAAGATCGGCAATTGAAAATTTCGAGTGACTCAAAAACGGGGCTGTGATAGCATGTGATAAATTGTGTTCAATAAAAATAACTTCGCACTGAAATATCAAATAATATTAAAAAAAATCATAATTTGTCACTCGGACACTTAACAGTTTACACTACCACAGCTTACTTGCTATCGGTGTGTTGTCTTGTCGTGTATCTCGTTGTAATAAACTCATTTGCAAAAAAAACGGGCACCTAAGCAATGAACCATTTCAAATGTTACTATTGGTTTGTTTGATAATTATAGGTAGTTTTACTTTCACAATTTTGTAAATTAATAAGCAAATAATCGTTTTCGTCAGTATTATCATAAAATTTTGATAAAATTTATGGGTTTTAATGCTTAAGTTCACTAGTAGTGTATGCTCGCTAGTAGTGCATATGCTCGTGAAGTAAAAGTTAACAAAGATTTTTGTTTGTTTTTTCTTTAATAAAGTAAAAGCAGATAAATGTTTAGTATCGAGTGTGACCCCCTCTAGCTGAAATCACAGCTTGAATTCGTCTGGGTATGCTAGCGAGGATATCCCGGATACTTGCTTGCGGAATACGTTCCCACTCCGCGGTAATCACATTCTTCAGCTCTCTGATGGTCTGCGGAGCCGGTTGTACTGATCTCACGCGTCGTTTCAGAACGTCCCAGACATGCTCTATAGGATTGATACGGGACTTCGAGCTGGCCAATCCAAACGACGAATGCCGACCTCTTGCACATACGCTTCCACATCGCCAGACCGGTGGGCGCGAGCGTTGTCGTCCATAAAAATTGAGTCTTCGCCTAAAGCGGCCAATGCGGGTTGTGCATGAGGAATTAGAACTTCCGTTATGTATCGATGTCCAGTCAGTGAGCCGTTTTCAATGAAGACTAACTCTGTACAATCCATTGAATTTATTCCTGCCCAAAACATAACAGAGCCCCCACCATAATGTGTGATTTCTTCAAAACAAGCCTCTGCAAAGCGTTCTCCTCGTCTTCGTAGCACTCGCCGACGTCGATTTTCACCGAACAGAGATATCCTGGCTTCATCGGAGAACAATACCCTATTCCAGTCTTCTTGAGTCCATGACTCACAATTTCAAGCAAACCTAAGCCTGGCAACTCTGTGCTCACGGAGTAACTTAGGGCCGCGGGCCGGGCGATGACTGCGTATATTGGCCGCGAGAAGCCTCCTCCTGACCGTCCATAGACTAATATGCACATTTCTTACTTCTTCGAGGTTGTTCTTAAGGTCCACATACGAAGACTTGCGATTTCTCAATGCGCGACTCACAAGAAAACGATCATCCCGTGGTTGGGTACATGGTTTTCTTCCAGAACCAGGCTCAATCCTATAGAGCATGTCTGGGACGTTCTGAAACGACGCGTGAGATCAGTACAACCGGCTCCGCAGACCATCAGAGAGCTGAAGAATGTGATTACCGCGGAGTGGGAACATATTCCGCAAGCAAGTATCCGGGATATCCTCGCTAGCATACCCAGACGAATTCATGCTGTGATTTCAGCTAGAGGGGGTCACACTCGATACTAAACATTTATCTGCTTTTACTTTATTAAAGAAAAAACAAACAAAAATCTTTGTTAACTTTTACTTCACGAGCATATGCACTACTAGCGAGCATACACTACTAGTGAACTTTAGCATTTAAACCCATAAATTTTATCAAAATTTTATGATAATACTGACGAAAACGATTATTTGCTTATTAATTTACAAAATTGTGAAAGTAAAACTACCTATAATTATCAAACAAATAAATAGTAACATTTGAAATGGTTCATTGCTTAGGTGCCCGTTTTTTTTTGCAAATGAGTTTATATGAGTTAAATCATTTTATCACGCATCTTTCAGATTAACGATCTTTATTAAACCACATCTATATATAAATTAATAGATTATTAAATACGATGAGTAACTGTTGTCCAGAAGATGGCCGCTATACATGTTTCTTAATATGCTAAGCTTATTGACAATAAACAGATTTCAAATTAAGTTAACAATCAGTGATTCGATAGTATTTGTTAGAAACATGAGTGAATTCATTAATTTAGCTTAATTTACAGTAGCAATATACATATTAGACTGGCGTGATATCAGAACTATGATACAGGGTACTGTAGATGATATGCCCAGTGTTAATACTCATACTAATTCTGCGAAATATACTAAAATCTTAACGAATTATAAAACACTGCCGCATCACGTGCTAAAATACAAATAATTTGCGCCCCAATAGTGTATCTAAATGAAGCAATGTTATTTTATAAGCACATTTCATTAATATATAGCACTAATTTTTATCTAATTTACTAGGCCCATATGTAACACAAGAATTGCCTAGTTTTACAAAATGATTTTCTTGATATTTAGGATTTTTATCTGTAGTCCGCTTGAAGAATGTTTATTTAGTCGGAACTTACAATAAGTTTCTTTTTTTTTATTTGTTAATAGCCAGTCAACTAATCAAAAATTATTTCACAGCATAATCAGTGATGGATTTTCACTTTTAGCCCAATAAATAATTTAATACAAGCAGAAACCTGGGTTTTAATTTATTAAACTCACAAGAAAAAGAAAAATATCTACTGATGAACTAAACTAGTAAGTACTGT
Organism: Hyles euphorbiae; assembly: GCA_023078785.2. Lineage (NCBI taxonomy): Eukaryota > Metazoa > Arthropoda > Insecta > Lepidoptera > Sphingidae > Hyles > Hyles euphorbiae. Next base: position 15,202,350 of record CM041050.1, read on the forward strand.
TTGACATTTCATACTTTCAAGTCGAAAATTCAATAAAATTGTCGTATTAAAATTGTGTGAGTTACGCCCGTACAAATTGTTTCGACTTGGAAAGTATAAAACATCAAACGGTACTTATTTGTTAAGTTACATTAACGTTCAAAATTACCCGCCTATATTATGGGAGATCCCACGCAATTTTTAAATATACATTTGAAATACCTGGAAATACCGCGTTTTCGATTTGTAAATCCCGCCAATTGTTTTTAGTTCTATGGGCAAATTTTTGGCGGCGCTAGTTGTCATAATAAACTCAAATCCTGACTTTAAAGTATGGAGATGTCGTTCTTCTAGTGGTCTATTCTTTGCTCCTAAGAATCTGTACATATTGAGAAAGATATTTTGAATTTTTGTTTTTAATAATGTTTTTATGTCGTGTGTAACAATAGTTCCGAAATATTTTTAATAATGGGGTGCACTCAAAGTGAAATATCGCCTCAAAATGAAACACCACGTAAAGGCTGCACCGATGTGTTGTGGCTTGTTATTTACATTATATTTTGGATTTTAATGGTGAGTGAAAGATGCAGATACGATTACTACTTTATATTAATTTGTAGGTCAAAATATATTTTACACGAGCATTACAATGAAAACAATGTTACTTTGTTTTTTTCTGCAGATAATAGTGGCGGTGATATCATTCGTATATGGGAATCCTCAAAGATTGATTAATGGATTTGATTCCTTTGGGAATACGTGCGGCGTAAAAAGCAACCAAAAACTAATTAACTTGCCCTTGGCAGGCATTAATACATTGGATAAAAAATATTTATTTTTCATGGATGTGACGGAACTACACAGATCTCTCAAAATATGCGTAAAAGAATGCCCTAGTAAGAAAATGGAATCTTTGGATGATATAAAAAAGTTTTACCATAATACGGGTTCAAATCTATGTCGATATGATATAAATTTAAATAAAACAACAACAAATAAAGATCTACATCATTACATAGGACCATGCCCAACATTGCCTGTTTATGAATCATTTCCACTATTAAACAGATGCTTTCCAAAACATGCACAAGAATTGGCACAAAAAGTATTTACAGATTTTTATGACTTACTCAACAGTTGGGATACAATTGAGCAAATGCTCTCAGATTTATACTCTTCCTGGAAAGAGATGATTATATGTGTTATTGTAGCATTTAGTAAGTATCACAATAAATAATATTATTGAGTTAACATTTGATAAAGTTCATTCAAAATTTACTGAAGATTTCTATTTTGAATCCAAATTGAGTCAGAGAAAAAATTGCTTTAATAAAAAGGTGGTTTTAATTAAATAATTTGGTAAATAAACAATAAGATAGGAAATGATTAAAATGAAATAAATAAAATGAAAATGAAATAAATAATACCAATTGATATTTGTGAAACAAGGAAATGTTCATTATGTTTATTGCTTCAAAGATTAGTGCAGCATGTAGAAATTACTTTTGTGTAGGAGGTCACTGTTGACTGTACAGATATACTGCCTGACTCACTTCAGTGATGTCATTTTTAGATCACTGGCATCTAAAGGTTAAAATAGAAAAAACTTGCTGGATTAAAATAATAAAGTAGGCTCCAGCAATTAAACACATATGGTTTTAGTTTTTCAAATGATTGGAAAATGTCAAAAAATATTAAAAAAAGAAATGTATAATTATATAGTATTACCTACCAAAATTATAGAACCAGATATTATAGAAATAACAAGCCATAACACAAACCAGTGTGTGTTACAAAAGGTGAAAGTCAAATTAGTATGTGAGCCACATTTAACATGTTATTTATAGAAATAAAAGAGATAATGAAGTAACTTCCTATATAAATATCAATTAAACAAATCAAATTAAAATGTTATAGTTTTCCTTCCAATAATTTAATGAATCAAATGTATTTATTGGAAGGAAAATTTTAAGATTTAACCAATGAACACATTAATCATATTTTTTTCCTCAATTAAAATGTATATTAATGAGGATAAACAAACTATGTAATGGTTTTGTACTAGGTTGTAGCTTTTTATGGGTAAAAATAAAGATGGTATCATTACCATGATATTATGTTAACTTCTAGTGAAAAGATAGAGGAAGGGAAACCCCACAGTTCTGGCCCAACAATGCAATGATATAAAATATGTTGTCATTATTTTCCTATACATTAGTATATTTGCTTTGATTAAGTAAAAAATATCTTAAAATAAAAACAAACCTTCAATTGTATGTTTATTAACTTATTAGTGAATTTAATTTTGATAGGATTTTCAAGGCTGTTTATCATCTCACAGAACTGTATAGTTTTCTTTTTACTTTAACTCAATCACATGAACTGTGGTAAATAATATTGAGAATAATGCTATAATTTATATGCTAAGTAATAAGTACATTTACATGTTATTAATAGATAGCTGTCACTACAATCAAGGGTTCCTCCACAATGACCACATAGAAATTGATTTTATTTTTCTGGTGCAAAATACATGTAATATAATTTTAATGTAATGTAGGCAGTAAAATAAATTTCTTATTAGCTCCTTTTTATATCACAAACATTTCATCACTCAAAAAGATGTTGTAAGTAAGAATTTAAAAAAATATATATATTTAATGAGTTCTGTTTTCAGTCTGTTCATTAATTATGGTGTCAATACTTCACTTACTGGCCACCCTTGTGTCATGGATCTTCATGATAATTGTGTCTATTGTGAGTGTAGCAGGCACAGCTCTCCTCTGGTACACATACCATGAACTAAGAAACAAGCAGAGGAGCTTTGCGGACACTCCATATTTGGCAGTAAGGTTTTGTATTAATTACTGTATGTTATGATGAAACTACTTTAATGTTCTTAAATAAATGATTTTGTTTTAGGAATCACTTAAAAATGAAACAGCATTTCTGTGGTATTCTATTATTGCCACAATAATTACGGTAAGTTATATATGTGTCATTGATTGAAAAGAAGCAATGGTTATAGGGAAAGTTTAAACTTTTATCCTTTTCAGGTAATCTTGCTACTCTTGGTGTGGGTAATGCGTTCTCGAGTGTCTTTCTTGGCGGCGCTGTTCAAAGAAACAGCCCACTGCCTTGGATCAATACCAGCACTGTTTCTGCAACCAATTATAACATTCTTTTTTTTGGTATTGTTCTTTACATTTTGGTCATTGGTTGTGGTAAGTGTTTTCAGCTTTTGAAATCTTATTATAAATATTATATTAAATACATCTTATTATCATTGACTTATACGATAGACAAGACGTGTAATAGAAACTATTTTACCATGATTTTACCCGTATTTGTCAAAGCACAATAGCGACATCTACTTGAATTGTCTCATCTTGAATCATCTATTGTTCATTGACTTGAATATAACAAAATATGCAAATTATGGTCAAAGATTATAAGACAGTTCATATCAATAAAAGCTATTCTTAAATTATTTCTTTTCAAGAGAGACCGCACACTTACATAATTTGAGGAAAGATGGCATTTTTAGGATCGGAAGTATAACATAGCAAAAAGAAAAGCGAAAGAAGAAAGCTAGCAGGTATTAAAGGTGGAATAAAACCATGCTAACTTACGTTAAAGTAGCGAGGCTAGTTTTTATATCCAGAAGTGTAATATTTTGAAATATTTTCCAATGATCCAGACAAATCTGACGGACCAAACATCCTCCCAGACTCGTTATAAGTTCCATTGTGTGAAGCTTGAGAGCATTATTTAGGCGAGATGCACTCTGGGGCCCTACTATATTCATCGAACGAACGAACGAACGAACGAAGGACCCTACTATATTCAACGAAACGAAGTTCGAAACTTCGGACAAACGAAGTTTTTTATACTATACGAATGTATATATATAACGTACACCGTAACTATAAGTCTATGGTTACGACCATAAATCAATAACGACCATAAGTTTTATGTAGGTACATTCGTATCGTATATAAACTTTGATCATCCGAAGTTTCGAACTTCGTTTCGTTGAACATAGTAGGGTCCTTCGTTCGTTCGTTCGTTCGTTCGATGAATATAGTAGGGCCCCTGAGTTCTGACTGATGCGTAACTATACATTTGATAAAAAGCATTAGTAGAAGTTACATTTAAATAGTTGTAGCGATATAACTTTGTTTGCCTTTCACGTCCACATTAATATCATATACAAACAGACGGAGTCGCGAGCAAATACTAGTCTAAATAAATGTAACCAAGACTTTTTTCAATTCAGTTTTTTTAGTACTAGTTAAGCAAGGGCTGATCCAGCTTTTACGCCAGGAAGGTCATATTATAGTTCATGTTAGAACACTGGGTCCGATTTCAATACTCCAATTCGTAATAATGACTTTTTAAAGTGTTATAGCCGTGATTTGTCAACACTATTTTACTTTATTTATCGATATACAAAGAATTAAATTTGCTTATAAATTTTATCAACAATAAATTAATTAATTTTGCCAATCTGGAATCTGCCAAGGGGGGTCATGACCCCCATGACTTCCGCCCTGGATCAGCCCTTGGAGTCAAGTGAGCAATAGGGAATATGCACCAAACTTCAAAATAAGTCAAAATATTTTTTTTGTAATCTTTATTTATATAGAAATATACCTTAAAGATATTTTTTAAATTTATCAACTCTAAATCGGTAAAATAAATACTTAAAAAATGACATTTTAAATTTGCCGCGCATTTTTTCCGAAACGCCTGAAGTTTTAGATTGTTGAGTGTATAGTTTTACGTTTGTTTATGAGTTATTTTATGCTTTCTTTATACTATTAAATAAAACGGATTATTTTGTCACGAAATACAGTTCTGTAGCAATTCATGAAAAAAACTTAACCCAAATACTACGTTGTTCATAACGTGCCCTATGACGTCACAGCGAGTTCGCGCCAACATGGCGTTCAAATGCTTCGAAATTGATAGCAGTTTTGATTATTTTTTGTACTTTTTTGAAAGCCTTATTTTCAAAGCCTTAAGTATATTTTTTTCCGATAATGTAATAATATACAGAATTGATTAAAAATGTAAAAAAATGACATGCATATTCCCTAATTCTAGATACTAATGACCAGTATTTGCGGATGTATTTATTTAACTATCTATGATATATCTAGTTGTTCGCTTTGCAAATGTGATTGATATTTTCTTAGTATTCAAAACATTTGAATTTACAGGTTTGTCTAGCAACAGCAAATTATCCTGGAATACCGTATAAAACAAATTTCTTAATTAATGGGACACCATCTTTACCTGACCAAAATGACAAAGCTGTTCTGGAAGCACAAAATATTAACAAAAGTGCAAATCTAAAAAGTATGTATTATATTGCTTGTTTCCCATTGAGATATATTACTACGTATAGAGAAGCTATCCCATACAAATATCTTGTTCGATTTTGGTTAAATTTGTAACCAAAACGCTGCAGCGTGAAACAAATATTAGTCGTCTAAACAAACAGTATGACCGAATGGTTATATTGCATAGTGCTAGACCGCATTTAGGGTGTAATTTTCTCGCAACCAAAAGGTTGAAAGCGCCGTGCATTTCATGGCGATTACGCGTTTTTGACTAATTCGTGTGCGCACCTAGTGGGACACATTTTTCAATGTCTTATGAAGTATAACATATCAATGTTGTTTCCTAAATAATTTTTGTTTTTCATTACCTACCAAATTATATAAGTACTCGTACATATTGTATACATGGATTGTCGCGTCTACTACTAAATACGAGGGTAGTTCAAAGTATTCTCGTTATGAATATGAAAGAAAAGGCACAAAAATCTCAAATAATTATAATTTACTATACAGTCCCCTAGAATCTCAATACACTTCTTATATCGCGAAATTATCTTTTTTAATACCCTCTGAGAAAAGACTCGTTCATCCCTGAAAATTATCATTTAGAGAATACTGGTCTTAAACTTTTCAATCGATTACGTGACTTTGAACTTCTTTGGAGGTACTGCACCCTTTTTAACCCACTGCGTTGACTCCTGTTTGCTCTCCGTATCATAGCGACGAACCCAGGTTTCACCTCCGGTAACAATATGACTGAAAAAACTCTTAAAATGTACACCAAAAAAGCTCCAAAAACTTTACAAAATTCAATTCTCACTTGTTTGTGCTGTGATGTGAGCATTCGTGGAACCCATCTTGCACTGCCTTTTGAGAGGTTTATCAAATGATGAAGTATTGAATGTATGGTATCCACAGATAGCTTGGTTATCTCCGCTAATGAATTAATTTTTATTCGAGTATGTTCGAGTACAAGTTTCTCAACCTTTTTGTCGTTTTCATCTGTGGTAGCCGAAACAGGACACTCCGATCGAGGTTCATTTTCAATGCTTTTTCTGTCCCTTATAAATTCACTTGACCACTTTTGAGTGGTAGACAAAGAAGGACCGGAACCCAGGTAAACGGCCACCATCAGTTTGTAGATGATTTTTTATTATATCCTTGTTCCGCCAGGAATTTAACAACAGTGCGGTGCTCGATTACGGTCAACATTTTCGCGTCAGACTTTTTGTTGCACTCGAAGAACGTTTGTGAAAAAACCAATGATTGTAAACCTTGATATGATGGTACTTTGGATAATGTCACAAAATATCCATAATTATACAAAACAACCCTCATCACTCAAATCAAAAAAGTTCCAATACCGAGAATATTTGGAACTGCTCTCGTACCATGACACGGGTTTTGGTCGCAATCGCAGTCCATTTTATATTCAGAATGTGGTTGTAATTACATTTTATTGGAGTTGCCCAACTGCCACGGTGACGTAGTTGTACTAAGGTACGATTACTAAGTTCAGGGTCTCGGGTTCGAATCCCGGGTCGGGTAGTGATAATGGATTTTTCTATTCATGATTAGGTCGGGGTCAGAATTATTTGCTCGATATGGCGATAGGCTCTGCCCCCTATCACATGGACCATGGACGGAACATACAAGGCGAAATGTGATTGTACTGGCACTCCTGCCTAACCCTTCTGGAAAAAAAAGACGTGAGTTTATGTAGTCCATATCAAAATTTAATTGTAATAGTCCTTCCTAATTTATTAGTATTAAGTTTTTGTATTACTGTCTTAAGTCTTGTAATATTTGCGTATTTCAGCCTTTACTTTCGACCCAATCGAATTTGATCCAATGTGGGTGAAAAGCATGTGGTGGATGTGTCTTATTTGCTTAATATGGGGCAGTGAATTCATACTTGGCTGCCAACAGATGACTATTGCAGGCGCTGTTTCACATTGGTACTTTAGGTAATACCATACTTTTTAAAAGTGTAAAGTAAAGAGGGAAGCCATTAAGATTCCCTGTGTGATATTTTTTTATCATTTCAGAGGTCCAAACGCCCATTCGTCGCCTGTTATGTACTCCATCGGGAAACTAATCAAGTATCACTTGGGTTCAGTCGCTAAAGGTTCTTTCTTAATAACACTTTTTAAGATACCTCGCCTGATCCTGACATATCTTCACGCCAAGTGAGTAAATCATTTAGATGACATATATATTATAAAAATTATATTTTTAATTCATAAATTTATTATTTATTTATTAATAAAAATAAAATAAGCTGTTAAGTTTCATAAAATATCCAAACAACACATTGTTTTTTTTAGATTATCAGCTAGAGCTGATAAAGGATCCGAATGTGCAAAGTGTGGCCTTAAATGTGGTATTTGTTGTTTCTACTGCTTAGAGAAGTTCATACGTTATTTAAATCATAATGCCTACACAATAATAACAATTGAAAGGTGTCACTTCTGTAAGGCTGCTGCCAAGGTCAGTATTGTATAATTTATTTTTTATGGCCAATGAAATAGACTGCCTAGTCACAACTAAGATTAGTCATTAAAAGGGAAGCAGTATATCCAAAATTCATCACATCCTGTGGCTAAGATGCCAACTAAATAAATTGATGTAAAGTGCCTTTGAGTAACATCGTAATACAAGGATGGAAGAGGTAAGAACGTAAGCTTGCGTAATTTATGTGAGTTTACGTTCTTACCCCTTACGCCCTACTACTACTAGTTTAGACTTTAAACAGGTGTCTGACTGTACGATGGGTTGTATAAAATATAATATTATACTTAATTGAGGTATTATACTACAGCGGACATCGCGAACAAACTTTGCGCATTGTGCTGGTACAGGATATCTGTGTGTGTGCACACGGGAACCCAGGGAAGCGAAAGTGAACATGATGTTACTGTATATACGTGACAGAAACAGAAGCAGTTACCACTCTTTTTGATTCTCCCGGTACCGTTCATTTTGTTATAAACATTTTGTTTGCAGTGTCCCCTCTAGTATATCAATGCTGGAGCATTATATTAATATAAGCAAATATTTGCAACCTCGACAGTTAGTTTCACAGCCCTTCTTTTTAAGTACCTACTTGTGACGAGGCTACCAGAATTGCCTATTGGCTTTTTCTATTTTTTGCAGGCGTTCAGTACAATAGTGAACAACGCGTTGCAAGTGGCTACCATCAACAGCGTGGGCGACTTCATTCTGTTCCTGGGCAAGTGCATCGTGACGGCAGTTTCGGGCATCGTCGGCCTGCTCCTACTGAAGCGCAATAAAGACTTGAATTTCTTCGCTGTTCCGACCCTCGTCATCTGCATTTACTCGTTCTTCATAGCACACTGCATTTTATCACTGTATGAGGTAAGTTAACTGTTCTATTAAGTTTTGTTTCATGGTTAGGCTTGGATTAGATTATCTTTTATTTTTCTTAATTAATATGTATTAATCTTTTATTTTTCTTAAATATGTCTTAAATTTGTTTAACTTTCGTTTATCCAACGCCGGTCGGTAAGATGTCTTTGTAATTGTGGCATAGGCTTGGATTAGATTATCTTTTTTTTTTTGTAAATATGTATTCTAAAGTTTGGTTTAACTTCCGTTTACCAAACGCCGCTCGGTAAGATGTCTTTGTAACTGTGGCATTTCCCATTTTGATAATAGAGAAATTGTGTTTAAAAAGCTTTTAAACATGTTCAATGACAACTATTTTGGATTAGTCAATAGTCAACATATTTGGTTATCGTATGTGTCGTTTATGAATAAATTTGGCGTTTAGATGGTGGTGGACTCGTTGTTCTTGTGCGTCTGCGAGGACCGTAACCTGAACGGAGCCGATGGGAAGTGGAAGAGTTCGAGGCTGGCGGAGCTCGGGGGCCATAAAGTGGACAGAGACGAGAACGACGCAGGCGAGATGCAGGACCTTCACGAGAAGTACTAACGTCGCCTCATTTGCATGACGCTTGGTGACGGGATCACTTGTGGGCATTCCACGAGGAATAAACAACGTTTGCCTCTGCGATGCGTTTTTAACGGCTTTCATGATTTTGGTTTAGATTTTTGTTGACAGTTTTTTTACTTTGACTTAAATGATTATTTTAAGGAAACTATGATTGAATGAAATGAATGACTAACTACAAATAATAAGATTTGTAATTTTATTTAGGTGTGAATTAATCGATTTATTTAGTATTGTAACATTCGATTATTTTGCATGGATTTTTTAAAATCTGGCCTTTAATGAATTTTTCTTATGTTTTGAGTTTATGTGTAGAATTATGCTTTTAATGCGTCCATTGTATCCTGTGCCTTGATTTTAAGCTTTAATTATACATTTTTTCTGTAACAATCGTGTTGTTTGCAGGTAAATACGTCCAAGACGGGAAGAGCTAAGAGATGTTCTATTTTGTAAAACTATTGAGTGTGCACAAACAAAATATATTTTAAATCATTGTTTGTCCACATCAGAAATATCGGTGCATGTGTTATATATATGTCCCAGTATAACTAATGATACTAAGTATTGACAATACATAATCTTCACCTATGTTATTCCTAAAACAGCTTTAGTGGATACAATCTACATAGTACTTACGATTTTCTTCCCATAGGCAATTTATTACGGGTTTTTATAAATGCGGACTAATATTGATATTTGGCGAGTTTCACTTACATTAAGTACAGGCACGTGATTTTCATATTAATATTGCTAGTTGGAATTGCGTGAAAACCAACATACCACAATATGTGCACAGATATTTCTGATGTGTAATAAATATTCTTTACTCTTATCATATGACCTAGATATTTGGTAGAAAGTAAGAAATCATGTTTTTAATTTTTTTACATTTTTATATAGGCTTAGAAGACTTTCATAGATTATTTACACTGAAATGGTTATGAGCATTTACACGATATTTATGTGTTAATATTAGGCACTAAAACATTTATTATTTATAAGAATCTCTTTATGCATAATATGAACTTTAAAATAATATTTACATAATACTGTATTGTAATGTACCTGCATAAAATTTTATCACATAATTGCATAATATTTGATGGCAATTTTGGTCCTGGTGGTACAAATCGTCGAACTATAAGAGAAACAAATCATATACCTAACATTATTATTTATCTGTACAACCATTTTACAGTTGTAAGCCCTTATTTTATTTATTTATAGATTTAAAGTACATTTTTTTTATATTTTACTTAGTAATTAAATATAACAACTATATACACGTGTTTTAAATCTCATGTAATGTGTTAAATCTCTGAATGAATCTTCCTTTTTTCGTGCAAGTCTTATTTATTGTATCATTCCAACTTTAGGTGCTCAATTACATTCTGCATATTTTCCATAATTTAGCCAAGTACTCTATGTTATGTAGGCTGGTCAGACTTTTTTTACTTTGAATTGTTAAGCAGATTAATATGTATTTATTTTAATGTATAACACTGTATGATTGAAATATGAAAACACTGAAGACAAATAAAACTTGCAATGATTTAATATGCTTGAATTTGCTGTAATATTCTTTAATGGTAGCACTTTTTACGCATTTAAATTTTGATAATATATCAGCATTTTATTTATAATTTTGAAGTGTTCTTCCAGTAAATTGTAATGATTTTTGTTACATAGAATAAAATCACTGTGTGGAATATTAGATTTTTATTGTGATATCAAAACCCCCTGTTTATTTCTTCCCAGGCTTCTTTTTTAATTGCTTGCGTTTTTTAATTTGATCTGATATTGCTTTTGATTTAGCTTTTAGTTGTTTTCTTCTAATAACTTTGTCAGGGCGACTTTTTGATAGTCTCATACTAAACACTGGTGGTTTAACTTCATCTTCTGTAGCATCATCAGCAGATTCTGTTTTTACTTCCTCTGTAAACAAAAGTTAATAACATATAATTGAAATGAAATTTTGTGTTAGAAGTGTACAGAGGCTTCGGCCCCTACTACTCAGTAACAGTTCATTTTAGTTGATTTTCACAGCTCCAACAAGGAAATAAACAGTTTTCATTAACACAAGGATATAATATTAACAGAACTATAAACAATTAAAGATATATACAAGAGAAATGTACCTTTAATTACTGCTTCCTGTGCCTTTCTCATTGGATCACCTTTGAAAAAGTCAGCACCTTCAATATCTGGATAACCAGTTTCTGGCTTACTGGCCTCATATACCACCTTCTTTTCAATTCTTCTTTCATACTTATCAGCAGCTTTTCTAGAGAATGCTTGTCTTAGTTTTGCAGGACTAACATATTTTGGATTTTCCCAAAGTGTTACTCCACCAAATGAACCAGAAAATATTTTGACCTAAAATGATAATACACCATGAGTATAATAAAAGCAGTAACCATATTTCATCCTAGTATAAACAAGGGACTAAATTAAAAAAAAATGTATATACTTACAGGATTTAACACAAATCTAGGTCCAATTTCAGCCAAAGCACCATCCTCAGATAAAATTTGATAATTCCTAAACCAAATCCTGTTGTCTAAAATCATGAATGCATAAACATGATCAAAGAATGGTTGACTCTTTGGATGGTAATTAGGAACTCCAAATATTTGAATAAGCATTTCTTTCAGTAAAACATAGTGTGGATCCTTAGTGAATTGGGGGTCAAAGGAAAGTAGTGGTCTTGAACCTCTTAAGCAGTTACCAGTCATTTTAAGCTCACCCATTGTATAAACTGAAAAAAAAAAGATTTACAGTTTAAAGTAATAAAAATATATAGGAGCAACTAGAATAAAGTTGCTAGTTTACATACTTCTTCCTAAATTCACAATGACTACAAAATGTACATAATTCAATCTAAACTTACTATTTTCAACCAAACATTTAATGCTTGGGCCATTGGGCACATTGGCAATCCACATATATAAATCCCTCATTTTTCTTCCCTCAAACAGAATGCATTTATTACAATTTTTCATCTCGCTAATCTCATTGACCACATACAAATTTTTGCTTCTCTCCATCTTTGATTCAGATTTATGGTGTGGCATTAATTTCTTTAAATCCTCCATCAAATGGCGATGACGATGATTTATGCCTCTTGCGGCAAATACCAAGACTCTTTGCCTGTTTATCCATTTCACCTATTTAGAAATAAATACAAAAATTGTTGTAATCACATTTCATAATTGTGTGTAATTATGAGAAATTCAACATGATAAGTAAATGTGTATGCCCAACCATACTAATTACTATAGGTAAAAATAGATAAAAAATAGTAGATACCGATACTGCTTAAAATTATTTATAGAATTTATATGGTTTGTTCATTAAAATATCCCTGTTTTACCCTGGGCAATACAGATTTTTGTAAATTTAAATAATTTTCATCACATTTTCATTTTGTTCAAAGAGCTGAATTCAAAAAAAATATTATTATTCGACTTAAAGTTCATTTCTCGAAGAATTTATCTGCGGCCCTGGACAGCAAAAATACACAAAAATGGAAGTTTCATAGAAGGACAAAAATATTAGCACAGACACTAAGTTTTATAGTAAAATGGGCATTATCCATTCCTAAGAGGTTATAACGTGTTGAAACAAGCATTTTATTTTCAATAATAAATTGAGTAATAGCGGCTTTCTTTACGTCCAAATGGTAACTGATTTATTTAATTGAAGTCTTTGTGCGATTCTTTGTGAATATAGTTTAATATTCGTACTTGCAAAAACAACAAACCAATTTTAACTAAATAACCTACCTGTTTGGGGGCCGGATCGTCAGACTTCCGAGTTGGCGGTAACCTAACAACATTTTCCTCTTCTTTATTGGTCTGATCAATGGAAATCTTTTTCTTCTTATCGAGTTTTGATTTAACTTTTACCATTTTCACCACGTGGAATTGACAGTTTTAGTACCGGTGAAAAACACAGACGAATAAACAAGAACACTGGAGCTGACAGGACTTAGATGACAGCACAGACCAGACTAAGGAGAACAAGAATCGTAAACAGAAAATAAATTGACGAATTGATATAATTTGTAACATTCACACAAGAAGAGTAACAACTTATGTCTTTGACGTGCTAAGAAACAAGACAGAATGATAGCATTTCTGGTTTCTGGTTGTGCCCGTTTTTTCAAGATTAGCCACTTTTCTTGGCTAAATCGACTTTGACAGTTGCCAGCGTAACGAGCAGTTTAATTGAATTTAGGAATTTGGTAATAAATGATATTAATCAGATAATAATAACTAGAAAAAAAATTCTCTCACACGTCCACGTCACTGTCACTTATTTTGACAGAAATCTTCCGATTCCCGCGTTTTCAATATTCATAAACATAAAGCATTATATCCTTAGAGTAATTGACATCATTTCATAATTTCAAAGTGCCTATAGTAAAAATACCGTTTCTTTATTATCCTGCCCTGAGTACGCTCTTGATTTTTTATATTTTTTTAGTCAATTATTTATGGAGAAAAAAAATAAAATCTAAAAAAGGTGCGATGACGTCATATATACGACTTTATAAGTTATGTTCTTTGCCTAAGATTTTCATGTTGTAGAGAACTACTTGAAATATTTTGACATTTGATAATGACAAATGTCATAGTCGTAAAAAGTCAACATTATTTGTATTCAGTTTATTATTAATTCAGTTTATTTATATTTTAATATGATTTTTATTGACGAAGACACGCCAATGAAAAATCCCAAATATTGTTTTATGCCAGCCTGCAAAAACACTTCTAGGGATCAGCAGAAACGATTTTTCGCAGTGCCAAACTCGAATAAGCAAGAATGGTGTAACGCTGCGGGTGTTTCATGCCCGAAACGCGCTTTATTTATATGTGAAGACCATCTAAATGTAAGTAAAGTTATTTAAATATCTAATACATACTGAATACTCAAATTCTCCCAGACACTTTTAGTATCCAAGTTGCAAGAAATGTAAATAGATCTATTTAATTTATAGGTTGTAGTAGGTAAGTACAATTACAATTAAGCATTGAGTCTGTGTCCATAATGCTTCAAAATGAATGACAAGTATACCTATTTAATAATAATTTAAAGGGCATTTAAGTTATTCAGGTGCTATATATGATGTACAGTACATAACTGATTTAAGGTGCTTAATAACCAAACATGCAGAGAACTAACTATACCTATCAAATTTATTTTATATTATAATATTTCATATGATAAATATTAACTTCGAACTTTCTTTTTTAGCTAGAGGAAGATGTGGAAAATTACTTTAACTGGATCTTAATGAAAGGACGTCCTAAACTAAAGCCTCGGCTTCCACAATGTCTTGCACCTACATTGACAAAGTTAAATACAGATGTTGATGAACCTAAACCCAGCACATCATCAACTTCATCAAAGCAGTTTGATATAACAGAGACATTACCAAAAATAATCTGTACAAAAGTCAGCAAAGGAGTGCAAGTAAAGCCGAAGACATCAGATAGATCCACTCATTGTGCATTATCTAAAAAGAAAATAATTACACATCTACCTGAAGAAGACATTGAGGTCGATATCGCTTTACCTTCCAGACAAGGGAGTACTACATCTGCTGAAATGTCAGAAATATCCTCCGAAATTAGTTTGCAGAATGTTAATCAAGGCAGAATCTTTATGCTTAGTATAATTGAAAAAAAACCCAGACAATACCTTGGCTTGCCAAAAAGCTATTATTGGTTGCTAGAATATTTTGAGATTAATCTTAAAATAAAAGCTTTTAATGTTATAGTAACATTATATAAAATTAAAAATAATCTTCCATTTTCCCAAATTGCTGATATGTTTGAGGTATCTTTATCTACATTGTGGAGAATATTTTTCAAAACTTTACATATTCTTAGTGTATTTTTCAAACAATTAATTTTTTCTCCAAGTGTATTCAATGTTAAACGAAATTTGCCATTAGCATTTAAAGCTAATAAACAATATCACAATGTTTTTTGTATCATAGATTCCTTTGAAATATCAATAGAAAAACCATCTGACCCAATAACCCAATCACTAACATGGTCCCAATACAAAAATGGTAATACCATAAAATATTTGCTAGCTACGACTCCTGATGGCTTTATTATTTTCATATCAGCTGGTTTTGGTGGTCGAACTTCTGACCAACAAATTGTTGAGCATAGTGGCTTACTAAACGCAATACCTCCAAAGTGTACTATATTAGCTGATAGGGGTTTTAAACACATTGATACACTATTAAGTAGGAAAGAGATTACACTTCTTCGACCACCAAGTGTATCGAAAGATATTAAACTAACCAAACAAGAAGTAATCAAAAGCAAAGTTATTGCTAGTCTACGTATTCATGTAGAAAGGGTGATAAGAAGGGTTAGGCTTTTCAAGTTACTGAAACCACATTCTGTCATTAATAATAAATTAATACAGCATGTTGATGAAATAGTAACTGTAGCTTGTGGATTGATAAATCTACACACATCTATAATAAAAAATGAATAAACAATTTTAAATATTTGTTAATCTTTTATTTTATTAAAAATAAATTGTATCCAGAATTTTTCAGCATCTTTTAACAATTGATTCACATAATCACCATCGTAATCTATCCAGTACTCATGTACAAGTTTTGTTATTTCAAAACTTGGATCAGCAACACACAGCAGACCTTTGCGTTTGGATGTTGCATGCATTTGCAGCATTAGTTGGGCTTTGCATTTTCCCATAACTTCTCCATCTTTAACATAATTTTTTAAAGTTTTGTTGCTCATTGGACATTTAATTTCTATAACGAAATCTTTGCAAAGGCCATCTGGCGAAACTCCAATAATGGGGGATACTAAGATAAACCCTGTGATTTCTATAACCCCATACATGTTTTCTAGCTGCTTGAGGACTTCTTTTTCTAAGACTTTGCCTCGTTTTATGGCTTTTGTTTCAGGTACTTTGTAACCACCTAAAATGCTCTGTACTAAACTTCCATTTTCTTTCGAACAATGAGTGGCTTCATAAAGCTTAGACCCTGTTATTCTGCCTTGGCGCATAGAATGCCATAATTTTGAACTAGCTTGTCCTTTTGTAGCTTCTGCGATTTTACTAATAATAGTTTGATCAATGATGTTAACGCAGTACTGATAAAATTTTTCAAATGTTTGGTCATTTATTTGCTGACAAAAATCCAACATTAAGTTTAATATATTATAGTCGTTTAATGTGGACTTTTGGTTTCCACAGTAATTAATAATCATCCCTGTATCCATTTTCCTTTTCTTACATTCCTCAGAAAACTTTTCCAAATTAATAGTCATGTTAATTGACTGTTGGGCCCTTTTCTTTTTACCAATATCCTTAGCCAATATAAAATTTCTACCATCTACTGATCCAGCAAGTTTTGGTTTAGTCCAGTAGCATGTTGTGGATGTTACTGAAGGTTCATCAGACCGTTTTATTAGCCACATCGCAAAGCAGATGGCGTGTTTGCAACCTCCTGCAGAAGCTGCACAATCATGGCATTCTAATTTAGTAATATTTTCGTGGGACTCGTCGATTACTGCTGTTACCATATACAACTTCGCTTTAACTTTATGTTCAGGAGTTACCCTGCCTTGGACGACGCACGAGTTTCCGTCTCTCTTAATTTCCACATATCCCACCGCGGTGTCTACGTAGGAATCCCGCGATGCTAATAATGCTTTGGCACTACGCGTCTCCGCTGCATTGTAACAATCATTCTCATGCATGTACTCCAAAAGCATTATATAGCTGACTTTAGGTAAATTCCTGCTGTCAGCAACTTGGAAACTTTCAGTCACCCTCATGGTAAATAAAAATTAACAATAATGGAACTAAAATTGGTAACGTAAACAACGGCAAAGACGGCAAACTTGATTTTTGAACTTTGAAGTGACAAGTGACAACCGACATGTAACAACTGACAGGTGTCTATGTTTAACTTTTTTATAGGATCAGGTTTAAATTTAAAGGCACACGTGCCATAAAGCCGTATAAATGACGTCATTTGGCGTTTACGTCTATTTAGAATGAAACATTTTTTAAACATTAATTCATGAATGAAAACCTCTAAATTTCAAAAAAACAAAAAATATGGGTCTCTTCATTTGTCATCTAATTTAATAATTAATTATAAAATGTGTGTTTTAGAAAAATGAAATGTTGTCAATTACCTCTAGAGAGATTCACGCTGTAACCGCACATGAGACATCAATAGCTATATCTAGCAACACAAGAAAATAAGCGCCATATTGTGGCCTTGATTTAAAATAGACCCTATTACAATTACATTAGGTTGCTTTATTGCTTGAACGACGTCGCTTTGTCTGGCGAAATTCTTTTTTCGCCCATCAACAAAACGCGGCACGTCACATGAAATAGAACATTATTTTGCATCTCATTCTGACATAAAGAAATTCGTATCGGTGTGTCTCATTTTTGCGATGTACAGTACATTTAGGCTCTCTCTAGAGGTAATTACTCTAAGATTATATCCTAGTACCTATTCTAGCTACAGGGGTGACAATTATTGTACAAATATAATTCATATGTGTTGTAAACAAAAAATAAAAATTCTATACAGATCGAATTTCAATGATTTTTCATTTTCAAATCATGTTTTCACCCATTAAATCATATTACATACCAATAAAATCCATCATCACATAACCAATTTTTGTTACGTTTGCGTTTTGCCATTATTGCTTAGTGACTCCCGAGTTCCGGGTTACGATTTAATGTTGCCAAGTAAGAACGAGATGTAAGAAAATAACACCTGGATGATCGATGAACTTTGATCGGTATTTTTTTTGTTTAATTATGTGTTTTAGAAATCATATTTAAATACAAATTACATACTAGTGAAATGATGAAATATGATTTTATAGACTGTATGTAAGGGGCGTGCGCTCCTTGTAGGCAGATATGCAGTGCTTTACTTGCCAATTGCCATACACAGATATTTTAATAAAACATTCGTATGTTTTAGATGACTTTAATTAATAGTAAATAAAAGAATAAACAAAATATC
This sequence comes from Hyles euphorbiae, assembly GCA_023078785.2. Classification (NCBI taxonomy): domain Eukaryota; kingdom Metazoa; phylum Arthropoda; class Insecta; order Lepidoptera; family Sphingidae; genus Hyles; species Hyles euphorbiae. The sequence continues at coordinate 15,220,711 of CM041050.1, forward strand.
ATAATATAAAAACGCCTACTATTTTATAAATAGCACGTATTTGCAAGCACACTTACATTATGTTTGCCAGGCGTTTAATGTAACGTTACTCGTCTCCACAAGATAAATAATTCTTTTATGGGTCAAAGTGTACGCTTCTTTAACAAGCTTCCCAACAGTTTAAGAGAACTTCCAATTAATAAGTTTAAAAAAGTAATAAAAGCTAAGCTGTGTAAAAAGGCATACTATAGAATTTCAGATTATGTGGAAGATAAAACTGCTTGGGAATAAATTTATCATGTTTTGAATCAAACTGACATTATTGTAACTTGTGACATGAATCATTTTATTTGTAAATGGCGATATAAAAAAAAAAAAAAAAACAAAGAAAAAGAAAGAAAAAAAGAAGACAGTTCGTGTTACTGAGGGAGTTTCTTGCGCCGCTTCTTCTTCACAGCCACAACACGTTCCGAAGCGGTGGTAGCAGTAAAGGACGATTCAAAAGATCTTGTGAAAGACTATTTGAATAAAGAATATTTTGATTTGATTTGATTTGATGCGTTGCCGGCCGTTGAGGTGGGAATACGCTCGTTTTTTGAAGGTCGCCAGGTCGTATCTGTCCGGGAATGATGCCGCTGGCAACAGGTTCCACAGATTTGTAGTACGTGGGAGAAAGTGCCGGGAAAAACGTACTGTAGTAGATTTCCAACCTCCAAGGTGATGTGGGTGGTATTTGGAGGTTTGTCGTGTTGAACAGTGGCGGAACTCTGCAGCAGGGATAAGTCCGAACAATTCTTGAGAACACTCCCCGTGGTACATGCGATAGAGAATGCAGAGCGAAGCTACATCTCTACGCAAAGCCAAAGGATCAAGCCGGTCGGAGAAAACCTGATCGGCAATGATTCGAGCAGCCCGACGTTGAATGCGGTCGAAAGGAAGAAGCTGGTACTTGGGTGCCCCTGCCCAAAGATGGGAGCAGTATTCCACGTGGGGCCCGACTTGCGCCTTATAAAGTTGCATACGTTGACCCGACGTGAAATATCGCCTCGATCTGTTGAGCACACCAAGCTTCTTTGAGGCCAATTTGGCCTTACTTTCAAGGTGACCGCGGAACTGAACGTCACTCGATATCTCGACACCAAGAATTCCGATGCTGGCTGTGGCGTTTAAAGGAGTGTCTTGAAATTGAGGTGATACGACGAAAGGCGATTTTTTGCGGTAAACGCGCAAACTTGTGTTTTTGAGGCGTTAAATTCAACCAAGTTGTGTCGGCCCCAATCCGAGACTCTGGATAGTAGGGACTCGACTTCAGACACAAGTTTGTTTCGGCACTCATTGACGTTTTCCCGAGAAATATTGGCTCGGCCGGTATATAAGGCATCACCCGTGCTGTCATCCGCATAGCAATGTATGCCGCTAATTTGCAGCATATCATTAATATGCAGAAGAAATAGCGTGGGAGATAGCACACAGCCTTGTGGGACACCAGCGTTCACGGACTTGAGATCTGAGCATGCACCGTCGACAGCGACCTTGATGCTCCGGTCCGCTAGAAAGCTAGCTAGGCATTTGCACAACTTATCGGGAAGCCCGTAGGAAGGAAGCTTCGACAGAAGCGCTCTGTGCCAGGCCCTATCAAAGGCCTTCGCTACATCCAGACTAACGGCCAGCGCCTCCCCTCTACTCTCGATTGCCTTCGACCATCTGTGTGTTAGGTACACGAGAAGATCACCAGCTGAGCGGCCCCTACGGAAACCGTATTGACGGTCACTTAATAGCTGATGATCCTCAAGGTACCCAAGGAGTTGGCTGTTGACAATGGATTCCATTGTCTTCGAGAGCAAGGAGGTAATGGCTATGGGCCTGTAGTTGGAAGGATTCGAGCGCTCGCCTTTTTTAGGTATCGGATTTACTAATGCTGTCTTCCACGAAGCCGGGACTACTCCTAAAAAGTAGGAGTGCCGAAAAAGACGCGTTAAGATCGGAGCCAACTCAGGAGCACACTTCTTCAAAACAATAGGAGGAATACCATCGGGTCCACTCGATTTATGGATGTCGAGGGAGAACAGTGCTTTACGCACTAGCCGTTGCGAAAACCGAATTTCCGGCATATTGGTGTTGCACCGCGGGATAGTCGGCGGTTCGCTTCCCCCGTCATCCAGAAAGGAATAAGACGCAAAAAGAGAGCCTAGGAGATCGGCTTTCTCTCTTGCGCCATGGGCTAACGATGCATCCCCCCTACGAAGAGGTGGAAAGGAAGGGCTACAAAAATTCCCCATGGCAGCTTTGGCGAGTGACCAAAATGCACGCGTTCCCGAAGGAAGACGAACCAATCTCTCGCCAATTCTGCCAATGTGATCCGATTTCGCCATTGCTATCACTCTTTTGAAGGACCTCGAGGCAAAGTTATACTCCTTTTTTAAGACGCTGGTGTTTACATCCTGAGCTGCCACTGCATCTGCCCAAGCCTTGTAGCATGCCTGTTTACGGTGATTTACCATTTTGCAGGAGCGATTAAACCAAGGCTTGGATCTACCACCAATGGGCACAACAGAGAATGGAATAAATAGTTCCATTCCTTGCAGCAACACATCGGCAATAGAGTCAGCAGAGGCGTCAGGATCATCCGGCGTGAAGCAAACTCGCCCCCAAGGGTAGGACGCAAAGAATGATCGCATCCCATCCCAATCTGCTGACCTGTAGTGCCACACACGGCGACAGCCTGCAAACTGTGGGCGAATTGGGCGCATGAGTGGCACCGTCGTCCTTATCAGACAGTGATCAGATGATCCCAGAGGGGCATCGATCCCGATCAGATAATTGTCCGGATGTGAGGTCAACAGAAGGTCAAACAGGGAAGGTGTATGGCCTTCCACATCGGCTATTCGAGTCGGTGCGGCTACCACTTGTTTCAGGCCATATGCCAAGGCGAATTCGTAAACAGATCTGCCCGCATAGTCGGTGGTTGGGGACCCCAGCCATTCAGCATGGTGGGCATTAAAATCCCCAAGTACCACAACTTCTGCGGATGGAATCTGCTCTTGGATGGAATCTGTAGCCGTTTGAATGCACTCCATTAGTCAGTCCGTTTCTGAATTACCGCTATGAGACCTGTAAAGGCATGCGTAGATGCGAGGATGGTCTTCGCCGTTAATACGCAACCAGAGGATGGACAGGTCCTTTCCTTCAAAATGATGGAGGCGTTGATAGCAGACATCCTCTCCAACAAACACACACACCCCAGCCCGAGGTACAAAAGAGTATTCTAATTTGTACCCCGGGTAGGAGAGGTACGCGGAGTCTGCTGGAGAAGATATCTGCATCTCGGTCAAAAAGAGCAAGGCCGGCTTAGCCGTCTCGAGGTGGTGGTGGACGGTATCAAGGTTAGAATGTAAACCCCTGATGTTGCAGCAATCCACGGTAAAAGTGGCAGGGGTTGGCGGCGATGGGTTGCTCTTACCCCGAGTTATCCTCCCATCAAGCGCAGTAGTGCCCCCCCCCAGAATACGTGGAGCAGCCTAGACGTCCACGACCCGGTATAAATCCGGGGTGTGGACGCCCAGGAGGGGATTCTCCAACGCCGTGGCTGTTGGTACCCCTCTGGGGTAAACAATTTTTATACGGCGCTATCATAAGGAGGGGTAGGGGGTTGGGCTACCGGTAGCCTCACTCACTCGGTGAAACACAGTACTGTGGGTACTGCTTCACACCGGTTTTCTGTGAGGTCGTGGTATCACTCCGGCCGAGCCAGCCCATTTATAGTACTGCCTAAGCAGTTACACGGCTCTCCCACGAAAAAGGGTTTCCCACGAAAAAGGGAAAAAGGTTTTCTTGGCATTGAACTCAACCATATTATTCCATATTGTAGAAATGAGATCCAAGGTCCGGTTGAGCTCAATGACAAGATCTTCACGCCCCCTCACAGTTTCGACCCGGCAACCCGGAGGCCCGCAGTGGTATCGCCCATGAACCGTGCTGTCATCTGTATAGCAATGAATGTTGCCAAGCGACAACATGTCATTGATATGCAGAATAAACAAGGTGGGCGACAGCACCGAGTCCTGTGGAACTCCGGCATTTACCGATATGAGCGCCGAAGCGCGTCCGTCAACGACTACACGTATTCTACGACCATGCAGAAAGCCGGAAATCCACGAACACAGGTTGCCGGGTAGACCGTATGCCGGAAGCTTGGATAAAAGACCACGGTGCCAGACCCTATCAAACGCCTTGGCAATGGCAAGGCTCACAGCAAGAGCCTCGCCACGCCGGTCAATCCCCTCACTCCAGGGATGCAGGACAAACGCTAGAAGATCACCCGTCGATCGATTATGACCTCCAGGTAGCTGACCAATTGAGCGTTTATGATCCGCTCCATGACCTTACACATTACTGAGGTGATAGCGATAGGGTGGTAATTGGTAGGGTCCGACTGATCACCCTTTTTGGGGATCGGTTGCACATTGGCCTCCCTCCAAGATTCCGGCACAATACCTGTGCGGTAGGACGCTCGGTAGAGGCGAGTCAGTGTTGGAGACAACTCGACTGCACAAGCCCTTAAAACCACCGCTGGTATCCCATCCGGACCACTGGCTTTCCGCACATCGAGAGACCGTAACTCACGCCGCACATTACACTGCCTGATGCGAATATCTGCCATTGCGAAAGCGCAATCAGGCAGTGTGGGCAGCGTCTGAGAACCACGGTCTTCGAGGCGGGAATTAGCCGCAAAGAGAGAGATCTCCAAGAGATCCGGATGCGAAATATTCCCGCATAGCATCCCAATCTGCCGACGAGTAATGCCAGACCCTTCGCCTAACCTGCACGGGACGTGGAGGTGATGCGATCGGTACTGACGACCCAACCAGGCAGTGATCGGAAGTGCCCAGAGGCGCACTAACGGTCACACGATACCCGGCTGGGTGACTCACCAGCATAAGGTCCAGCAGAGAAGGCGCATGACTTGCCACATCCGGGATCCTGGTGGGCTGGTTCACCAGTTGTGTCAAGTCATGAGTCAGAGCGAATGCATGGGCAGCTCTGCCAGCATGAACAGTCTTGGAGGAGCCCAGCCACAGTTCGTGATGAGCATTGAAATCCCCCAAGACCACCATTTCGGCTGACGGGAACTGCGCCTGCGCGTCATCAGCCGCCTGGCTAAGATACCTGAACAGCCGAGTCGTCTCATCGTCCCCGTTGTGTGACCTGTAAAGGCACATGTAGATGCGGCTCAAGGAACCTAGATCCATGTGCACCCACAGAGTGGAGAAGGAGCGGTCCTCCATGCAGCGCAAACGGCGACAGCAGATGTCCGACCGAACATACAAGCATACCCCGGCTTTAGGCTTGAAGTTTACTTCAAGCGAATAACCGGGATACAACAGGTAAGAATTATCGGCCGGACAACGAATCTACGTCTCCGTTAGGAAGAGCAAAGCAGGCCGGGCCGTCTCGAGATGGTGGTGGACGGCATTGAGGTTCGTATGGAGTCCGCGGATATTAGTGAACTCCATAGTGAACGCGGTGGTGGGGTTAAGCACCGCTGAAGGACCTGCTCTGTTTGGTTGCACTGTCATGGTAGAAAGGATAGGATTGGTGAAGAGGCAACGAGGAGCTTAAGTTCGGGCACTAAGAAGGCTGAATGGGCACCAGCACGAAAGGGTCGGCAGGAAGCGAATTGATCCGCCGGACGGAAGGGCCCCTGTACCTTCCCGGGATGGGACGCCGGGACCTCACCTCCGGTCACCAACCGGCTCGACGGACCCACCCAAGTTTATGCGCGGCATGGTGAGGCAGCCTCTCGAGGTGGTTAGCCCCGATTGGGGCCCTGTACTATACCGCGGGCGGCCAGCGGACAACCGTTTCTACGGGTCTTCCTGGCCGGCGGATCAACGTTCCTCCCTTCAACAAAGGATCGAAAAAACCCATAGGGCACAACCTCATGCCCGGACTCAGACCCTCGAAAAAACCGGAAAACCATTGGCTGATCCCGGAACGCGATTCCCTTACGGAGATCACTATGGCGGTCTTTACGCCTCGTGGACGGTGGTCGCTACCCGGGCGGACACGTAAGTCCTACCACCACTAACTGTGCCACTCATTTGGCATTACCCAAGGGTCACGTGTAAGGAATCTAGAGTCAAAGCCTACGGACGCTAGTGACGTTAAGCCCCAAAACCGCAATGTCTTTTTCACGGGAGAAATAGACATTGCGATGGTATCTACCCCGATGGCTTCTCACATATGAGACCATTCTTTAATTTGGGTGTTAACAGCAGTCATTTCTAAGGGTGTAGGTAAGTCGGCGTGGATTTTGATAAACAGGATTTTCATCGGTTAATAGTATATTTAATTCAACGTTACTCTCTTCCTTCTTTTCATTAGGTCTATACTCTTCACACATTATGAATCTGTTTCATGTATTTAAAATTTCCTATATCTTCTTCACTGTATTTATCCTACGTTAGTAGTGAAAGATGCCCAATCTTTTCCAAGAAGATACCCTTAAGAGTGAAGCGTAGTTCAAAATCTTTCAAAATGGGATTTCTAATTATTACGGTAACAGATATATCATTTATCTTTAACAACGTGAAACTTCATTTCTGTGTAGTAATTATCAATCCCATCAAAAAAATCCTGTAAAAAATCCAAGTATCGCTCAGCTCAAGCTCAGGTTTTCTACCGCAAAAAGTTGTGAGATGCATGTACTACCAAGTCGATTAATTTATTTAGTCCTTGCTTAAGGGACCTTCTGTATAAAGTTATTACGTAAGTTATTATCATATCAATATTAAACATTATTTACGTTGTAAATAAATAGATCGACTTGGCCATCGCATGAAAACATAATGTATCGTACAATTTATACATAATGCTGCTGGAAGAACTATACTCTTCGCCCGATAACTGTGCGCGCGACGGAGGGCGCTGTTAATGTGGCAAGCCTCATATAAATTAAAATCTCCACAAAAAATGGGAATTGTGGTATCTATAGTCAATTGAGGTAACTTTGTTATTTCGGAATTAGCAATATGTGAGTTTTTTTAAATACGTGTATTTGTATCGTCATATATTAAAGCATTGATAAAAGTTTTGGAATTTAATAGTGTAATGACCTAGTTTTGATAAAACGCCAAACATTCATATATTTCCGGTGGTAGTTCGTTATTAGGAAGTAAGGGCTTCTTTGGGCCTTTATAATGTACGAATTTTATATATTTTAATAATCTGATTAACAAAGGTTTAGTATGTTTTAGTTTCATTTCATATATAGTATACAACAAACGTACTTTTTTTTTTATTGACACTAAATTGGAAAAAAATATCTTAAAAAAAAACATATTGAGATTATCAAAATTGGCATTTATTGAATTACGTTTATTTTTGAATATTATCAAATTTAAAAATGAATTTATTTTAATATTTTTGCAACGTAATTTTTCGTTTCGAAATGTAATATTAATTGTTGGTCGTGTGTAAAATATTTTTTATTAACGAAGAATGTACATAATTAAATAGTGACGCTGTAAATTTTAGAATGAAATTTCCGGTAACAGTGCATTAAAAATGAAATATTGATTATTAATGATCATTCTATGGGTAAATCCACTAAGTCGGCAACATTCCATGACGTCATCATCAGTTCAAATTTTCTCCGCGCGTAGACTTACCGGGCGAGGAGTCTACCGACTTATCTCCCTCTTGAGCCATGTCTATAAGTTTATAGTGAATGTATGTTGTGTATGTATAGATTTCTAAGATATAAAACATATTGTAATTTGTAAATACAGGTAATCACGCGGACAAAGTTGCGGGCAAAAGCTAGTCAATAATATAAATCAGCATTTATGCATTTTATAAATGTATACCTATATAGAAAATGCATTTGGTAATGTTCAATCAATCATAAACAAAAACGCTATATTGTTAATTGACCTATTTTGAGGTTATTTGGTAGGTTTGTATCCGATAAGCAATTGTTATACAATGGCTTGACGTTATCATTGAGCGTATCTCTGCTGCGGTTCAACGATTTTCATCGATGCGAATGTTTATCGATAGCTTAAATAAAGTCAGACTATAAATCTATGCATATATAGTGACATCGATTTATTGAAAAAAATAGTGCGTGATGTTTCTGCGCGCGGAAGAAGTGAAACTTCGTAATGTAGAAATCAAAATAAGAAGTAAATGAAATAATTAATATAATAAATTAAAATAGAACAAGTACGTATTTCAGCTAATTTCACTACGCTCGCACTGTTCTCTTCGCTATATAGCAAGAATACCACGCGCATGTGCTTGGGATCAACCGACCAAGGAACGTTTACTCTAACTGGAATGCTCACGAGGCAATATTACTTAATACTGCTTAAAACGAGACAATATAACTCAATAGTTATTAGGTTTCAATTTGTTTACATATTTCAAGAAGAGAAAACGTTCCCAGTATGACAGTGTTATGGAGGACATCAGTTCCTTTTAGGCTAATAAAAAGTTACAGATAGTACTTTTTACACATAATAGGACACAGTCCCATTGAGGACACCTTCTCTTGTATAATACGTGCCACGAAAGATGAGACTTGACACACCACGTGGTTTGACTTGCGCAGAAGACGATTTATGGGTCTCTTTAGCGGTATGAAGTGCGATGCGGGAAGGGATAGGGCGTCATCGGGGCGGCGGAGCGAGCGCGGGAGGCGCAGTACGGCGTTGCGCATGCGCGTTACTCGCATCCCGATCTCCTCACCCCGCGTACGCGCCGCTTAACTCCAGAGTACAGACAAGTGCAGCCGTTTTTTATAACTTTCGTTGTTGCGTTTTGTATGTATGTATGTATCAGCCCATATACGTCCCACTGCAGGGCACGGGCCTCCTCTACAATCGACAGTACGATTGAGAGTGGTTAGGCCATATAGTCCACCACGCTGGCCTAGTGCGGGTTGGCGGACTTACATACCATAGAAATTTTTATAAATCGCTATGTTATGCAGGTTTCCTCACGATGTTTTCCTTCACCGTTTAAGTGCGTGGTGATTGACTATCAATACACACATGACTCCGAAAAGTCAGAGGTGTGCCCTGGGATTCGAACCCGTTGTTGCGTTTTATACGAGTGCAATTTTGTAGAACTGCATTATGCCTCGAGGTAAACGATGATCTTGCTGCTGGTGTATCGTTTATTGATAGTGACAGTGAATGGGATAATCTGTTATTTTTATTTTTAACTTTATTATATAGTAATAAATATTGTTAAAGAATTTGAGCTTTTATTGGCAATGCTTGACATCTCAATATATCCAGTAATTACTCTGGCTACAATGTCCTTCAAACCGGATCACAACAGTGCATATACACTGCTGTCTGGCGGGAGAAATAGACATTGCGGTGGTACCTACCCAGGCTTGCATACTTACATCTTCTACTTACTTACACTTCCGTGTACACTTACACTTACATGTCGTCGAAAAATCAAGTATACAAATACATTCTGGGTAACAGTTTGGTACACGACTGTACCTGCGCAGGTCCCCCACTACTAACATGTTTCAAGTCTCATCTTTCGTGGCACGTATTGTACATGTGCGTTTTATTCACCATGAGTAGGCGATATAAATGATTGTTAATACCATGGACGTAGCATCAAATGGACTCGACATTCGAGTTCCACCGTAAGGGACAGATATATTTTCATATTATCGTTTAGATCGGTTCTTACAGCCAATAATAAAGCAGCGCACCATACCTTTTGTCTTATAATCACTTTCAACACTCTTTTACACACATTTTTGACCACAAATATATTTTTTTTTTCTCTTTATTAAATTAAAGAGGGTTTTATCACAAATGATAATGCCACCCTCATAATTTACAAGCAACTTATTATCTACGCTTAATGTATAATTTAACAAGGCGATATAAGTATTTACATTCGTCAGATTGCGGTTGACCAAGTATTAGATTGCATACTCCTAACTCACGTAAATCAACATCTCTTTCGATTTTGAGCAGGCTTCTTTCGGCCTCGTTCCGGACACATTCCACCAATACATGATATACATCCTCCTTTATTCCGCACTCGACACAGTTTGGCGAATTTGATTTACCTATCAAGTATGTAAAACTGTTTAGTGGTATATGTCCAGAACGAAGTCTGAATGCCATTACTAGATCTAATCTAGACAGATCTGAGCCAGCGAACCAAATACACTGTGTCGGACAGGGTTGCATCGTCTTGTACCAGATGCCCTTCATCTTAGAACGTTCATCGAAATACTCTTTCCAGAAGATTTTGCATTTTTCACGCACTAAGTACATGCAGTCGGTAATTGTGGGCAGATAGTAAGTATTTATGCCATTACCTATAGCACCTTTGGCAAGTCGATCAACTGTTTCATTGCCCGGCAGTCCAATGTGAGATGGAACCCATTGAATTTTAACAATTTTACCTTTTTGTTTTAATTTTTGTAGAGAGTCCAAAACGTTATAAGCTATTGGACTACCTCGGGTATTCGAAGTACACCGAACTAAATGGAGGAGAGCGCTCTTCGAATCGGAAAAAATTACATATTTCCCTTCATTAAATGAGTCAATATACGAAATTGCCTCTGCTATAGCAACTAGCTCTGTATACATTATAGATAATTTACTATTTATTTCGAATTGGACGAAATCATTTGTTTGCTCATCGAAAAAAGCTAAACCATTGCCCTCTTCACATTTAGAACCGTCTGTATATATTTTATAGAAATCACAATAATTAAGGTTGATATAATCCAAATAGGATTGAAGTAGTACATCAGTTCTATATTTAAACTTAGATTGACAAATTGATTCAATATCCGGTATCACTATCTCAGACAAATCTATACTGCTGACCCAGGTATCCAATGAAAACATTTCCAGTAGCTCGCTCGTATACATAGATACGTTTTTAAAATGCTCATTACTTGTTACTAACAGGGGTTTATTTTTTCGTCTCCAGTTATTCGCATTTAACGCTAAATTTAGGTTATTTATAATCGGAAGGATTTTATTACCAGATAGTGATTTCAACTTCATCCAATACTTCCCAGCAAGGTAATATCTACGAATGCACAAAGGTGGTAAGTGCAATTCGCTTTCCATCACATGCACTGCTGTGCTCTTTATAAATCCGCCTATAATACGCATGCACTGATTCTGAATCTTATTTAATTTGTCCAAATTCGTTTTGCTACTGTCGCCGTATATACTGCTAGCATAATCTAAACGACTGCGAATCATGGAGATATAAATACGCCTTAAGCTGATGGGGTGAATTCCCCAACTCGACCCAGCTAAAGCTTTAAAAATATTAATGAATTTAAAACACTTTGCTAATACATCATTTATGTGACGGCCCCAACGCAGCGACTTATCTAGTCGCAGACCTAGGTATTTTATACTATCTACAACTTCTATTTGCATACCGTTTACATGTAAATCTACATACTCTCTTTGGTGTCCTTTTTTAAAAACGCATGTCTTACTTTTTTTGGCGGATACGTTAAGTCCAATATTATTAAGTAGCCTCGAGAAATGGAATAACGCTGACTGTAGTTGCTTCTTACCTTCTTCCCTATTATTGCAAGAAATGTAGAGCACAAAATCGTCAGCGTATTGAGAGATGAAAACGTTAACTATTTGATTACAAACGTGGTAAGTCACTACGTTAAAAAGTAATGGGGAAAGAGGATCGCCTTGTGCTAGGCCACGGTTTGTACTTCGACATTTCTGGAAATTCAAAGTTTGAATCTGCAGGTATCTTTTACTAAGAAAGCTATATAGATAGTTGCACATATGAGCACCAATTCCTAATGAATCCAAAATATTTAATAAAGAAACAATGTCTACGTTGTTATAGGCGTTTTCTATGTCCATAAAGCTAGCTATAGTGACTTCATTATTTAAGAACCCTGTTTGTATCCTAGAAACTAAACTTGTTAGACTATCTGTTGGACCACAAATATTCGTAAAATACTCAGTAATTCAAGTTTAAAACAAACCGCACGTCCTATGTGCTTGGTCCGTACACTATGAACGCTCCAAAATTATGTGGAACTATGACAAGGACGACAAATTGTGTTTTGTCACTTTCATTTTTAAGGTTTATGCATAAGTCTAAGTGAGATGGACTATAATATGTAAAATGCATGTCAAGTCTATTTTGATACTACGTCTATGGTTCATACGCACACATAGAGGCATTAGAGATATAAAACTTATGTAACATAATTTGATTTATACGTGCATGTCTTAGGGTATACATTCCAAAGAATAGACATAGAATTCCAAATTTCTTTTGGGTACGAAATGCCTTTTTATTAAAAATGTCCCATTGTATACATTTGTATGGATACACTTGTAGAAAGGGACAAGGCTACTTCTTGAAGCTGTACTCTTCGGAACGCTTTTGAAATTCTCGTGAGCATTGCAGTTAGAGTATAATTTCCTTATTACCGACTTACTCTCTTTCTCTCTCCTACTTTCTACCTCTGTGTATGTTTCTTTCTCTCATTTTCTTGCGTTGGAATATTGGACACTACTCGTTGCTAACGGCCGCGCCGCGCCGGCCTGTAACAGGTATTATACTACGCACATGCGTTCGAGTGCCACACATTCAATCTTGCGCTGTCTCTTTCTACTCTCTTCTATTCTCCCTCCCCAGGCGCGTTAACCGTTTAATGCAACTTTGTTGAAAGTCGCATTAGAAGTTTCACTTCAATGTTAAAAATACACACTAATCTGTGGTTTTTACTTAGAGTATTTATATATAGAGGAAGCGCTGTCATACATTCGCGATTTGAAAAACGTAGATATTTTCTTGTTTGTCATGTTGGTAGCGCACCTATATTAGTAAAAATTGAATTATTTAGCAATAAATTGCTATAAATTCCTTTATTAGCCGAAATTATATTTAGCTATTATCCTTTTAAAACGAGTTTGAGTGGAATTAAATATACCTAAACAGTACTTATTTTTATTTTTATTTTCATATAATTTATGTACGTTGCACAACCTGTTCCAATATTAGCCAATAGGAGGGCAGAAATAGGTGGCCCGGCACCACCATTTTTATCTACGTTTTTGAAGTACCAGCGCTCCCTCTATATGTATATACTCTAAGGTTTTTTAATATCTGCTACGTTGTAGCTAGTTATGTAATCTTGTTTACTCGTCTGTGGTTAACTATGTAAGAATATAACATGGATCACCTTTTTATTTGTCTCATTTGTAGGTAGATAATTTTATTGTGACTATACATTTTAATTCTTAATTACTACAATAGTATAAAACCAATGATTAATAATTAATCACATATTTACAAATAATTAAACTATATTCCTTAACCTACTAATATACTTAGTAAGAATTTTGCAGGTGCTGTAACTACTGATACATAGATAATTTTATCGATACAAATCAAGTAACATTAATATCTCGGCCCGAATATTTTATGTTTATATAACACTGTCTTGAGCAAAGTCTATTCTACGCCGTTCTAAGGCGTAAGACAGCTGTTATAAACAGGCGATAAAGATATGAATTTGTTAACCTTGGGATTTCTTTACATTACTTATTAAATATATAACAGTGTTTTAAACAGTCAGAAGTGCGTCGCGTCGTTTAGTTTGTTAAACTAGTAATGCCATCTTATTATAATTAGCAATTTCAATTTTTTTACAGTGTCTGTTTTTATATTAGTGCTAATATGTTACCAAAATTTACATTGTTTGTAAAGTGTATAAATAAACAATATGTTTTCGAAAAAGTAAGATCCTTATCATCACTACCGCAGCTTTCTTCGGTAAGAATATTTTATTAGTTTTTGAGATTATCTTGGTGTCTTAACAAACAAACACAGAATTTAACATAATACATTTTCGATTATTTTGACGATATGAAAATAAAATACAGACTAACTCTCTGACTCTGTCTTCTGTTAATATAATCAAGGAATAGTTTTTGGCATTTTTTATGCCGAAACTACACACCGTAGTGGATTAGTTACAGCCATTGATATAAATATAAAATCAATGGTTAAAACCCTGATACAAACTAAGCTTAATTTAACTACCTTCGTAATCGATAGGTGCTGTGCTGCGGTTGGTACCTTATTTGATTATATGTATTCATGGAATAAATAAAACAATGTAGGTACTGTATATTTATCAATCTAATTTCGTCATTGTAAAGGTACTTACTAGGAACTGACACAAAAAGGATTGCATGTAACGTTTCACCTTGAAAAACAACGCAATCACCAGCGCCTGATCTAGGGTTCTGACCGCCCTAGGCTAATTCTGAGGACGCGCCCAGGAACGTTACAATAAGCCTAAAAAGTGGTATTTAGTTTTGTTTTGTTTATAAATGTGAAAATTTTTGCATCATTCATACAACCTATAAAAGTTGTCAGATTGATCTGCAAGCGAAACTAACGTTTTCCTTTAATCTGAACGATATTCAACCTTAGGGTGGCAAATCATTTTTTAGTTGACCGAACATAAGGGTAAAGGCTACTCACGCATTGTACGACCAAAACCGATATACAGGGGGGGTTTTTCAAGTGGGCGTGGATGGTCAAATCCGAAACTGTGAGGAATAGCGAAAAATGCTCAAAGGACTTACGAGCCCGATTCTGATGAAAACTAAAACTGCATACTTAGATTTTTGATAAATCAATATGTTTGACCATCCACGCCCACTTGAAAAACTCGCCTTGTATATTGATATACGATCCGGATTACGGATTACTAAGACATCTAAGAAGGCAAGAGAGTTATCATGTTCTAACTTCATGGTAAATTGAATTTTATTGTTGAGAAGTTGAGGTGATTTAAAAATGCAGTCACTTGGTCACACTTCTGTTAAGATATTTAAAAAAGACGGGAGGCATCATACTAGTGAAACACTTTTGCAACTGCTCAATTATTTATTTGAAAATTGTAGTGAAATGTTTAAAATTACTCACTCGCTCGACCGCCGATCGATCCTAATAACAAGTCAGTGTTTGTTATACCTACAGGTGCTATTTTAATTTTCGTTTATTGTTATAATCTCAGGGACTCGTAAGTTTTTTCAGTTCACAGTTTAGGTTAAGTGTTTTGTCTGGGTCTAGTTAAAATATGTAGGGTAGATGCAATGACGCTAGATTAATAGTGCATGCGAAGATAAGATTTCAGTTCAGTGCGCCCCCCCGATCCTCGCGCCCTAGGCTGCAGCCTAATTAGCCTAAGGGTTAATCAGGCCCTGGCAATCACACATAATGCACGAGCTGTGGCTTGGGGCCCTACTATATAAATCCGAAACGAAGTTCGAAACTTCGGACGATGAAAATTTATATACAATATGAATGTATCTACTCTATAGAAGTTCGTATTTATGTAACGTACATCGTAACTATAAGTCTATGGTTACGACCATAAGTCAATAACGACCATAAGTATATGTAGGTACATTCGTATCGTATATAAACTTCGATCATCCGAAGTTTCGAACTTCGTTTCGTTGAATATAGTAGGGCCCTTGAGTATTGCCTGCATATTGGTGCTGTGGGCAGGGAATACCTATTTTATATTTCATTGAATGCCGCGCTGTGTGTACCGAAGCCACGTGGATTCTGTGCAATGTGGGCTTTACTTGAAAATGTATAAAAATATATTGCTATTTGGCATTCTGGATGCTTTCGTTATAATAAAGGATTATTTTATTTGATTATTGTATTTGAAATGTGTGGGCGGTCAATAGAAGCTTAACCTCAAGTTTGTGGGGTCGCCACCATTGTCCCCCGGCCGCCATCTTGGAAAAAGGGGTGAAAACACTTTTTTCGTGTTATCTCGGAAACTATGCATCTTACGAAAAATTTGTAAAAACATAATTTGTAGCTAATTGTATCGCCTACAAATATGTTTATATAACTTTTTGCCCTAAATTAAAAATTAAAGAAGTTATAAGCAAAAAAGTGAGTAAATATTTATAAAAATATTATTTTTTTCACTGTAACATTTTATGAAAAAAAATCTCACTTTTTTGCTATTTTTTTATTTATATTAACCTATTCTGTGCCACTGATGAGCAAAGGTCTCCCTCAACTCCTTCTACTTATCCCTATCAGTTGCTGATGCCATCCAAGTGCTGCTAAATTGGTCGAGATCGTCGCGCCACCTTTTTCCGAAGCCTGCCGCGTGGCCTCTCGCCATTCTTAGGCATCCATTGATTGGCAATATTTGCCCACCTCTTCGGGTGCATCCGGGTGACGTGGCCCGCCCAATCACAGTTTAGTTTATCTGATTTCTGTGCAACATTCTTGACTCTGGTTATGAAGCGCAAGGTGTTAGTGGGTACTCTGTCCATGCGTGTTACGCCTAGCATCCAGTGCTCCATAGCTTTTTGACAAACCTGGACCTGGACCTCTGAAGTTCGGTCAAAGACCATGATTGAGCACTGTATGTGAGAATTGGTAAGATACAAGCCGAAGAGTCTACTTTTAAGAGAAACGGGAAGATTTCCCTTAAGAAATTTCTTCTTCCCTTTTTTGCTTATAACTTCTTTAATTTTTAATTTAGGGAAAAAAGTTAAATAAACATATTTGTAGGCAAAACAATTTGCTACAAATTATGTCCTTACAAATTTTTTGTAAGACGCATAGTTTCCGAATTATCGCGAAAAAAGTGTTTTCACCCCTTTTTCCAAGATGACGGCCGGGGGACAAGGGTGGCAACCCCACAAACTTGAGGTTAAGCTTCTATTGACCCCCCCAAACATGTCCAAAAAATGAAATTGTGTCCTCTAAGAAATGCAATATTCGGTCCTTAAATTGTAATATTTCAATGGACTATAACTATTAAACTTAACATTTATCAAACGCGGATGACACTTGCGATTTAAATAAATTATGACATCTATATATATAAAAGAGGAACCTGACTGACTGATTGACTCACGTATCAACGCACGGCCGAAACTACTGGAGCTAGAAGCGTGGGGGTACCCGTTGTGACGTAGAGTAGCACTAAGAAGGGATTTTAGGAAAGTCAACCCCTAAGGGGGTGAAAAGGGTAAAAGAACTGTTGTATGGGAAACCAAAACTGTTAAAGTTACAACCGTCAAACTTGGCACTTTATTTAGCCATTTAAAAAGAAAACTTACTGCATACTTTGTTTGTCTAAAATTGGCCCTAAAAGGGTTAAAACTTAGAGTATTTATATATAGAGGGAGCGCTGTCATACATTCGCGTTTTGAAAAACGTAGAGATTTTCTTGTTCGTAATGTCGGTAGTGCTCCTAAATGAGTAAAAATTAAATTAATTATTTATAAATTGCTATAAATTCCTTTGATAGCCGAAATTATATTTAGCTATTAGCCTTTTAAAACAAGTTTGAGTAGAATTAAATAGACCTAGTTCAAATATTAGCCAATAGGAGGGCAGAAAAAGGTGGCCGGCACCACCATTTTTATCTACGTTTTTGAAGTACCAGCGCTCCCTCTATATATTATATACTCTAAGGGTTAAAATAAAGGTTGAAGTGCCGCGAGACTAGAGTGATTTAATGATCGTCTAATCAACGCACAGCCGAAAATACTGGACCTAGAAACGTGACATTTTACACAAGGGTTTCTATTGTGACGTAAGTTAGCACTAAGAAGGGATTTTATGAAATTCAAGCCCTAAGGGGGTGAAAAGGGTAAAACACGGTTGTATGGAAAATCGAAACCGTTAAAGCTACAATTGTCAAATTTTGTACTTTAGTTAGTCAATCAAAAACAAAAATAACTGTATACTTTATTTTTCTAAAATTATCCCTAAAGGGGTTAAAGTAAGGGTTGAAATTTTGTAGTGCTGAACTGTTGGATCAACGCACAGCCGAAACTACTGAAGCATGCAAGCATGTGAAATTTTGTACAAAGGCTCCTATTGTGACATAGGGTAACACCAAGTAATTTTTGGAAATTAAACCCCTAAAGAGGTGAAAAGGGTTTAAAATAGGGGTTGACATGTGGTATAGAAAATCGAAACACAGAAGCTGAAGCTATTCATATGAAAATTTATATTTTACCACTTATTTTAAATGAAAAATAATGGCGTGAATTAATTTTAGAAATAAAGCACCAAGGGGGTAAAATAAAGGATGTTTTTTTTTTTTGTGAAAATCAGTACCACTGAACCTGATTTATTTTTGTACAAAGCTTTCGTAAAGTTAACATTATAATGTTGTAGCGATATAATATATTGATTTGACGTCCGTATCATTATAATACTGACCTATGACTGCCTCAGCGGCGTAGTTGTACTAGGGTACGGTTACAAAGCCGAGGTCTTGAGTACAAATCTAGGGTTGGGCAGAGTGATATTGGATTTTTATATTCATTAACAGCCCAGAGTCAAGAATTTGTGCCCGATATAGCGATAGGCTCGCCAATTATCATATCGTAGGACGGAACATACAAAGCGAACTACGGGTGACCTGGCACCTCTGCCTGCCCCTTCTGGGAAAAAGGCGTGAGTTTATGTATGTATGTTATTATAATATATACACGCAGACGAAGTCGCAGGAAAAAGATAGTTATACTATATTCTAAATTGAATAAGGAAAAGAATCAAAAGAAGACCGAGCTTTTGGGTGAGTCCAAGTTTCGTATAACTGCCATCAAGCAGGCTTGGCTCCTCGCCGGCATTGTCTTAGAAGCCATCAGATGATTTTGAATTTTTAGAAAAAGTATATTTTATATCCGAACACTGTTCTTTATTTTAGGAAAAATACAACATAAAGAGAAAAGAATTTAATACTGTACAAGCAAAAGATGTAAATCATTTCAAGGCAATTCTAAGTGAAGAACGGGTTTTAACGGATGAAAGTGATATAATTCCATATAACATTGACTGGATAAAAAATTGTAGAGGTAAGAATAGTACCTATAAAATTTTACATCTATGTAGTTTATTAAAAAGTATGAATAATTAAGTGTTTTATTAGGTATGGTAATTTAAACGAGTCTATTTATCCGTCTTTACAGGTCAATCAACGGTAGTCTTAAAACCGAGAAGCACCGAAGAAGTGTCTAATATACTAAAGTATTGTAACGAAAGACGTTTAGCGGTATGTCCACAAGGTGGCAATACGGGATTAGTTGGAGGTTCAGTCCCAGTATTCGACGAAATCGTGTTGAGTTTTGCATTGATGAATAAAATTATTAGCTTAGATGAAATATCGGGTATATTTTTTTATTTTACATACTTTAAGGCCGTTATTGCCTGTACGTAGATGTTTTACGAATTTTCACATACAACTATATTTGTGTTCCAGGAGCCTTAGTTTGTGAATCCGGTTGCATCTTGGAAAATTTAGATAATTATGTACGTGAACGTAATCTGATAATGCCTTTGGATCTCGGCGCTAAAGGAACATGTCATATTGGAGGAAATGCGAGCACCAACGCGGGAGGGCTAAGACTACTACGATATGGCAATCTGCATGGTTCCATTTTAGGCATAGAAGCTGTTAGTGCCATTTCGTTTGATTATTAATAACGTTTGTTTAATTGATGTTTCATTTATCAATACTATGTGTGTGAAGCCAATGTCAAACTTAAAGTTTTACAATAAAATGTCTGCACAATGAATTAACGTGTTTCAGGTTAAAGCAGACGGTACTGTTATAGATTGCCTTAAAGCTATGAAGAAAGATAATACTGGTTACCACCTGAAGCATTTATTCATAGGTTCTGAGGGCACCTTGGGCGTTATTACTAAAGTCGCCATCCATTGCCCCGTATTGCCGAAAGCTGTCACAGTGGGATTTTTTGGTAAGTTTAAACAAAAAAATATTATGTACTTAGATTATTAACGCAAATATAACGTCCTTATATAATATAAAAATACTTCGCTGTGTTATTTAACATTTACGTGAAGAATGTAAACAGATCATGTTTAGGTATGCAAGCGTTCGTCTGTCTGACGTTATCTTTCGAGAAATGTAGGAGCATGAATTTGTGTAGGTAATCATTTTTATTTTTTGCAGGTGTAGAGAACTTTGCAAATATACTTAAGCTATATAAAAGCGCCAAGACATCGCTGGGAGAGATACTGTCCGCATTTGAGATGGCCGATTTTGGCGCAATTAATTCTACAGTGAAAAATCTCAAACTACCGTAAGTGTACTTACTTACGTATACCTACGGAATAGCTGACAAAACGGCCATGTTTGCCAATATATTACATTATTACATAATAACTATGGAGTCAACTTAAAATTATCTGGGGGCGCGGCCGAGCCCCCTCCAAGTCGAGCTATAGGCCGTAACATCCTTTTCTCGAAGCAATTCAGACCATTTGCAACCCCCTATAACTTCGTTGTGGCTAAAGCATGAAGCCTGAATTTTCAGTTACTAAACAGGCATTGTGTAAACACGGTATATTTAAAATTTCATTCAATTTGAACCAATAGTTTAAGAATTGTAACTAGTCAAACTTTCTTAATTTTGTCACTCACTGACTGACCGATCATCAAAAGTCTAAGGCACTTCTAGCAGACATAGAACCTTCAAATTTAGAATATAATTAGTGTTTAGTGTCTAAAATAAGGGAAAATTCAAACATTTCATAATTTGTGTCTAGTTTTCTAGATAGGCCAACTGCGTGAATAACTTTGTAATCCCATATTAATGTATAGGATTACAAAGTTACATTTGCAGTTAATGAATCATTGTACCCGTATATAATGGAATAATAGTTGTAGAAAGATATCTATATATATGAGGCATAACAGGAGGGGATATAGAGAGGGAAATGGTGTATTCAGCATGTCACATGCCCTTGCAAATAAATAGACTAAATAGCTCGAAAATATAAATTACAATGAAAGAAAGAACATTAATAATCAAATATTTGTGATAAATTGATGCCTCCAAAAATAAGAAAAATCCATAAGACAGAAGCTTTAAGAAAAATCGTTAGTGATATTCTAGAAGTAAGAAGTACCGAAAAGGAAAAAAGTAGGACTCTACAAAAAGACGTGAGATCCCATCAAAAACATCCTGTATCGTAACATAATGTATCGTACAATTTATACATAATGCTGCTGGCCAAGTCGATCCATCTATTTAAAATGTAAAGAATTTTTAATATTGATATGGTAATAACTAACGTAATAACTTTATAAAGAAGGTCCCTTAAGGACTAAATAAATTAATCGACTTGGTATTACATGCATCTCACAACTTTTTGCGGTAGAAAACCTGAGCTGCGAGACTTGGAATTTTTTTACAGGATGTTTTTGATGGGATTTATTTTTGAACAATACTTAAGTATATTTGGCATACCTACGATTACCTTGACAGATATAGTTTTTGGACTATAGGTTTTGAATTAAATTACACATTAGAAAAGACTCAACAGGGAAACGTATAAAGCTAAAAGGTTCACAAAACTATGAGTGTGCAATGCAACATTAATTTTTTTCAAACCTTATTTTTATAGTAATCCCATCGCTGATTATCCTTTCTACGTCTTAGTGGAAACACACGGCAGTAACGAGGAGCATGACAGCGACAAACTCACACATTTTCTTACTAAAGAAATGGAAAACGGGCTTATATTAGATGGGACAGTTACTTCTGAGCCTGCAAAGATGCAGGTGTGTAAAGTTTTCTACGAAATCAAAATGTTCTTGAATTAAGATTTTCAATTTAATAGATCCATAAGAAGCAGACATAATCATCCCGCCTCTACTATTGAGAGGGCTTATGCCACATTTGGGTGTTCCTAACTACTAATTATCAATATCGGTACAATACACATTTGAGAACAATTTATATTTTGTCTGTATGGATACTCAACGGTTCATTATAGTCAGATATACGGTGTAGTCTATCCAGATTATAAACAGGGCCCAGGTCCGAAGATTCGAACTTCGTTTCGAATGTTCAGAGTAGAGCCCCAGGCACGACTGGTAACGTAATCTACATAGTACAATGAATACATATCCTTACGAATCTAGTTCATAAACGTAGGTAATTATGTATTCTGTTGTCATCCTGAGTTCTGCCATTGCTGGCTATTTACATATATGATATAGGTACAGAAAAGTTACCTGCATAGTCATAGATTTACCTATTACTTGCAAATAAATATGTGTGTCATTTTAGACTATATGGAATTTACGAGAGAGTATAGCAGGTGCGGGCTTGGTACAAGGATACGTTTTCAAATATGATGTTTCTTTACCATTGAAAAACTATTACAATTTAGTACCACAGTTACGAAAGAAACTGGGCTCACAAGCTTTAATTGTATGCGGTTATGGACATGTTGGTAAGCACATTTTACATCATGTTATAATACTTCAATTCAATATAACTTTCTCAAAATGATTTTTATATTTCACTATATGTTTTTATATTTAACAGGCGATGGGAATATTCATATAAACGTAACAGTGCCGAAATATACCAAGGAAGTGGCTTCGCAGCTTGAACCGTATATTTTTGAAGAAGTTAGTAAACTAAACGGGTCTATAAGTGCAGAACATGGGATCGGTTTTCGCAAACCACACTTTATACATTATAGCAAAGATAAATCTGCATTGCAATTAATGAAAGATCTCAAAGTGTTGATGGACCCGAACGGCATATTAAACCCTTACAAAGTGTTACCAGATATGTAATTTGAATTAAGATTTATTATAACGATAATACGATAAAACAAATACAATTTATCTCAATGAGGTAATATAATTTCTTTACTAACGATTTTGTAACCTTTTTCTCTTTACGATGTGAGAAACTAGAATTAATCTTTAGCGCTCAACTGTGAGGCGACGCAAAACATTGTGTAACTAGTATGTACCTAAAACAAGTGGATTAGGTACATATTCAGAAATAATAGTGTATTACTTCAGCTATAAAGTTCAGCATCAGTTATAAATTAAAATAAAAGATTAATATATTTAAATGATTTTTATTAAAATATCCATTTATTCTTATAACATTCATAATATCACTGCAACAAAAATACAATGGAATAATATAAGCATTTTCCTAATTGCTCCAAATAAATATTTCTGATGTTATATAAATATACTCGAAAAGTTCATTATTGCGGATAGCACTCCGATAAATTATCACGATAAATGGTGTTTTTACTATGTATTCATTATGTAAATATTTGTAAGGCTGAGAACATGTTTAGACCAAAACGTTATTGCCACTTTCATTACATTATTGTGGAGCAATAAAGCGATAGCTTCGTACATCTGTATTATTTTGTGTATATTAATGCTACGAAATGTTTGCAATGTTAATATGGTCACGTAATTTTACGCAACTTTATAAACTGCATATAAAACTATACCTCATATAGTTGTGAACTTAAGTGCATAAAACAATAACATAATGAGCGATAATCATTTTGGCCTATACCTTCTCATATAACAGTATACTGTACGACAACCTACTCACGTTTTATCAGTCGTCCACAAATGGCCGGACATGAATAAGTAGTCGTAGTTTAACAGTTTTGTTTAATGAAATCAAAAAGATAAAATTGAAAGCAATATAGAAAAATGTTGGTAAGTGTTTGACAAATTTAAACGAAATTAATCCAAATACACTTTTACACACAACAAATATCATGCAATCCCGTTCTTTGCGAATAGGCGAGTTGATGTAAAACAAAGTTCTACGTCAATAAAAAAATACCAAATCTTCAAAATTAACACGGTTGCGGACCTATTGAGATCTAGGGAATTCATCCAAATTATAACAATTGTATTGTTACAGTACATATATGATTTGTGCTAATGAAAAGTCACATACAATTTAAAATGCAATTATTATTAAAATCAGGACTTGCCTAATCAAGACATAAAACATAATCGAAACAATTACTACATATTATGTATTCGTGAAATTAATAAAAATAAACATTGACAACTACATAAGACATCTTCTTTACTTTCGTAATATTGCAAAATTATTATGAAGCATTACTCTGTTCGAATTAATTGGAATGAAAGCAAAAGTCTATTTAGTCTCACCATCAAATTACATTTTTTAAATCATCACTTGAGTACCTAACAGGGATATGTAACTAAATCCTAAATTTTTTTTTTGTTTTTTTTTTATTATTACGATCGAGAAAATAAATGGTGACGTTTGAGATCACTTAACATTAAGGTCATAGACAAAATGTAAACAAGATCTGTTAATGGCTCGTATTTATGGCCTTTAGACTCGAGGTGGGTGTTCATATAAACTGGCAATAATTTAAGTTACATACAAATTAAGATATTTTTTTTAAATTAGGCTGTCAGCTTGTTTACATTGAGTCGTTAGGATATCTAAGTTGTGTTTACGTATATTACAAGAAAACCTATGCATTCCGGAAATGACGGAAATTTGAAAACTGCAATAATACAAGAATATACAGTCTACAATATATTGCTCATACGTAAACACAATTTCATCCTCTGGGTGTGACAGACCAGTGCAATAAAATTAAAACATATATACCGTCAAGTACCCTACATCCTTCTATTGTCTACTGTTATGATAAAAAGCAACAAAATATAAATGGTAAGAGTCTATAGTATTCAAAGGCATGTGTAATATTGGATTGGAGCACCTAGTGAATTTATGCAATTATATGTATGTTATTGATAGAAATGGTACATGCTTGGATGTTATATACATACGGCATACTGCTTCATCAAACACCCAAGGACAACATGCATTCAATGTATTCATGAGGGTTGTAACGAACAGTTATCAAAAAAATCAAAATTAGGTTCTGCAGCATCGATTATTTAATAAGCTGACATTTTTGTATAATTCCGTTACTATTCTAAATTAACTATACATTTTTCTAAATTGGACTATCTGAATAACATTATGAGTGCAATAATAAGTTAGACAAATAAACTTGGATATTCAACTGATAAAGTATTTACCCTATAATTATTCACCATGTCTGTAGCAAGAATTACGATGTAATTAATCGCATTGAAAACACTGAATATTAACAAATATATCATATATTGTATCAAATATGAATATTCGTTACAACCCCTAGATAAGTAGTTATCAATAACAACTACGTATGATGAGTGGAAGTCACGCCTAAAGTTAATTAATATGATTGTAAAACTTATCTTTTTGTCATTTTACTTTATTTTATTGTTTTTTTTTTTTTACTTTTCTTCTCCTATTTTAGTGGAGTAAGTTTGGTCTGTCTCCCGAGAAGGTAAAACTCATGCGTGGTTATCGTTTTATCTGGTTGGACAGCTTCAAAAACTCGAGAAAACTAGCTTGCATTTCTGCGTCCATTCCGGTGTCCCATGCCTCGTTTTCGAGTTCCTCACTGCAATATTAAAAAGGAATTATATAGATAGTAAATATGTCCGTATAATCCCCAGACTTATACTTTGTTGGTAAGTTGTATATACTTACAGTATGTCCTCTTCGAGCGCAGCGTTCTTGCCAGGTGGTAGGTTACTCTGAAGGAAGGCGCGTTCTTCGGCCGTCAGCTTGTGTCCGTCTGCCATAAAGCCCTCATTCACACTTCCTTCCACTTCGCCGTTTGTCACTGATAATGATAAAATACTGTTCAGGCTTCATTTACATAATTAAACACATCATGTGCAATTATAAAAATAATATGGAAGAAGTTTACTAACATGAAATATGATTATTGGACAATGTTTTTGAATTTCATCAACATATAACTTGTCCCTTAGTCTTCGCGAGGGAATAGAATTTTCTTCTATTGAAATGTATAATTTTAAAAGACATTATGATTTATAGCCAGAAGAAACCACCTCAACGATGACAAATTTTAATGAAATTGCAAAGTTTTCTTATAATCGTTTCAGGTGTAATAAATAGAGAAAAAATAGAAACATCTACTGTAGGCGACAAGTTGGCATGGCAGTCGGGTTATGACATGAGACGTAGGGACGCGCCGCACCCCCGCACGAGTCCGTATCGACTCCGTTTATCGATTTTGATCCCGCTCACATTGTTCTTTGCAATGATATATATATTATCCAAAAACTAGTGTTTCGAAAATAAGGCGTTCAAATTCGGACAATTGGTATCATTTTATCTAGTCGCATAGCATATCGTCTCTTTGTATCGCTCCGATGTTTGGATAGCGCAACGTTACCTCTTTTCGTCTCGAACATTCTGTATGATCTATTTTATTTAGTAATGTCATGAAATATTGACGAATATGCATACGCATAGTGAAACAGTTCTTTGTGTATTATATTGTTGTTAATTGAAATGAATTCAGTAGCTCCTTCGTCTCATATTAGAAGAAAAAACAAATAATTCATTTTCGAGCATGAGAACAAACGAGAAAAGTGATAGAAAATTGCGATATTGAACGGATATTGTTCCGTGCTTTTTCATATTGTTTGTTAAATAATTTGCTTATTTTATTGCGTAGCAAAAAAAATCGATATATACTACTACATTGCTAGAAAACGGTCATGCTGACTTGTCGTCTACAATAACTGTATATTTTGACCAATTATTACTTGAACACTTTGAGGTGTTTATATGTAAAGTATTTATAAATGTTATATTTTGACAATGAATATTTGGATATAGAATAATGATTGAAAAACAAGTACATTCAGTAGCGGGCAGTAGACGTTGGTCAGGTAACTGTTCGTGCGCAGTGTAAGCGTGTGTGGCGGTACCGGGCAGCGAGCGCGGTGGCGGGTGCGCATGCGCGGGCTCGAGGTCGGCGAGTCCCCAGCGCGCCGCACGCAGCGCCAGCACGCCGTGCACGCACGCCAGCGCCGCGCGCCGCTTCAGCCGCTCGAACATGGCGTGCATGCCGCCCGGGCAGTCCGCGTCCAGCGCGATGCCAGACAACTGCACGCACATAAACACGTATCCATCATATTATCACCGGGCCGGATTATATGCGATATCTCTGTATCTGTATCAGCCCATATACGTCCCACTGCAGGGCACGGGCCTACTCTACAATCGACAGTACGATTGAGAGTGGTTAGGCCATATAGTCCACCACGCTGGCCTAGTGCGGGTTGGCGGACTTACATACCATAGAAATTCTTATAAATCATATGCGATATAAAAAGCTTCAAATGTGCAAGAAAAATGCATAAAATATGCACGAAACCCGATGAAAACTGGTAAATAAGCGACACAAATTTTAATATGCAGGAGAGTAATTTACAAAGCGATATCATTTTTTATACTGATGTAAAAAACAATAAGTCACGTACTAATTCAAAATTTAAGAACCTTTATGACTATAAATCATAGCCTATAATATACAGAGTGAGTTTTTCAAGTGGGCGTAGATGGCCAAATCCGAAACTATGAGGACTAGCGAAAATTCTTAAAGAACTTACGAACCCAATTTTTAAGAAAACTAAAACTGCATACTTAGAATTTTGATAAATCAATATGTCTATTGTCTAGCTAGAAATCGAACCCAATGACGGCACTTTAAAAAACTTGCGTTTAGGTAGTAAACGCAAATAATTTGTTATTAGCTCATGTATGCGGAAATAATATTTGAACAAGTTCATTTTACACATTTCAAAAGGGTAGGCTACCGAAAAAAATAATAAATATAGCGAAAATATGCCTGATCACTGGATTTTGGTGAAAAAGTCAGTGATCAATTATCATTAAAAAGGGGGTAAAGATGCAATATGATATGTAAATGCATATAAATTTTAAATGTGTATAAACAGAACGACATAGTTGTATCAACTGACGTAAAACTGCCATTTCACGTCAGTGGCTACTCAATGTGGTGCACTTGCGCACATATGCAATAAGTGTATTTGACGTACAAATGTAAAAATATCAACCAGCCTCTGTGGCGCAGTTTAGACGTCGGCTGTGAAATTTTAGTCTGCGTGTTCGATTTCCATACCAAGGCAAAAATTTGTGTAATTCACAGGCGATACCCACAACACAAGACTTAATCGATCTTAATGTAAGATCAAAATAATGGATATGACTGATGGGTAAATTTATTTCAATTTTTTATGTGTTTTAACAATTAAAGTTAAAGATATTTAATAATTATTGACAATGTCAATAATCGAATAGAAACATATTTTCGTATATTTATAATGCTCAGTGAGGCTATTAAACTTCATTATGTAGTTTGATTTCAATTTAAAATGCGCATATATTAACCATGAATTACAATTAAAACGTGGGTCAAATGGCGTTACAAAATTTTACGCATGAGTGATGTAACGATAATATTGTAAGACGAACATTTACATCCTTACGCTTGAAATTACAAGAACATAAGGAGGAATACACGGCGTAATCATATGCTCTGCTATTACTTAGAGTTAGCAGGGATATATTTTGATAATTTGCTTAACTGTTTAATATGTTATAAATTATGTAAAAGATTTTATAAATTAGAGAATTGCATTTTAAAAATGTCAGAGCAAGTAGCTTACATTTTGTGTATTTTTCATGGTTTCTTTTAAAAATACACAATACAATGATACTTGATTTGAATTAGTATTTATTTTACAATAAATGGAGCTATAAATGGTATGTCTTGGGTGTATGAAGTATCTATGGCTATGTGGAAACCATTTGGTGGATTTTGCAGCATCAAAATTGAAGTTATTTGATGCAACCAAGCTGAGGATTGAAATAATTTACCTTTAACAGTTGGCAGACAGATTTGATGTTGGTTTCTTTATCAGTATCCAGCAGATGGAGCAATACTTTGCATAGACTTTCACCAAGAGATTTTATCCGTCCTCCCTAGAAATCAATATCCCATATTAAAATACAAATTCATATAGATTTAAGGTTCAAACTGTAGTGCAATAAATTGTCCACTAATGTGCTATATGTATGTATGGTGCATGTACTATTAAATTATATTAATTGTTACTGACTTGGCTATCCTCAAGCTGAGTGTATATCTCTGCAAGGAACATTGCGAAACCGCGCATGTTCTCTTCTGAAGTCTCAACACCAGTGATGATTTTGTTTTCTTCTGCTGAACAACGCTCAAGCAGGCACTCTCGAAACACGGACTCTTCTGGGTGTGCCAATGAATCATACATTGAACACAACCTGGCTCCATTGTAACGGAAGTTTGCTTCACCTATTGACTGCACAAATAATTGAGATTAATTTGTTAAGAAATACATTCAAAATAATTTGAATCATGCATATTAGTATGTATTTGAAATATTGGAAGATAAATTCCTGAATATTCACAAAAAGTTGGCTTTTCATACATTAATAGGTAAAATATAAAAATATAAATCTAAGTGTCTATTTGTTAAGTGAAAAATAACAGATATTCTTTCAAGTACTAGACAGATTGCTAGTTTTTACAGTAGAGTAACATAGATTATTTTTATTTCGGAAAACAAATTAGGTTCTACACAAAATAATATAATTAGAAGTTATTTTTTTAAAAGACAGTATTATAAAACACAGGCTACAGAGTTCATTCTCACTCTTTGATTTATTTTAATGTAACAAAAAATCTGCACAAAATTCCTCTGAAATTTAAGCCAGATGGTATAATGGTTAGAACAGAGCATGGAAAGCAATATTTAAATCTTAACTAATGTCGTAAGGGAATCATTGCTTTTGGAATATCTTTATGGAAGAGGCACGTGTAGGGCAGTATGAAAGTTTGTGGGGTAAATTTGGATTTCTAAAATTTGACTTTAAAATTGAAATTGTATCTACTTATCAAAGATAAATAATGAGGTGGCTTATGGTTTTTGGAAATTCACAGGGTGAAGACAGATTTTTTTTTTAATAAATTAAGTATGTAATTTTGCCAATGATATAATCACAAATAAATAATGACTTGATTCATGCTTTTAGGATTCTGTTATTTTGAAGGAAGAAATGGAGGTGAAATAAAATAGCATGGGGAAGTATCCATTGGTTATTAGGTATGTAAAAAATATTACAAACAAAGTAAATATGACACAAATGAAGTTTGCAAGCCAAAGCTAGAGTGACTGTTGAATTATAGGTTTCATACATATCAATATTTTATTTGAAGTAGTATTAAAAGTATGGAGAAACTTAATCATATACATCAAAATCGATATTATTATATTTTTCATCTCATTTCAATTAACTTTGGAATCTAATGTAGGTACCAATGGTTTATTTAATTTTGTGTTCATACTTTTAGATAGGACTACCACTCTCAATCATACTCTCGATTATAGAGGAGGCCCGTGCCCTGCAGTGGGACGTATATGGGCTGATACAGAATAAATTATTTTAGTGAAAGTGATGTGATCATATAATGAAGTATGTGGGGCATACAATGTTATCATTCATATTTAAGAGTGTTTCAAACATAGGTAAGTGCATGACATTCAGTTAAATACCCTTATTGAGCTTACCTGGTTTACAATAGCATCAACTAATGGCCTGGTGTAAATTTCATCATTCAACGTTGAAGCAAAAGAGTCCACCAGAGGACCGCAGCGTTTGTCAAACTTGCCAGGGTCAAATGTTATCTCACACATGACGGTTATCAAGTTTGCTATGTTCTCCTGCACAACATTATATATTCTATTAATAAACATTCCCATTCATACAGTAAACAACTTTACTTAAACATATATAACTACAAACCCGCAAATCCATGTTATCAGCTTCCTCTAGGGAGTAAGACATGTCATCTAAGTTATAAGGGTTCTGATCTTGCGCTTGACGGAGCCGATCTTGGACAGAGAATCGAGGAGGAGGTCTGTACAGTGCAGAATCAGCATTGAATGTGGTTGCAGTTTGAGATGTATAGTTTGGTGGATACCACTCCTTAGCATCCGCAGACAAATTTGACTTGAGAGGTTCAACTGAAAAAAAAAAAACCAGTTATAAAATACAGTTACAAACAAAAAAGTGATTGAGCAAGTCTGACCTAAAAATGTGTAATTAGTGCCTAGTTATCAATATTACGAGTCGGCACGGTCTGGTATGTTTGTCAAACACAAACGACGTCATTAGAAATGAAAATCCTTACTTTCACCTGAAGCATTATAATTATGAAAATCGCAGTTGGAGCTGGCCCGGTATGACGACGTCACATTGCGCCGGATTCGGTTCGAGAAAGTGTATTGAATTAATTAAAACGAACAATAGAAGCAAACCTTTTGAGTCCTCGGTAGCAATCCTCGGTCGACGGAGCTCCCGTGGCTGATTATCGGGTTGCTGCCACCCGCGGCCTCTGCCTCTCGGGCCTCCAGTCTCACCGTTGTTCATTTTAAGTTAGTCCACGGACAAAATCTTACGTACGATTTATAATTATTATATTCCATAAATGGCAAAAAGTTAATCTTTAAATTTCGTGCGCTTGTATTCGTTCGATGAATTCGACACGTAAACAAAGAAATTACTCTTTGCAACTAATTTCACGACACAACCACCATGTTCTTGATGAGAGAACGAGATAGTTAACTTTTTATTCGCTTGCTCAATAACTGTGAGCCCAAGAAACTGAAAGCATACAGCCAAGTTACGAATGATTCATTTTATAAAAAACATCGAGTGGTTTAAATGTCCTATGGGTAAGTCTATACCTTTCAGGTGCAGGAGGAAAATAAACACTTTATCAATGTGGGTGGGGTGGGTAACAATGTTTATGCTTCAGACTAATTCTTCCTTATGTTATACTTTATTTTATGTTTATGATTGGGGTTTGCAAAAAAAAAACATTTAACACTAGATGTAATTTTTTCTCTTCTTGACAATGCATGATTGTATTATTAGCTATTAATGAAGTTCAAAACATTTTTTTTAATTACAGTTCAATGTATATGTCACCTATTTTTTTTTTATAAAAGCTTACTAATAATTTATATAAATTTGAAACATGATGTATATTGCAAACAAAAATTGAGAATCTAGTTTTTTTTAGAATTGGTTGAACACCATTTGATCTATATACTGCAGCAATAGAAATACCTAATGAATGTTATTCCACATAATAAGCAATTACATGAAGCAATTAACTTATATACATGTATTAATTATAAAATAATTAATGTAATAATTCATAATATGTTTTATTGCTAAAATAATCTACTGTACATAAATTTAATAACTAGAAAACACTTAATTTACACCTAATGTGTTGCCTAAATAAATTAATGTAACAGTAAAGTGAAAATGTGATTAGCTTCAGCCTATGAATATCTCAACAGGAACTACTATATTCCCTACAATAGATGCAATTATACTTGTTTAATAGATTCCTAATACTTGTATTATTTTAATCAGAACATTTTGAAAATTTGTTTAGAATTCTTTATGAATGTAACACATGCAATTTTTAATTATATAATTAACAGTTTCAATACATTGAAATCTAATTACAAGGTAACTTTTAAGGTGTAGTTAAAAACTACTTATAAAATAATAAAAATATTGTGCATTATTGGCTGAAGCTTTGTTCCACAAAATATCATTGGGCCTAAAAGAAATAAAATCTATATACTAAATGATTCTCCACAGCCACATGTGCCTTTTATATTGGGATTGTTGAATACAAATTCAGCAGAAAGTTTATTTTCCACAAAATCCATTTCAGTACCTGAAAAAGAAAATGTATTAAATAATGTGCTATCAAAATAATAGTGTAACTCTGTGTCTTTCTAAAAACATTATTATAAGAGTGTTAATATTTATATAAATGCTCATCAATACAATGCCGCTTAAAGAGAACATTGGCAGAATAAAAAATAACAATTTCATATTTACATTATTCAATTTTTTTTACCTTATGAACAGGAATGCCAAAGAGGCAACTTTGATTAAATTATTATTTGTAAAATTTTACAAGGTTATTTCTATGAAGCTTGTTTAGTTAAAATATTAAAGTATACTATGAAATGGTAATGTCTTCTATACAAGCTTAACATACACCAAGTTCTCAAACTTAAAGCAGTGGACAACAAATCTTTGAATATGGAAGCCAATCACCCATAGCTCTGAAATCCAATATACAAACCTAATAATGTTAACTGAGCCTTCTTGTCTATGATAATAGTGACACCATCTTGCTTAACTTCCTCATCCAGTTTATCTTTACATTTTGCATAATCCAATGTGTATGATAGGCCATTGCATCCTCTTTGCCGGACTCCAACTTTCAGACCTATGTAGCCTTTTGCTGCTTCTTTCTGCATGATTTCCTTTATTTTATTTACCGCTGAAGGTGTGAGTACTAACGCTGCTCGTGAAGGCAGCACTCTTTTCTTCACAGCACGCACTGTCGCGCTAGCTATTGATTTCGTAGCCATCTGAAACAATAATATATGTTTACTTAATACGGTTGACGCAATTTATATTTAGCTCATAAGAATACAATCATCAAAACTTGTTCCAAAACTTTGTGAATATTACTAATGTTTAATCTTATCTAAATAATAGGTGATGCGTACCTGGCTGTCCTTTTTTTTGTAAATATTTTTTATAGTTTCATTGAAATAAATTATTTCATAACGCTGCAGTATTTTTGCTGTCAGAAAGGTTTTTAAATTTATAATTCACTTCTATTTGCTGTCAGCAATAATGACTACGGGATACAAATATCAGCTTTCTTTTGGAGTAACAAAGACAGTTCAATAATCATGTTGAAAATGAAATATTTTTGATGGAAAGTTGATAGAATGACGTTACAAAACGATTAAAATGACAGCTGACAGCATATTCTTTAGCTAGAGATGTACCAAAGTATCAATAACTACTAGTTTCACTACTATCGATGAATTATTTACATTTACAATTATTTATTTTTTTACATTTACATTTATTATTACAATCATAGATGTTATATTGGTAGGCTTCATTAATTAATTATTTATTCAATAATTAATTTTATGTATAACACAGATACTTATAAACTCATACATATTTAAAAGAAGACTTGATTAAAAGAAATAGTAGTGGAAATATTATCGTATTAATTAAACAACTGTTATAAGAATTTGCAATTATAATATAATTAATTTTGAAAGTGCGTGGTGGCCTGTTGGTAAACGGACTAGACGCGACTGCCAACATGTTCACGGTGGTCGCGGGTTCGAATCCCAGGGCACACCTCTGACTTTTCGGAGTCATGTGTGTATTGATAGTAGTGTTGTAAAAAAGCTCGAGTCGGCGCTTAAACGCTCGAGTCGACGCTCAAGCAGATTGCTCGTGCTCGAGTCGGGACTCGACTGAAGCGCTCGACGCTCGAGCAGTGGCTTGAGCGCTCGGCTCGAGCTTGAGAGCGCGCTTAGATTACATAATTAGAGAAACTGTAAAAAAGATCTGTATCTGTACCAGCCCATATACGTCCCACTGCAAGGCATGGGCCTACTCTACAATCGAGAGTTCGATTGAGAGTGTTTAGGCCATATAGTCCACCACACTAGCCTAGTGCGGGTTGGCGGACTTACATACCATAGAATTTTTTATAAATCGCTATGGTATGCAGGTTTCTTCATGATGTTTTCCTTCACCGTTTTAGTGCATGGTGATTGACTATCAATACACACATGACTCCGAAAAGTCAGAGGTGTGCCCTGGGATTCGAACCCGCGACCACCGTAAAAAAGATAGTATAATTGAAATAAGACAATTTCAATTTTATTTTTAACGATATTTATATTATAATAGTACCTATTGAAATAAAACTATTATTTACGGATTTTATCGCGAATTTAGTTTAATTTTTACATTTTTAACTTCCCGACGCGACGTTTCGATTACTTTACAGCTTTCGTGGTCACGGGGCGGACTGTATTATAATAGTAGAAAAATACTTATTTATTATTAGTATACAATATGCCATATGATCTACGCCATAAGGCCCAAATTACATTACAAGTGTGGTTTAGCTTTTTGTTTGTTTTTGGTTTTTGTGTTTTACTGGTGGTAAGTCTCTAATATGTGAGAGGCTGTCTTGGTGGGTACCACCGCAATGTCTATTTCTCCCGTCAAACAGCAGTTTAAATGCACTGTTGTGATTCGGATTGAAGGACATTGTAGTCAGAGTAACTACTGGACATATTGAGACTTAACATCTTGTGTCTCAGGATGGCGAGCGCAGTGGAATGCCAAGCATTGCTTTGTAAATCAAGGTGTTGTTTGGTTTTGCTACTGTTCATGAGCGGTCGCATCGCTTACCGTCAGGCGAACGGCGTGCTCGTCTCGCCATTCAATGCAATAAAAAAAAATAGCTGAAGTTTCTGTACAATTCCTGACTACCTACTGATTTTTCTTAGCAACTAAGTTAAATTAAATACCTACCTAAAATCATCACACACCTTTGCAACACTATAATTTTATAACCATGAGAAAAGTCACATACTGGCCTGTATATTTTCGTTACTAAGTCTGTTCCTTCTTTTAGTTATGACTAGCTGTGCCCGCGACTTCGTCCGCGTGAAGTTTAACAAAAAAAATATCTAAGGTCATTTTCGTTATAGGTATCGTGTATATAACGATATGTACTTGGACATTTTTATTTATTTTCACTTTACAAACAGACACTTCAATTTTATTTATATGTATAGATAAGGCCAGCTTATACGACCAAAGTCAAAAGATAAGTAATACTCACCGTACCTACCGCCCCCCACAACTCCTAACATTTTTATTTATCACAATTTTTTCATCTATCCGTATTTAAAAACTACAACGCTTGAACGCTCGAGCGCATAACTCGAGCATGAAAGTCTAAACTCTCAACGCTCGCAAGCCTTAAACGCTCAAGCGTTTAACGCTCGAGTCTAAAACGCTCCAAAGCGTCGACTCAGCGCTCGACGCTCGACTCTCAGCGCTCATTTTTACAACACTAATTGATAGTCAATCACCACGCACTAAAAACGGTGAAGGAAAACATCGTGAGGAAACCTGCACACCATAGCGATTTATAAAATTTCTATGGTATGTAAGTCTGCCAACCCGCACTAGGCCAGCGTGGTGGACTATATGGCCTAACCACTCTCAATCGTACTCTCGATTGTAGAGGAGGCCCGTGCCCTGCAGTGGGACGTATATGGGCTGATACAGTATAAGAATTTACGAGTACCCAGCTATTTTTATCAACTTTTCACTTCAACAAGGCAGATTGAAGTAGATAAAATAATTTCTCAAATAGCCATATTAACATTGACTTTTATGAAAGACGACTTATAAATAATGTACACTATCGCATTATTTCGATTGTTCCCTACAATTAACTTTTTCTTCTTTAATATTTTTATATTTAAACAATAAAATGTTTAGGAGCTAAAATGACAAACTAGTAATTATTAATTCACTAATATTATGTTATTTTTGTATCGATTAAATCGTGTGCTGTCATTAAGTTTTTAGATTTATTTCTGAATCGAGTCAGGGCTATATCTATTATGTATTATCCCTATCGCAAATTGACACGTCTCCCTCCTCACGTATCTTTCGGGTTTGTGTCGCGTGTAATGATTTTTCCTATTCAAATGTATTAAAAATTGAAAATGGGTGGACAAAAATTTGAATATGATGAAAGTGGTTCAACTTTCTTTTATTTCGTTTTGTCGTTTCTGGCATTAATATTGGTTCCAGCCACGTTTTATTACTGGCCTAGGAAAAAGAAAGAAGGTAAGAAACTACCACTATTTATAATAATTTACAAGTAAAAATGTTTCTATGTAATATGTTACATTTATGCGTAGTTTATACATTAATTTTCCTATGAAACAGTGACCTTAATAGTGTAATTTGGTAGGTGTCGGATATACCGTTAAATGACGACGTGCCTTTGACGGTACACTTGCGGTGTCGGCATACGATATATGTTTAATAATCATCTAATTAATGGATCAGAATGTTGCAGTTTTAAGATTATATCTATTTTATTCCAGATCCCGCAAAATTAGCCGAAAGATGTCAGTGTCCAAATTGCGTAAACAAACAACTGATAATAGAACAATCACAACCTTACAAGGGTGTTAAGAATTTTTTTACCAAATTGGCCATTATATCAGGATGGATATTACTTGGTTTCTTAGCATATAAAGTATCGCAGTTTGATTATGAAATGTCAAACTTTGATCCTTATGAAATTTTGGGACTCCCACCTGGCTCTACACAAGCAGAAATCAAGAAATCATATCGCAAACAATCTCTCATACTTCACCCGGACAAGGAAACTGGAGATGAGAAAGCATTTATGAAATTAACGAAAGCTTACCAAGTAGGTTTACATTCCGTTATAAATTTTCAATGTTATTTATATTACATTATGTATTGATTAAGAATTAATTCAAAAGCAATTTTTAGAATGTATAACCATTTATTAATTTATTTCAAAGTGATATCAATTCTTATTTGCTTTATTGAAATGGCTTGAAAAGGCCCACTAATTGGTTGGTAAATTGTGATTATGTGCATTTTATGATTAAGGCACTTGATCTTGAAATTGTTTGCAATTTAACTGCTTAGTTATGTATATCAACTAAATGCAGTTTTTACTTTTATCTTTTAAAATTTCTATTTATGGGCAATGCATATGAGATTTTTCTTATAATTCATAAAGGGTGGAAGGACTGACCTTCTACAGCCAATAAAAGCTAATTCTTAATCAGAGCAGTTACATTTTGATGCTTATATATGCCAAATAATGAGAGATCTATAAATTTTTGTACATTTGAGATATGAATAGAAATAAAATTATGTTATTTTGTTAATTATTAATGTAAGGCAAGGCTTGTTGCTTGCACACCTGCAATTGTTTATGGACACATATTGCAAAACATGTAAAATTTTTCACAAACTAGTTCTTGGTATTACAAGAGCAGCCAGGTGCTTAGGAGTACATGAATCAAAACAGAATGTGGCTGCCTTGTTTGTTGAATATTAGTTTGTCGATCCTATGTGCTTGAGTTACTCACAACAAGCTTTGATGAAATGAAAACTTGGACAGTCACTTACTTGCATATTTCGTTTCAATTCTAAATAATAATTGCATAGTTATGAAGGTATCATGGTTTTGGTAAAAATTACATAAAGTAACACACAATCCTCTCTTGTGACCTCTTCCTTCTAACGGCTAACCATTTTTGAGAAATTCAGTGTTTCTGTTTGGAAAAATTATTGGGCCGCTACATGTATATTAAATACGAAGTAGGAACTAATAAATGTCTCAAGATGCATATTACGATATTTTATTGAAAATTTTGTCAATTTATTTTATGTTCTATAGGCACTCACAGATGATGAAGCAAGACGTAATTGGGAGAAATATGGCAATCCTGATGGCCCTGGTGCAATGAGTTTTGGTATAGCACTGCCTAGCTGGATTGTAGAAAAAGAAAATAGTGTGTGGGTCCTTGGACTTTACGCTCTTGTGTTTATGGTAGCACTGCCTACAGCTGTAAGTTTAATATCTTAGTGTACATTTATCCAAGTATTATTTAGTAGGTCATACTGCTGAAATAAAATATACAAATACACTATTCATTTTTAGGTCAGTGTTATAGGTATAGTTTGTTTGATTAAATTTATCTAACAGATGTAATATATGATACTAATAGTTTCATGCGGTGTTTGCAACATACTTAAGCGTAATTTGCTGTGTTTAATCTGCACGTTCTCAATATTTAATTCAATCTGAGTTACAGATTAATGTAAATTTTATTTTCAGGTTGGTACATGGTGGTATCGCTCCATTAGATTTTCAGGGGAACAGGTTTTGCTGGATACAACACAGATGTATTTTTATTTCTGTCATAAGACACCATCAATGCCTCTGAAGAGAGCTCTAATGATCCTTGCTGCATCATGTGAATTTGACAAGAGACATAATTCAGAAATTGTAGAGAGAATAACTGATAATGAAGAAGTTCCTATGGTGAGTACTTAAGTAAGTACACTAATAAGCTCTGACAATTAAAAAAAAAAAAAACACTAGCGGTCGGGCCCGGCTCCGCCCGGGTGCATACACCTTTTAAGACAGCCTCCGTGGCGCAGTCGGTTAGACGCCGCCTGTGAAACGAGAGGTTCGATCCCCGCATCGAGAGAAATGTTTGTGCGGCCCACAAATATTTTTTTCGGGTCTGGGTGTTTGTGAGACCGAAAAGTCTCTCGAAGTTCCTGATACCCACGACACAAGACTCGATCTTACTGTGGGGTCAGGACTATGTATGTGACTGTTGGGTTTTAGTTATTTATTTTTCCAAAATGCTTAATTCTGACTATCAGTTTAGAATGTCGACCAATCGGACTGAAAAACGAACAAAATTTCCTCGTATTTGCTAGAAATATCACTACTGGTTTCCTCCTATAGGTCATAGCGTGATGATATATAGCCTATAGCCTTCCTCGATAAATGGACTACCCAACACTGAAAAAATAATTCAAATCGGACCAGTAGTTCCAGAGATTAGCGTGTTCAAACAAACAAACAAACTCTGCAGCTATATACTAATATTATAAAGCTGCAGAGTTTTTTTAGTAATTTGTACAGTAATTTGTTTAGATTATCTCTGGGATTTATATTTTCTAATAGTTATGAATGAAATTATAAGACTGTAATAAGTATTAATTATGAATACTTATTTAAAGTTTATTAAAGCTGTCTTGATTGCTTATAAAAATATAGAATTGTATTTTTTTAAATAAGCATATTCATAATGCTGTAGCTGACTTGCAACAACTGAGTTAATTTATTACATATTGTGGGTCATTAGTACAAAAATACATAAAATTATAGATATGACATTTTCGTTTAAAGAAAAATGTACCTAATATTCTTAAAGGCTGTATGTAGGTTGGTCAATAAATTCTGTGCTATCTGAAGTTCATTAACTCGACACTAGGCCAGTGCAGTATGGTGAACTCTGGATTTTAGAGGTGGCGTGCGCCTTGTATTCGGGCTAGATTGATTCGGGTGATAGATCCAAAAAAATTACTAAATCTAAACGATGTTTAACATTTTAATGCATTCACGCCTGAATACGGGAACGCAATTTAAATTAAGTCGCGCTTAACTATGTCAATCCCGCTTAAATGTATTGGGTAAGTGGGCCGTGCGCTGTCAAGAGCAATTTATTTGAATGGCGTTCCAGAATTCGGGCGTGAATAAATATCCTCTCGACTATCATAAGCGCCATATTGTGGTCTTGATTTAAAATAGGCCCTATTTCAATGACATTAGGCTGCTTTATTGCTTGAAAACCGAAAAGCCACAGTACGGCTTCCGAGACGGTCGCAGGCATAATTTTGAATCTGTATCTGTATCTGTATCAGCCCATATACGTCCCACTGCAGGGCACGGGCCTACTCTACAATCGAGAATACGATTGAGAGTGGTTAGGCCATATAGTCCACCACGCTGGCCTAGTGCGGGTTGGCAGACTTACATACCATAGAAATTCTTATGAATCGCTATGGTATGCAGGTTTCCTCACGATGTTTTCCTTCACCGTTTTAGTGCGTGGTGATTGACTATCAATACACACATGACTCCGAAAAGTCAGAGGTGTGCCCTGGGATTCGAACCTGCGAACACCGTGAACATGTTGGCAGCCGCGTCTAGTCCGTTTACCAACAGGCCACCACGCACTTCAACTTAATTTTGAATATTATTATTTATTATAGTTGTTGCGCGAGCTGCCGAACCTGGGCGAGAAGAACAAGGAGCAGCCGCTGTGCCGCGCGTACAGCATCAAGGCTCGCGCGCTGCTGCACGCGCACCTGTCGCGCATGCGCCTCACGCCCGCGCTCGACAGCGACCGCCGGTACGTGGTGTCGCGCTGCCCGGACCTCGTCGTCGAGATGGTCAACTGCGTCAACCAACTCATCGCGCTCGCTTATGCCAGGAGAAGTCAGTACTCAATACGCTTGTTATTTTTTCCGCCATTTTGATTTAAAAGTTTATTCATTTGTTGTCTGTCTGTATCAGCCCATATACGTCCCACTGCAGGGCACGGGCCTCCTCTACAATCGACAGTACGATTGAGAGTGGTTAGGCCATATAGTCCACCATGCTGGCCTAGTGCGGGTTGGCGGACTTACATACCATAGAAATTTTTATAAATCGCTATGGTATGCAGGTTTCCTCACGATGTTTTCCTTCACCGTTTTAGTGCGTGGTGATTGACTATCAATACACACATGACTCCGAAAAGTCAGAGGTGTGCCCTGGGATTCGAACCCGCGACCACCGTGAACATATTAGCAGTCGCGTCTAGTCCGTTTACCAACAGGCCACCACGCACTTCAAAAAAATAAATAGCATAAACACATACATATATAATACTAAATAAATAAATGATAAATGTAATTTGTATTCAAGTCATATTGTATTACTATTCTAGTACAACATTTCATTTGTACCAATATATCTTACAACTGTAAATAAGTGCACACATAAAATACTTTTTCATACAAATGTCGGCCGCAGTGCTTATTACCATACCAATATAATTACCATAATAAAATATTAGCCATAACTCGCGGCCGCGGTATTAATCTTTACTGTTTTATCAAATCATAACAATAGGGTATTTGACTAATTTTCAATAATGGTTTTAAACTATCCTGTATCGCATATTAAGCTCACTACATTGATATTTCCGGAATATTTTACTGCATTATGAAGAAAAACAATGATAAAATTTAAATTTCTAAAAGTGTGCCAAAAACGCTGTTTTTAATGATGGCGCTGGTTGTTTGACGTATGACGTCACAGCGCAGTGAACTGTTTACTAATACTATAGCGACGAAGCTTTTTTATCAGTTTTCTTCATTATTATTAAATATAGTGGTGTATAAATGGTGTGTAGTGTCACAATGCACATATACAAGTATAAAAGGTCCGAAAAAACTCTTTGTTTCAATTCCAACGAATCCGAAAAGACGTAAACTGTAAATAAATAAAGTTTATTTCTGAACCAACAAGCAGTGGAACAAAAAAAATATTGCCATAATAACTGCAGTAGTTGTAACTGTGTCGCAGTTATCAGGCGCTCCTTATAACACTACCTTTCATAG
Source organism: Hyles euphorbiae (assembly GCA_023078785.2). Lineage (NCBI taxonomy): Eukaryota > Metazoa > Arthropoda > Insecta > Lepidoptera > Sphingidae > Hyles > Hyles euphorbiae. The sequence goes on from CM041050.1 coordinate 15,262,740, forward strand.
GTTTCATAAATAACACGGTTAAATTAACGTGATAAAATAATGTAACTGTGGTTAGAACTAGCTAGGGGAGACCCAAAAAGCGTTTCATCCCATGGGCACTTTTTTATGTGTGAATATTATTTCGATGTAAATATTAATTAACGTAGTATATATTCTCAATTGTAACTAAAATTATTTGTTTTCATTAAAATAAATACCATGATAAGTTCATAACCGTCGCAATCGCATCGTGTCCATAGGATTCCCTTGCAGATATGTGAAACAAAAATATATTTCTAAGTGTTGAAATGAAATGAAATGAAAATATTTATTTAATCCATAAAATGTCATACACTATTTAGATTCAATCACTTTCTTTTCCACTACCACCCAGTTCACAAGGCTGTTTTCGCCAGAGAAGAACGGGCAAGAAACTCTAGCGTTTTTGAACATAACTAATTAATAATAACATAACTAATTAAATAATTGTGTAAATGTTTTTCAACATAATCTTAAATAAGATTATTTTATAAATAAATACTGTTACTTACAGTGCTGTTTTAAAATTTTAAATACGCAGCATATTAATCAGTGTTATTTTTAAAGAAATGTGCAACCATCAACGCATCTCTCTTAGGTAGGTTGCTGCTATCAGCTGGTACAAAATTTGACTCCATTCTGAGACTCGCCCCCGAAATGGCTTAATAAGTCTAAAGATTTCTTATATAAAGTTAGAAAACTATTTCAGAAAAATCGCGAACTTCAACCACAACTAACTTAGATGTACAATCACAAGTCCCAACTACTTACTACAATGAATTGACAAAGCGTTTTACTGCGCGATGACGTCACGAGAGCTGCAACCAATTACAGAGCGTTCTGGTCATAGAGAAAATGTCTTTTTTGAATCAATTTTATTTCGTGTATTTTACAAAAAGTAAACTTAATTTAGTCCAAATTGTTGTGAAATATGCTTTTTTATGCTATTATCTTGCACGATGACCACAATTTATAGTATATTTTCAATGTTGTCAAATAGCCTATTGACGATAGCATAAAATTTATTATCCCTTACCAAGTGTGCATGAAAATATTATTGGTGTTAGTGAATATAAAAACAATTTATTACTTTTGAAATGGTAATAAATAAAACGTACTGGGTTATTTATGTGTCTGCCTCGGTGGTGTAATTGTACTACGATACGGTTACAACGCTAAGGTCTCGGGTTCGACTCCCGGGTCGGGCTTGTTGATTTTGATAATTTAGCACTACATTCCATGTCAATTATAAATTAACGCGGTAATTGATGTGACTTTAGTAATGTATTATGTCCTGACAAATTATTTAAGGCATATTCTGACACAAACCACTACATCAGAAGTGACATTGGTCGAGTAGTATTTAAAGGGTTTGGCTTTTTAAAATCTGAACTTGAGGTTTATAACCCAATGAAAATAATATTTGTTAATCTAGAAGCACACAAAATGAATAGCCTAAGAATAGAATAATAGTGAATAGATAAGATAGGACCATTGAGGCGAAACACGCCCACTATCTTATGCTAATTTAAAATGTTAACTGTAGTGTGACTGACGCATGGAATATATTATGTACATTTCGCGATTTAATCAATGATTCATAGTGTGTACTGTAGTAAGCCGAAATTCCATGAGGTAATAGAAGGTATGTGCTAGATATGGGAATACAGTAGTTGAAGGATAAAGCACTTTATCAGTGGGTTTCCTGGTCTGTTATCTCTTAAGACATTGACCTGTAACTTAGAAATACTCATTTATAAATAACACATCAATATGTGCCTACTACTAAGATACAAATTTATCAACCATCTTCTACGTCATTTCTAAGAGGAAAATATACTTAAATTATATTTTTCATCAACATCATATATTAAAAAGTTATTTATTATATATTTGAGACAGCAAACAAGCAGACAGGTCATCTAATCTGTCATCAATCTCATCTTATTAAAAAAAATATTAAAATAGGAAGACAAAAAATGTATTGGGCATCCGGCAATATGAACGAACACGACGTACCGACTCATATGTGAGAGGTTGCCTGGGTAGGAACCACAGTAATGTTTTTTTATCCAGTCAAACAGCAATGTAAAAAAGGACATTGTAGCCATAGTAACTACTGAACATATTGAGATTTAACAACTTATGTCTCAGGATAGCGAGCGCAGTGGAATGCCAAGCATTGCTTTGTAATCCATGGTATTTGGTTTTGCTACTGTTCAGGAGCGGTCGTATCGCTTACCATCAGGTCATTTGTCTAATAATTTGTGTTAATTTCCTTGTTGCAGTACCCCGTTTGCCGACGATCGAGACAATTGAGAATTGTATGAAGTTGTCTCCGATGATCGTGCAAGGACTGTGGGAGTACAAGTCGCCTTTACTGCAACTGCCATACATCACCGAGGACCACCTCAAATACTTCACGAACCGCAAGAAGCACATCAAGTCGTTACTGCAGCTGGCGCAACTGCCCGGCGACGAGCGGCGACAAGTACTGAGGTTCCTCAATGACAAACAGTATGACGACCTCGTCAAGGTTCTCGGAAACATGCCCTACATACATTTCCAAGTTAATACTGAAGGTAAATTATTTTTATTATTTTGTTTTAAATGCGAATGCGACTGAAAAATAACAAGGAAAAGTGGTATAATATGAGAGAAGCCTTTACTCAGCAGTGCGACCCTGCAGCCTGTGGATGATAAAATGCGAATTACCAGTCACAGATTATTTACGGTGTCTATTAATGGTTACTATATTGAAATTGGGTTATATGACAGGATATCGCTACCAGCTAAGATAAAAAAATAGCTCAGTAGTTGTTTTAATGGCATTTGCGTTATTAATTACCATGATGATTAGCAAATAAAATGTAGGTTAGCAGTTACTCAGTTTTGCAACGTTTGTATCAACAGGTAAATCAGAACGATGTTGAATAATAACGATAACGAATAAAACTCATTACGCACACTTAATCGTGACTAATTGACCGACTTCAAAAGAGGAGGTAATCAATTCGACTGAATTTTTTTTTTGTATGTTTGTTACGCGATTACGCCGGCAATTGTGAACCGATTTTGAAAATTTCTTTTTTGTCGGAAAGCATGATATTCAGGGTTGGTCCCATATAAAATTGGTGAAGATCTGATGAATATCTTAGGATCTGCCGACCAGAACTCCTCAAAATTAAACGGTCCAGCATTAATTCTTTTTGTGTTAGATTAAGTATAAGTATATTATTACAAAAGGTGGGTAAAAATTGGAAAAGGGTGGGGGTGGGGGGTGAGGGGGTAGAAAATAGGTACAATTGTTAATACTCAATATCTCCGGCAATTCTTAACCGACTTAAAAATAACTTTTTGTCAAAGAGTATGATATGATAGGTTAGACCAAAAAAATATTGTGAAGACCTGATGAATATCTTTGGACCTGAAGGGCAGAACTCCTCAAAATTGAACAATACAGCAATAATTCTTTTTACATTAGGATCAGTATAAGTTTATTACTACAACAGGGGGGGATGGAAAAGGGAAAGTAGAAAGGGGCGTGGGAAGGGGGGGATATATACAAATATAAATACTAAATATCTGCGACAGTAAATAAATGATTTTAAATAATTTTCTTCGGAACGAAGTATGTTTTACACAAATTAAATTTAAGTGTAGGTCGTCGTGTTCTTCACTTGGCGACCCGCCTTCAAAATATTACGTATTTAAGATTTGTTGGCTAGTCTAGTCAAAAAGAAAATTAATCAATGTGTACTGGCACAATGAAATACATATTATTTATTACTTTGTAGTGCACATTGAAGTCGGTCTTTTAATTTTTAATTAAATTATTTTATTTTATTACCACGTTCCGAAGCGGTGTAGCAGAAATTACCGATACAAAAGATCTTGTGAAAGACTATTTGAATAAATATTTTTTTGATTTGTTTGATTACCCATAAACTTAATTTGCAAACGTAATAAGTCATACTTTTTTTTTAAACCAGTTTCACTTGGCCTAATTTGCGTTGGGGTAACAAGGATAAATGGATTATGAACGTAAACTCCTTATGTTATATGAGTTTACAGTTCGCACTGCTATTAGGTTATTACCCAAACCCACCTTAATCGTATTTAAACCGAGAGATGATAGATATTTCTACTTATTCTACCTGCCCCATAGAAAGATCGACACGATACTCATTTTTACGCTTACAACAGCATCATCAGCCTATCCGCACCCACTGTTGGACCTATGTCCAGGCGGACAGCTGGCCTATGCCTTTCCTACGGCACAACAATATGTTGCAGAATAATTAATAAAAGGTTGTCTGTAAGAAATCGCCTAGAGCGATAAGACCACCATCTCGACTTTTGTGCAGTGCTGGTTATGTGCAGTTACGTATAGATTAATAAAAAACGGTCTCAATATATATGACTCACTATCATACTGACGTATTAAAAACGTATTAGGTAAAAAATATAAATAACGCCAGTTGCTTTCCGTTGTTACTTACGGCCGATGCCAATAAATCAATCGAAAAAATTAGATTGAAGTCCATCTGGATTGTTTTCTACTTTTCGATTTGTCATTTACCACTTATTTATAGTCACGGCTTTTTCCCAGAAGGGGTAGAGGTGCTTGGGCACCCACATGTCACCTTGTTTGTTCCGTCCTACGATGTGATAGGGCGCGAGCCTATCGCCATATCGGCCAATAATTCCTGTCTCTGGGCTGATAATGAATAGAAAAATCCGATATCACTTTGTCCATCCCTGGATTGGAACCCAGGACTTCAATTTTGTAGTACAATTACGCCAGCGAAGCAGTCATTTATATAGTTTCCTAAACAGTTTCAGGTCAAAAGTCAAATATATTCTCATAATAGTTGGTTATCTTGGTCTTATCTGACAATGATTAATTATTTTCATAGTATATTTGCGTCACTAGAATTTGATGTGCGCTGCAAGGATATATTTATATTTTACAATTTTATTGTGAATATTAATTGACTTTTTGTAGTGTCCTTTTAGCAAAAAAAAAATATTTGTTTTAGTAATCGACGACGAGAATTCAACGGTCGTGACCGCTGGCGCTATCGTCACTGTAACAGTATTCCTGCGGCGGACCAACATGAAGGAATTGTTCGGCGACACAACTATTAAAGAAAAGAACATTAAGTAAGTAATACAAACATAAGCACCAATGCATGTTCTGTATCATATTCAATCTATGATATGTCAAATGTTCTATAGACAATTTAATTGTTCACGAAAGTTTTTAGTAACCAACCACAACCCAGAAAATTTGTCGATTTAAAAATGCCTTTGAAGCACTAAGTATCCAATTATAATATTGGGTTATGGATCTGGAAAAATTTATTCCAATGATTGGCGAGACGAGCTTGCTGTTCGCCCGATAGTAAGCGATACGACCGTTCATGAACAGTAGCAAACCAAACAACACATTGAATTACAAAGTAATGCTTGGCTTTCCACGGCACTCGTCATCCTGACACATATCGTGGATTTTGGTGTGCTTCTCATTTGCGATGTGGATTTACGACTCGATGCCGCCTCGGCGAGATGGAGTCGTCATTCGCATGTGGTGCCACACAATACAATAAATTAGACGTGGCAAGAGAAGTGTTCCCACGAAGCGAAACCGTATCAATATGGTGCGGCGTCGAACAGGGCCGGTGATTAAGTTTAAGTCTCAACATGTCCAGTAGTTACTCTGGCTCTAAGTTCCTTCAAACTGAAACACAACAGCGAATTTACACTACTGTTTGGCACTAGAGATAGACATTGCGGCGATACCTACCCAGGCGGCGTCTCACATATGAGAGACCTACCACCAGTAAAATTACTCATTATCTTTTTATTTCCTTCAGAGAGGACGAAGAAGGCGCTGGTGAGAACGGTGAAAAAGGCGAGAACGACAAGAACGATAAGAACGACAAGAACGACAAGAAGGAGACGTTCAAGAGGCCCGTGTGGATGAAGCAGGCGAAGAGGCACGCGCCGCCAAAGAAGAGCAAAAAGAGTCTCCCCAACAAGCAGCAGGCCAAGCCCGCGCCCCCCGCACCCGCGCCCCCCGCACCCGCCGCACCCGCGCCGCCCGCCGAACACAAGAACAAGGAACCAAAGAAAAAAGATGATGATGGTACGTACTGGGTTCAAATTCACATCATTTTAATGTTTTTTTTTTAGAAAAATATTTGTGTGAACCCAACAGTTTTATTGTAATATGTATTTTATTTTCTGTATTAGCATAGGCTGTGCATCATCTATATACGGCATCAGTGTGACGTATATAGATAAGTCCCACTGCAGGGCACGGGCCTCCGCTACAATCGAGAGTACGATTGAAAGTGGTTATCCCATATAGTCCACTACGCTGGCCTAGTGCGGGTTGACGGACTTACATACTATAGAAATTCTTATAAATCGCTATGGTATGCAGGTTTCCTCACCATGTTTTCCTTCACCGTTTTGGTGCGTGGTGATTGACTATCAATACACACATGACTCCGAAAAGTCAGAAGTGTGCCCTGGGATTCGCGCCGGCGACCACTATGAACATGTTGGCAGTTGCGTCTAGTCCGTTTACCAACAGGTCACCACGCACTTCACAGCATTTAATATTTCTCACAAATTCAAAAAAATCCGGCGAACGGGCATGCTCGTCTCGCCTTTCATTGGAATAAAAAAAAACAACATTATATTTTTGGTATGATACAGGTGAAGAGTCGGAGGTGAGTTCTGACGAGGCGTCGCGCAGCTCGGGCTCGGAGGACGAGTCGCGCGACAAGTCGTCCGCGCCCGACGACGACGACGACCAGTGGGACAAGTTCCAGAAGCGAATACAGAAGCGAGAGCGACTCGAGGGACGATCCAAGAGCTCCCACCCCGTGCACTGCCCCTACTTCCCGCAGGTACCCACATTATACACTGCTATTAGCAATTCTTTATTATTATTACGACACAGTGACTGTACTGTGTATCATAATTTATTATCTAAATGTTGTTTATAATTATTAATTAATACCATACTTTCATAGTCATCATCATCTTGTTAAAAAAATAATTTATAGTTTATTAAAAGAATTGGTTTGGACTGTACTAGTCTCACCGAAGATGTTATGTTACGTAATATGTCATGTGCGATCCATGTCATGTATCCGTATAACATGCTAGCTTTGAACTGTTTTCCTGCCCGTGCAGAAATTTTATTAAGATTTATGAATTTCCGCGGCATACTGACTGAACGGCGCTGCGTAACAATCGAAGGGATTTTTTTACACTGTCTTGGCATAATGACTGCACTACACTTGATGGTAAGCGCAAATGCCGTCCAGACAGAGCAACAACTGGCAGTCCTATGCCATTCGATACAAAGCCGACTTGTTAAGATGCTTCTTAAAACTACGGCGGAAAGACCCAGAATTATAGGAAGGAGGGGAACGCGTTACGGCAAATAGTTCCAAAGCTTGACGGTGCGGCACAAAAAGAATTTGCGAACCTTTTGGTTTGTGTTGAGATGGTTTGCTATTATGTAAGCTATGGCTTCGTAAGCCAGCACACTTGGTTTTGTTTAGGATCGGTAAAAAATCTGATACAGGGCAGACTACTCTCAACCAGCAGCTCGATACACGCGTGTTCTTGCTCGTTTCCAAGTACTGTGTCAGTACATTATATTACGCCCTGTAGGCTGTAACCATAGTGCACGTTGGCCTAGTTCGGATTTCAGCTTTATCATATATTTTTTTACAAATCGCGATGTTTTACGTCATCCTTATAGTGCGTGGGTATATCCTAACTAATTGAGTATTTGACTCTATTTTTTATTTATCAAACGGTATACCCAAAAATAAAAGTACTATTTTGCGTATAAATGGTTCCTGTGTTGATGTGTTGGTATCACCCGCAGGAGAAGCAGGAGTACTGGTGGTGCTACATATGCGACCGCAAGTCGCACACGCTGCTGACGGCGCCGGCGCACGTGACGGCGCTGGTGGACGCGCACGAGCTGCAGCTGCGCTTCACGGCGCCGCGCTGGCCCGGACTCTACACGCTCGCCTGCTGCCTGCGATCAGGTACTATGCACACGATATATTTACCACTAGCTTTTCCCCGCGACTTCGTCTGCGTGTACATGTTATGGGCCAAGTGATTAATCCGGCATTATTCATAGTGCCCGGGCTATATGAATAATGCCCAATAAGAGCGGGCAATGTGATTATAACCAATCAATTTATCACATTGCCCGGGCACTATGAATAATGCTAAGTGCCTAATGGGCAGAGTGATATAAAGCGAATCAAAATCAAAACAATGAGCCGAAGTGGTAGAATTTAGAATAAGGCAGCACGATGGGGTGGATTGGGAGGAGTGGAGGGGAAGGGGGAGTGTCGTACCTCCCCTGGTACCACTCCCATGAAAAGGTAACGCACTATTCTTGAGAAATATCTATTATAGCAACCTAGCCTTCAAACTTTTTCACTTGTTGTCAATACAAATTAGCTTCTGCATCGTCTCCGGCGCTACGGGAAGTTCAGCCCCTTCGCCCTTGCGTAACAAAAGATAGGCAACCATGCTCACCTCCGCAGCTTCGGCTTGCTGGTCGCCACCGGCGACCAGCCTCAGCCGCTACGGCTCGCACGGATGCCTATCCTTCGTTACAGCGGGCGGGGGCTGCTCTCCCTCCGCGCCTCCGGCTTTTTATATACACTCTAGGGTCAGTACCCAAAAGACTACGTGAAGTCGGGGTGTTCCAAGTCGGTTTTGGGGCACAGTCGACCTAACTGATCCATAAAGTGGGTACACTAATTTTCTTCTGAAGATAATGTTTCGGTCGTTAAAACATAACTAAACATAAGCAGATCAATTCAACCTTTCTAATTTATGGGTCTATCAGAGATGCGACAATGCGGCAGCACACCACGTAAAAAATCAACTATGAATCCCATTGCCCGATCATCATGTAGCCATATTCATAATGCCCGGGCAATGTGATAAATAGGTGAGTTTAGATTGTAATTAATCACTTGGCCCGATATGGCTCGGCAATATTCATACTGCCCGGGCATTATGAATACTGCTCGCATTAATCACTTGGCCCATAACATACATATTATTTTAATACCGACGTAAAAGCAATACATTGTATCGCTACAACTACGAAAACTTTGTATAAAAATAAATTATTACATAAATCAGCTTCAGTGGTTCTGGTTGTCACATAAAATTTCATCCCTTATTTCACACCCTTAGGGCCAAATACTGAAAAGCCAATTAACTTTTAACTCCGATTAACTAGCTCTAATGACCTGTTAAATTGATTCCAGTTAAATATAACTTCGATTAAACCACTTAAGAATTAAATATTTAATGGGGCATTATTCATCCGATTCGTATTCTCGAAAGCAACTTAAGAGTTTGACAGCTGTCAAACAGTCAAATTTTTAAGAATTTCTAGTTTTAAGCAGCCGTCGTCTTAAGGCCGCCTGCGACCACTCTTAACTTTCAATTCTACATAAAATTTACTAAAATGACTCTCGCGTCGGTTTCATCGCTGTCTGATGACGATATAGCTTCATCAAGGCGAGTCAATCAAGAAAAAAATCAATGCTTTTGACAAATACAAAGAAGAAAACATTCAAACAAAGTGAGGTTCCGCCTGAAGAAAGAAACTGTTCTGCATCTGTGTTCCTCGCTGGAGACAAAATAGAACCCACTACAAATAGAAGTCGATTGATAAAAACTTGCGACCAACTGTTACTTGCTTTATGATATTCTACGACAGGCAGTTACCAGAAGATTATTGGAGATGTATTTCATGTGGAACAGCCGACTGTACAACACAAAGTTGCAGCAGAGTTAGTTAAACTACAAAATCGTGGCATGGAAATTCCCAACTAACAACAACAATGCCATATTGCGAATGATGTCTATGCGATCGCAGGAGTGATTGAAGTTATAAATTTCATACATATAAGGATCAAATCTCCAGGTAATTTCTACTTATAATAATGTATACATAACTATTAAGCTTTTACATCTACACAAATATATGTTTTCTTATCCTATTTTAACTAAATGTGCTTCTAAAATGCCTAGCGTATTTTATATTGTGTAGTAATCATTTAGAGTATCCCTTTTTACTGTACATAATATTATATTATTAATCATAGAATAGAATAATACAGCCTTGGCCAAAAGTATTAGGCACCTTAACATTTTTGGAATGTCGCATTATTAGGGCGAAAAATAAAATTTATTTTGTTGTTTACAGGTATATAATTATAAGAACAGCAAATTAAATTAATATTTAGTGGGTCCTTTCTTAGCTTTTATCACCGCAGCCATCCTTTGCGGTATGCTGCGCTCTAGCCTTGCGGATTTGGTTATGGATATAGCATACCACTTGTCTCTTCAAGCGTTTTTTAATACTGTTTTTGATGTTATACTATGCTCCCGAATCTTGCGCTTCAGTACACCTAAAAGATGTTCGATTGGGTTAAGGTCTAGTGACTGTGCAAGCCATTTTAGAAGGACCACGTTATTGTCCCTTAACCACCACATATTGATTGCCAATTTATGACAGCGAGCATTGCATTGTTGGAATTTCACTTCATCTGAGTTGGTGTCACCAAACATACCCATTAAAAACGGCATCAGAATAGTTTCAAGCACATTTATGTACTTTTGACTGCTCTTGCGGCCTTCACAAACGAACATTTCGCCGATGCTATAGGCAGCCATGGAGTTCCAAATCGTAATGTTGCCACCTCCGTGTTTTATAGTAGACACCACACAATTGGGATGGTATTCCTCGCTGATACGACGCCTCACAAGAGTGACACCCGGCGTTTTAAACACCTAAAATGGAGACAAAACATTTGTGTTGGATATTTTATTAATTTTACAAGATGATGATTAATTATGGTGTAATTTTTGTTATTTTCCTATGCGAGGTGTGGTATAAAATTTACCTCAAAGTTTGGTTCATCGAAGCATACCAGAGGAGACGAATCATCTTCAGTGTAATATTTGTACTTTAGAGCCCATATTAGTCGGTACTTTTTGCTGTCGTGGGAGAGCCCTGGCTTCTTTCTGGCTATACAGCCTCTTAGGCCTGCTTCTGTGAGTCTTTTTCTTGCTGATTGCGAACTTATTGGTTTCCGAATTTCTTGTGTCAAAGCAGCAGCGAGCTCGGAAGATGTTTTTTTACGGTCCTTGAGAGAGTCGTTTACTAGTTTTCTGCCCTGGCGGACAGTTTTCGGGCCGTTCTTTTCTTATTTGTGTTAGAGCCAGTTGCAGCAAACGTTTTCAGTGCAGATTGCACAACATAGCAGGAACATTTTAATTGTTTGGCAATTTCCACCTTGATATTTCCCTCTTCGTGCAAAACCTGGATTTTTATTCTTTCTTCAATATCAAGATCGCGGTTTTTCGGCATTTTGAACGATTAACTTTCTCTACTTCACAACAATAATATATACATAGCAGCTACTTAACACGACCGAGGTGAAAAATAGACTATCAAGTTGCCTAAAGTATTCGTTAAAAAATCTCCTGAGCTGCTTTTGGGGACCAGATGTTTTAGGTACCTTAAATTACCCTGTCAATGCTTTAAAGTGAACGTTTAGAATTCGCATCCACTCTATTGCTAAACAAATTAGTTGTTTTTTAAATATTTTATGAGATACACTTGTTTTATATGGGGTGCCTAATACTTTTGGCCAAGGCTGTATATTATGCACAGTATAAAGGCACACTCTAAATGATTTCTACACAATAATTTATATATATATGCTTGTTGGAATCAAAACATTTAGCAGGTAATTGGCTCTTCCCCAGCCCACTGTACCCCATATAACCAAGCTCTCTAAATAGTTGTAGGGCTAAATATATAATATAATATAATTAATCATACAATGATTTGTACTGATTGTAGCTATTCAGTATATACTGGAACAATGTTCAACTACAATAGTAGTTTCCTATAAAGAATTCAATTTTATGAATATATTTTTTCAATTTACATAAAATTATTTGTAGTTTGAAATAAGAATATTTGCTAGAGCTCTAATTTTTATTATCTTGTTTTTAGGAGGACCACAAGCAGAAACATTTAGAAACAGAAAAGGCCATTTTTCTATAAATGTGCAAGCAGTCTGCGACCCTAACTTGAGGATAAGAAACATTATAGGCCGATGGCCAGGCGCGGTGCATGATAGTAAAAATTTCAATGATTCTCCTTTATGTGCATTTCTGGGAAGGGGGAGACTGAAGAAGCTTACAATCAAGACCATACTAAAACAAGAAACCCAGTGGAGAGGGTCTTTGGTTTTACAACAAAGATCTTCTTGTCTGCAAGTTGGGCTATAAGTTTTTGAAAATTAGCTTACTATTATAGAGGCATGTGCTGTGTTACATAATATAGCATGTTCCCAGAATGATCATATATTGGAGATTGATCTTTCTGAATCATTTCCACCAGCTCCACATAGTATAACCAATGAAAATGTTGCAACAAGGAATAATATAATAAAATACATATTTTAAACCGTACAGTGCATTTTATTGAATTACCATGGAATGAATACAAATAAAAATGAGTTATGTTTTATTGTAGTATATTTATTTTAATAACATCATTAGTACATATTATATTTTTTTAATTATCTACATTTCTTTAGATCTGTCTTATATATATATATCTATATTCCTTTATAAACACAAAATAATAACAATTATTCTAACATTAATTTAAAACTAAATTAATAAATGTACTATTAAAAATGTACAATAGAAATATAATATGACATTTTTTAACAATGAAAATAGGTGAAATAAACAATTTATTTTATGTATTACATATTAATTAAAATTCACAACATTCTTCAACTTTGATTTAAAACACTGTTTTCTGATGCAAATATTTCTTCCTTCACACAATTTGTCTCATTCTTTTTTGTATATTTTTATATTACATACTCATTTCAAAAGGGTGTGTATTGTCCAAATGATTTGTTGTATGCATGATTTCTATAGCGTTACCTGCAAAAGTGTTTATGTTAAAGTATGTCATAATTTTATATATCTCTTTTTATTTTTTATATATATTTGTTGAGCTTACTTATTTAGTCTATAGCTGATATACATGGCACTATATATATGAGCCCATATTTCTTGGACGGTCTTATTATATAGGTACACATTGAATATTTATGTACTCCACTCCAGCTCCTGAAACAAAGGATTATTTATAGTTATACACATTGTACCATACTTTATTTTCCATATTTATTACATAATACTACTATATGAGGAGGAGATAATATATAGGAGGCATAATATGAGAGAAGCCTATAGGTACCCAGCAGTGGGATCCTACAGGCTGTAGATGATGATGATGATTTAAAATGTGTGAATAATCGATTCATATTATATATTAAATAGTTAATTATCATATAAATTCGTTAAAACTTAGAGGAATACGTGTATACTTACCTGTTTATAATATCCAGCACAGCTTCTTTCTCATATCGTATTTATTTACACAGTCTTCTCCATTTGGTACTTAGGTGGTTCTGCAGCCGTTGTTTGGTATTTTATGTACCTATTTATTGAAAAGATATTCCAAAAACTAACTTTAAAACCGAGTGCAATTGTAAACAATAAATAAAATAAACAAACATCATAATATTTTTAATAAACTCGCTACGGATATAGGGACATAAGTTTTTTCACCCACATGATTTTATTAACAGATTTTTAAAATAATAACATAGCAATATATAATATAGCTTTAAACATAATCGTAACAAAAGTAAAAACGTTACAATGATTCCTCATATTAAATATAAAGGGTCAAATTTCCAATTTAGGGAAATCATGTATGAAGAATATTGCGTCAAATGGAACGTTTATATTTATACAATAAAAATTGTAACTGAAAACAAACTTTTCGTTAATCTGTGGAAATTTAGCTGGATGTTTGCTGAGTAGACCGATTTATGAGCTAAATGGCTATCCAGTATTTCATTTCGAAATTTAACAGAACCTCAAAATAACGTCATATCAAATGAGTCCGGTGGCTGAGTAGCAATCCAGTATTTGGGGGTTAGTGCTATTTTTCTAAAAATAATTCACGCCATTTTTTTTTCGTTCGTATTAGTTTCCGTGCGGTGGTTGGGCAGTCAATAAATGACCCTATTCTCACAACAGTTCAACCCTTATTTTAACCCCATTAGGGTTAAGTTCAGAAAAATAAAGAAAGCAGTTATTTTTGGTCGTAATTGACTAACTGAAGCGCCATGTTCAAAAATTGTAACTTTAACGGTTTTGATTTTCCATACAACCGATTTTTACCCTTTTCACTCCCTTAGGGGTTGAATTTCGAAAAATCCCTTCTTAGTGCTACCGTATGTCACAATGGGAATCCCAGCGCAAAATTTCACGTTCCTAGCTCCAGTATTTTCGGCTTTGCGTTGACCCGAAAGTTCGGTTCTACAACATTTCAACCCTCATTTTAACCCCTGCAGGGTTAATTTTAGTAAAATAAACATTGCGGTTATTTTTACTTTTGATTGGCTAACTAAAGTCCAAAGTTTGACAATTACAGCTTTAAA